>CM028138.1:500467500-500882500 GCA_016271365.2 Neoceratodus forsteri | reverse complement strand
TGAAAGTTTCTATCATATCCCCCCTCTCCCTCCTTTCCTCAAGGGTATACATATTAAGCTGCTTTAGTCTCTCCTTGTATGTCTTCTGGTGCAGACCTTGCACCATTTTGGTTGCCCTCCTCTGAACAGCCTCCACTCTGTCTATGTCTTTGCGGAGATGGGGTCTCCAGAATTGCACACAGTACTCCAGATGGGGTCTCACTAACTGTCTGTAGAGAGGGATAACAACTTCCTGTTTTCTACGTTGATGCCTCTCCCTATGCATCCCAGTATCCCCCCAGCCCTCCTTACTGCCTTCTCACATTGCTTGCCCACCTTTAGGTCATCTGATATAATTACTCCTAGGTCTGTTTTGATTTTTGTTGTTGTTATTAACTCACCCCCCATTGTGTACTCTTCCCCTGAGTTTTTGTTTCCCAGATGCATTACCTTGCACTTCTTTGCATTGAATCTGAGCTGCCACGTATTTGACCATTCCTCCAACCTTGCCAAGTCCCTTTTCATTCTTTCCACCCCACCTTGTGTATCAACCCTGTTGCAGATCTTTGTGTCATCTGCAAAGAGGCATACCTTTCCTTCCAGGTTCTCTCCAATGTCACTTATAAAGATATTAAAGCGGACCGGTCCCAGTACTGAACCCTGTGGTACCCCGCTAGTTACCCTCCTTTCTTCACTGTGGACTCCGTTTACTATTACCCTTTGCGTCCTGTTGTCCAGCCATTTTTTTATCCAGGCTACCACCTTGGGACCCACTCCAAGGCTGGCTAACTTGTATATTAATCTTTTGTGTGAGACTGTGTCAAATGTCTTGCTAAAATCTAGGTAGGCCATATCCACAGCCCCTCCCTGGTCTACTACTTTGGTCACCCAGTCAAAGAAATCTATTAGGTTCATCTGACATGACCTTCCTGCTTTGAAACCATGCTGCCTTGGGTCCTGTGCCCCACTGGCCTCTAGGTACTCAACAGTTCTTTCCTTCAGAAGTGATTCCATCATTTTCCCTACCACTGAAGTCAAACTAACTGGTCTGTAGTTTCCTGCCTTTGCCCTGCTCCCACTTTGTGAAGTGGAATCACATTTGCCCTCCTCCAGTCCTCCTGTACCACTCCATCCTCCCATGATTTGTTAAAGAGAGTAGTCAGTGGTGTTACTAGTTCTACCCTTAGTTCTTTTAGTATTCTTGGGTGAATCCCATCAGGCCCCATTGCTTTGTCCACCCTCAGTTTCAAGAGTTCTTTCAAAACCCTTTCTTCTGTGAATGGACTGGTATCGAACCCCTTATTCAGAGTTTCTCCCTTGTTTGGTTTAGGCACCTCCCCCTTCTCATCTGTTGTGAATACTGAGCAGAAATATTTGTTCAGTATCCCTGCTTTTTCACTGTCACCCTCTGCCCACATTCCTTCCCCTTTATTAAGTCTCTGTATCCCTCCCTTAGTCTTTCTTCGCTCCCTAATGCACCTATAAAAGGTTTTATCCTCCTTCTTCACAGAGTTGGCTATCTTTTCCTCAGTTTGTGCCTTTGCTATTCTGACTGCCTTCCCTGCCTCCTTCTGCTTTAACTGATAAAGTTCTCTGTCCTGCTCCTTCTGTGTTTCCTTATATTTCCTGAATGCTATCATTTTCTCCTTACCCATCCCTGCCACCTCTTTTGAGAACCATAGTGGTTTTTTCCTTAATTTTGTTTTATTGATTTGCTTCACACAAAGGCTTGTTGCCTCTGCAATGGCTGTTTTGATTAACTGCAGATACTGCAGAGCCCTCCATTATGCAGTACTGGGCCCTGTGCTCCCACAGGGATGTGCAAGATCGTTAAAATATCTCTACAGTTATGTATACATGACAGCGCAGGGTGCAGAGGGCCCTGCACTCCCACATGAAAATCAGAGACAATTATAAAATGCATGCACGATTGGAGCCAAGGGAAATTTATTGCAAAAAAACTCCATTAATGCATCAGTTAGGGTTGATTTTACAGTGACAAAAGTTTGCAAATTCAGTGTTAGGGTTACCAACCCTACCACTCCACCACCACCACCCCACCCTCCACACACCAACAGGTGTCGGGTGTTTTGCATAGCTGGCCCAACTCTCACCCCATTCTCCTATACTGTACCATGCCAGCTTCCTTACATGTTGAATGGGATGAGAGTTAGGCCTGATGACCCCAAGGCACACACTGACATCTGTTGGTGTGTGGAAGGTGGAGAGGTCATAGGTTTGGTAACCCTAACACCGAGAGTGGACCTGGACGCCAGAGGTCTGGCCAGGGGGGAAGTAATTTGAGCATCTGTCAGACTGCTCAGCTCCTCCGGGGGGGGCCCTGGCTCGGGGGTGGACTGACCTCTGGTGTATGCCAGAGGTACCACAGCCCTGGCACCTGACCATTGTGGGGGAGTGCGACAGATGCCGGGGTAAGCCGTAGCATCATGTGGCACGTCGCACTCAGGGGGTGGTGTACAGTAAAAAAAAATGCCTCTTCCAAGCATGACACCAGCATGAGGACTCGATGGTGGGTCCTCACCTATAGGCAAGACTGGAGTACCTCTCGGGGCACCGACGAAGTCAAGATGCCTCTGGGGGGAAGTTTTGGGGTGACCTTCCTCTAACTGTGCCCTCCCCAGGGGGAAAGTCAAGGCTCCATGGGGAGTCCCAGAGCGAAGTAACAGTGGCAGGTAAGGTAGCTGGAGAAAGTGCCGGTTAGCCGGGGAAAATAGAAAAAAACAAAAAACTAACACCGAATTTATTTCCAAACTTTTGTCGCTGTAATATCAACCTTAACTGATGCATTAACAGAGTTTTTGCAATGTATATATATATAATAGTGGCACGGTAGTGCCACTATAGTAAGGGTTGAGTACCCCATTTAAGGTTAAAGTGTGAAAGTTTGCAGCTTAATAACTTTGCCACCGTATAAAGGATTTGCCTGACATTTGACAGGCACGGAGCAGTACCATAGATCTCTGGATCGGCCAAGTTTTGTCAAGGTTAGCTATACTGTTGCTGAGCTATAAAGCACAATAGAAAGTCATATTTATGGTTTTTTGCGCATTCTTTGCTCGCGCCTACAGATTGCATGGTTTGCTCGACCCGTCCGACACCTTCAGGGAACATGCAGCTGGGGTCCCTGGTATGCCTTTTGAAGATTTCGTGAAAAATTATTAAATGGTTCAAAAGTTATTCAAAAAACAAGTTTTCCATTATAGTCAATGGGAAAAGTTAAACTATTCAACAGTGTTGCAAATGCAGTTTTATTGTCGCAATGACCCTGTAGTGTCATGAGTCAGCCATTTTTTTCAGTTACTGGTCACTGAAATGCTTGGCATTTAAATTTGCGACCCTGTAGGGACACAGTTCTTTTTGGGTTCACCTAGTCGAGCCCTAAGGATGCTAGCCACATCTTTTTTTTGTGGTTAAACACCCCAGAAACATGTATTTCAAATTTTTGTAAACTGTAGTGTCGCAAAGTAGTGTCACACTTGCAACACTTTCGTGATTTTTTTTGCGAAAGTGTCGTGATTTGCGACACTACTTTGCTACACTATGCCCAAAACAGTAGGGAATCTGCCATCCTGCTGCAAAAGAACGGTTTGGTCTTTTGGGGTGAAATTTGGAAGGAAGAAAGCCAACATCCCACCAATGTGCCTTTTGGTAGGTGGTGACAAAATATTACAGGGCTGCAAAGTTGCAGCCTCCAAAGATTGACTATTTTTTCCATAGACTAACATTACAGCGTCCATACGCCTTTCAGGGCCGATATATCGAAAATGCTTGAGATACTGACTTTTCATCGGAAAAATGCTTAGCCCCAGACTAAATGCAAAACTAGCCAGGAAAGTCATAAATCAACAGGCATTGGGGGTGTGCATTGGGGTTGTCGGTTCTAACTCTCACCCCATTCTCCTGTGCTGCACCACCTCAGCTTGTTTACACATGGGATGGGGTGAGAGTTAGGACCGATGACTCAACGCACACCCCAATGCCTGTTGGTGGGGTGGGTGCAATGGGTGGGAACCCTAACATCAAATTTCCTCGCTTTTGTCACTGTGGAACAGCCCTAACTGATGCATTAAACAGAGTTTTTTGCCATATGTGTACATATATATATATATATATATATATATATATATATATATATATATAAACACACATTTGAGCTTCCTGTATGCAGATGGAGCCATAATATATGCAAGGTGCAAGTGGGACCATTTGCATGACATTATGGCCCCATTTGCATGCGTTGGGCAGGGTAGGTCAGCGACATGCTCCTGGCGCCCAGCACAGCATGCGGTGCCCCCAGAGGATGGCTAGTGGTAACCCTCCCCTCCATAGCTGTGATCGCAGAATAGAACTGTCTTATGTAACCCTGGCAGTCCAGTGGTACCCCCCTCCCCCGATGCTCCGATCACGGTGAAATATATATTACAACCCTCCTTGGTAGTCTAGTGGAATCCCCCTCCCTCCCGATGCTCCAATCACCAGTAAATGTACATCCCAACCCACCCTGGTAGTCAAGTGGAACCCCCCTTCCCCGCCCATAGCTGCGATGCCCGTAAAGTCATAGGTACTAGTCCCTGGTAGTCAAGCGGTATCCCCACCCCACCAGTATCCCCGCTTACCAGTATGTGCACTGTAAATAGTACCCTGGTGGTACCGTGGCACCCCCCCACCCACACAGGACACCCTGACCACCCAGCTCCCCCCTCCATCAGCGGCGGGCAGCATCAAACCTACCCGCACACCTCCGTGGCTGCCCGCTGACTGACTGCTTACAGTATACTGCAATAGTCGTTCACAAATGTGTGAATGAATGCCTTTATTCACATATTTGTGTATGACCACTATTACACTATGCACTGCAAGCCCATTGGTCCACAGTGTGGACCAATGAGCTTCATCTGATACTGTAAGCTGTCAGTCAGCGGGTGGCCACAGAGGTGTCGCAGTAATTTGATGCTGCCAACGAAACTGGAGTGGGCAAGGCTATGTCTTGTAATTGAGGGGCCACTGGACATCCTCAGGGTACTACTTAAAATGCACATACTGTGGGATTGAGATATGTGAGTGAGGAAGTTACAGCTAGACTGCCAGGGGAATAACCTACCTATATGCATCAGCGCTACGACAAACAGGGGATACTAATTACAGGGAAGAGACAGAGATATTCATTACCAGTGATTAAGGGCAGCGAAGGAGAAGTTTAGACTACCAGCCAGGAGGTGGGATATTCATTACTGGTGATTGGGGCAGCGGGAGGGGGAGGGTGCCACTAGACTACCAGGGCTCATCTACTCAGTCATGTATCGTAATCATGGCTACGTGGAGAGGGGTGCCACTAGACCACCAGGGAATTTATGGGTGCTTGTGGACGGTGTTCTGGGTGGGTGGGTGGCCACCCACGGCTGGCGGCTGCTGTGTTGCGCCATGCAGTACAGCAGCTCGCCTGTGGGTGGTCACCATTTGAGCCGTTTTATTCAGGCTCAACTCTGGGCACTGGTATGCGGCGCATCCCATGGTTGTGTAGGCATATGTACCGCACATCTTAGGCTGAATATCAGGATGTGCCGCATATGCATGGGCACGCCCCCTGGGAATGAGCTGCATACATTATCTTTGCACCCCAGTGCACAGGAACTTGCACTGCGCAAGTCCTTTCTTTGAATATTGCCTCAGGGCGCATTTCTGGGTTGCACTGGTGCAACTCAGTTGTGCCAGGTGCAATCCCTTTGAATATCTGGCCCTATGTGTATATTACAGAGGCAAAGTCATGCCTCTTTAGTTAGGGTAGAGTAGGCAGTTTAATGTTAAACCCCAAATCTGCACTTTAATAACTTTGCATCTGGTCAATGGATTTGCATGAAATTTGGAATGCATAGTCTCATTTGGTAGCTCTCTTGATTTGCCAAGTTGCGTTTCGATCAAATTTGCAGTTGTCATGCAGCAAAGTGCCAACAAACGCATTTTTCACTTTTTCTGCCATTTTTGTCTATATTTGCTCATTGCATTGTGACCACACCATTTGGTATTTTGGTCTGAAATGTTCAGGGTAGAACGAGGTTTGTTCAAAGAACAGCCCAACATTGGTTTGGTGAAAAAATATTAATCTGTTCCAAAGTTATTTAATATTGAATTTTCAGGTTCTGAGCATGCTCAGTTTAGTCTGAGATTTATATGCATGTTTTGCGAAAGGGGACTGAGCTTGCGATCAAGGATTTTGTCACCTCGCAAATGGGGATTTATAAAATCCTCATTCGTGAGGGAAAATTCCCCTTTTGCTAGCTGCCATCTTGTTTTCACTTTTCCCCACAAACAAAATGTTGTAGCTTGCCCCACAGATGTGTTACTTTGTAAATTAAGCATGGGTTTTGTTCAGGGTGATGCCCTCTATAAACCCATGCCTTTGGTTTGCTTTGTTGTGGTCAAAAAATGGCTGTTTCAAATTTAAAAATTCTTCGTTCATGACTCGCTTCTGATTCTTGCTCACGAGGTGACAAAAATCCCCTTTCATGAGCCAATCCCCTCATGTAGCTGATCCCCTTTGTGAGCTGGACAAAATCCTGATCGTGACTTTGGACCAGATGGCCCTTTCTCATGAATGAGATTGGCTCACAAACGGGGTTTGTCAGCTAGCGAAGAGGATCGGCTTGCGAAAGGAGATTTGACACCTGGCAAAGGGATTGGTTTTGGGAATCACTACGTGAAGCTGACAAAATCCCCTTTCGCAGTTGTCAAAATCCCTTTGGCGAAAGGACAAACTTCTTGATCGTGATTTCCAGATCAGATGGCCCTTCTCGCTAACAAGGATTGGCTTGCAAACGGGGATTTTGTCAGCTTGCGAAAGGGGATCAACTCACGAAAGGGGATTTTGACAGCTTGTGAAAGGGGATTGGTTTTTTATATCCTCTTTCGTGAGGTGACAAAATCTCCATTCACGAGCTTTTCAAAATCCCCTTTCGCAAGCCGATCCCCTTTCACGAGCTGACAAAATCCTTGATTGTGACTTCTGGACCAGATGGCCAAAATCTAGTGAACAAGAATTTCTCTCGAATGACGATTCTGACAGTTTGCGAATGGGGATTGACCTCACGAATGGGAATTTTGCTACCTCACGAACTGGGAATTTAAAAACTTTTAACATTTTCCCAGTGCACTGTAAATAAATGGTTTGGTCTTTTGGCTCTGAAATTTGCAGGGTATAAAGGGGGTGTCCCAGAGATGTGAATTATGCTGTTTAGATGCAGAAAATGTAATTGGTTTCATAGATATACCATAACAAAGTTGAGATTTTCCCATAGGATAATACTGCAGCACCCACAGAGTGTTTCGGTCCCGTATCTTGGAAACAATGTGAGATGAGGATTTTTTGCTCCGGGCAGCGTAGTTCACCTTTAGGTGAACTAAGCACACATGCAGATTTCGAAGTCATGATTACAACTGCAGTGGAATGTTTTTCATAGCTGATACGGTTACTGAGATATTGACAAATTAGTGTTACAAGGGTTCCTTTTCTGTTCTATAGGGCTGCTGTATGGCTCCATAGTTATGTGTAAGTAGAAGTGCAGGGCCTGGAGGCCCACCTCCCACAGATGCATATCGTTATGCAAAAATGGGCAGCTTGAGAAGGAGTACAGGGCCTGGAGGGCCCACACTCCCACCAACACATACTAGTTACCTGTTACATTAGACTTTCCAAAAAGTAAGGAAATTCATTGTAAAAACTTCGTTAATGCATCAGTTAGGGCTGAGGCGACAAACATGGGGAAATGAGACATTAGGGCTGAGCCCCTAACCCTCCCAACCCTACTACCCCACCCTCCACACACCAGCAGGCATCCGGGTGTGCCATGGGGTCATTAGGTCTAACTCTCACCTTATTCTGCTATGCTGTTCCATGTCAGCCTGTTTACACATGGAATGGGGTGAGAGTTGGGCCCTAATGACCTCCCAGTGACAACCTCGATGCCTGCTGTGTGGAGGATGAGAATGGGGTAGGGGCTCAACCTCAACGCCTCATTTCCTACTTTTGTCACTTCAACCTCAACTGATGCATTAACAAAGTTTTTGCAATGAATATTGATATATAATATATACACGCATATATATATATATATATATATATATATATATATATATACTGTATATTATATCTGCATGGTAGTGCAGGTATGGTTAGGTTGCACGGACATTTCTATGTTAAGCCCCAAATTTTACACTTTAATAACTTTGCCACTGTTCATCCAATTTGCCTGAAATTTTGCATGCATGGTCTGGTACCATAGATCTCTGGATCAGGAAAGTTTTGTTCTGGTCGGATTTGCGGTTGTGGAGTTGTGGAGTGTCAAATAGTGTGAAAAATCCTCACTTTTTGCAAATTCTTTGCTCATCTCTACAGCCCGAACAGTTTGTGGTTCTGGTCTGAAATTTTCAGGGCATATGGGAACTGGGTCACCAATGTGCCTTTTGAAGATCTGGTGAAAAAATATTAATCCATTCAAAACTTATTAAACATTTCAGTTTCTCATTATAGTCTATGGGAAAAATATATGTGCAGCACGAAAACTTTTGCGAAAGCCTCTTTTAACGTCATGCTTGGTTGTTTTTTTTTTACTTTCATGCTGCTGCCATCTTGTTTTCAGTTAGTGATGTGGAAAGAACGATTTCGCTTAAACAATACTGTTCCTTGGTAAGCACCAAAAGTTGGGTTTACCTAATCGGGGCCCTAGGAACATGATCCTGCCAATAGTTTTTCAATAGGATGCCCAGAAATATGATTTCTAACATTTTCCTCTATTGGACTTTCAAGAAAGCTCCATGTTATTTTTGTGAAAGTTCCACAGGAAAACAGCCCCAAAAAATAGTTTCTTTGCCACTTCATAGCAAACAAACGGTAAGAACTTTTGTGATGAAATTTACAGGGTAGCAAGGGCTTGCACCACAGATGTGCTGGTTTGGTGAAAAAAAGTTACACTGGTTCGATAGTTACAGCACTCAAAAGTTGCAAATTTTCTTATAGGATAACACTGTGGTGAAAACGGTGCCTTTCGGCACCTATATCTCAAAAATGGTTCGAGATATGGATTTTTCGCTAAGCACAGCTTAGTACACCTTGTACTAAGCATGCGTGGAGGTGACCAGATCATGAATACAACTGTGGTGGAATTTTTTTCCAAAGTTGATATGGTTACTGAGATATTGCCACATTTGCAGTACAAGGATTACTTGGAATGTCTCTAGAGGCCTGCACTATGTGTCTGTACTTATGGGTAGAGTGGGAGCACAGGGTCCAGTGGGCCCATGATCCCACCTGTGCATACCATTTATGTTAAACTGGGAGCACAAGGCTCTCCTGTGCTATACCTCTACACTTATGGGTGGGTGGGAGTGCAGGGCCCCCAACTATGGATACCATTTTTTTTGTACTTTATATTTATTAGGTTTCATGTTAATAAACAATTAACAGGTACAGATCTCATATAGGATACAGGTATAGCCTACATTAAGAAATGTTTATAATACAGTAAAATGTTAACCGTATAATCATTTACAGTGGGAAATAGGGGTTCCAAGAATAGTTCAAAGAACTAAGTCCTCTAATGTCCAATAAACTGCCAGCCTCTTCAGTGGTTAAAGGTGCATCCTATAGGGAGTATGACAAGTTTAGGTAGTATACAATCCAGAGATTGCTATTTAACCTGCTACTAGAAAGATAAACAACAGAAATATAGACCCCATTAGAGCCCCTCTATTCTTAGACAGTATAGAAACCATAGACAGCTTACTATTAAGCACAGCACTTTTTTCTTTAACTGCATCTTTAAATCAGTTGCAAACATTTAGACTCATGTAGAAACATTCAGAAAATTATTATATAAATGGGCCAATGCCCTGTAAACATCATATTTGGTAATAGTAAACGAGCTATTAGTATCACTGCAGCCCCTATGTAAGAGTGGCAAAATAGTAATTCTGTCCACACTCCCATTGTAGGAGCCCATATATTAGATCTACAGAACACTGTAATCTTTTCCCGAAATAAGAACTATTAAGAAATCAAATGAATCCCATTGCCTCTTACTAGACCCAGTTCATCAACGTTTTGAATTCCCAATATTTTTTAAAACACTTCAATTAACCCTTTCAGAATGTATTAAACGTTATGTCTGGTGGCTGTTGCTGACTCAAAAATCTACCACTACCGAGCCTTGTTTTATTTAGTTTTTGTTGACCGGGTAAGTGCACTAGACAAATGTAAAGGCACCAGTTCAGTCCTCAGTGTCTGAGCCAAAACATTGTTGCTCTGATGTTTCTTTGTGGCCTATGAACTTGGCCTTCACCTTCTCGACCCAGCGACCAGCATCCCGGGGGTTGTTAAAGTTCCAGGTCTTCCCTCCATATACGATTCTCAAACGAGCCGGTAGCATGAAGCAAAAGAATGTATAATGCCCAAGGTCCTAAGGCGATGTCGAACTGCATCAAAACTCTTTCTTCAAGCTCTTGTCTGGAAAGATAAGTCAGATATAATTTATATCCAAGCGTGTGTCTAAAAGGCTAGGTCACTCTGGCAGCCACAATTAGTGGTCGATACCTCAGGCCCAGGAGTACGCAGGAGGATAGTGCGTGGTTGAGCAGGACCTGCCGGTTTCACTCTGCAGTTGACTCAATATGCCTTCTTGAGCGAAGACCATTCAAAGTCTGTAGGTACGCTTATGTTTTCCTGAAGCCACTCTGTTAGAAACTGTAACAGCCCTGTGCCTTTGGCACGCTCTGGAACCCCTGCTATATGCACGTTCCCAGAACGGAGTTCATTCTCCACTGCCTCCATTCAACTTCTCAGCTGGGTGTTCTCTTGGGTGAGGGTAGCCACGTAGCCAAGGTAGATACAGTCCATTTTTCAGATTCAGCTACTGATCCTGTTAGATTCTGAATGGCAGCATCGTGGGGCTCTAGTTTTTGAAGGGTTTTTTCACTTTTGTTGTCCATAGCTTTCATTGATTCTAGCATCGTCTGCCATGGGGGTTCCAATGAAGCCATTACACCCGCATCCCCACTGCATGCTACTTTTGTGGCCTTACTCATGTTCAGCTGCTGAGAATCTTTTGGTGGTCTGTGATGCTGTGTTTTTTTTGGCAAACCATCATAAATCTGATATTGTTGGCTTCCAGAAACACTCAGGAGACAGATTATGTTGGTATTTTGCTGTTTTTGTTGTTTTTAGATATCAAAAGGAGGAGTTCTGCTGAAGTGCTTCCTACCAGGAAGATGGCTCTCTGGTGCCCACGTGGATATCATTTTGCAAAACTTGGAGCACAGGGCCCTCCTGCACTATGTCTCTACACTTATGGGTGGGGGGAGTGCAATGTGCTCCTACCTATGGATCCCATTATGCAAAACTGGGATCACAGAGCCCTCCTGCGCTATGCCGCTACACTTATAGGTGGGCATGAGGGCCTGGAGGTCGCAGTCCCACATACAGTATGGCTATGAGTAACATTACACTTTCTGAAAATAAGGAAATTCATTGCAAAAACTCCATTAATGCATCAGTTAGGGATGATTTCACACTGACAAAGTCTGGAAATTCGATGTTAGGGTTACCAACCCTACCACCTCACCCATCCCCACCTTCCACACACCAACAGGTGTTGGAGTGTGCCTTGTGATCATCGGGCTAACTCTCACCCCATTCTCTATACTGTACCATCTCAGCTTGTCTACGCATGGAGCAGGGGTGAGATTAGGCTAATGACTCCAAGGCACACTCCGATGCCTGTTGGTGTGTGGAGGGTGGGGTGGTAAGGGTGGGTTGGTAACCCTAACATTGAATTTCCAGACTTTTTCGGTGTGAAATCAATCTTAACTGATGCATTAATGGATTTATTTGCAATATATATATATATATATATATATATATATATATATACATATTGCTAAAAACTTTGTTAATGCTCCAGTTAGGGTCAAGTAGGGAAATGAGGTGCTAGGGTTTCCCTAATACCTCACCCTCCAATACCAGTCAGGGAGCAGGTATGGTGTGTGCCTTGGGCTTCTCAGCCTAACACTCACCCCATTCCATCTGTAAATAAGGTCAGATGTGTAGACTTTATGAGAATGGGGTGAGTGTTGAAGCTGAGAAGTGAAAGCACATCTCACTGCTCTCCTGCCTGGTATGGGAGGAGTGGGGTTTAGAAACCTAATGCCTCATTTCCCAACTTTTGTCGCTTTGACCCTAACTGGAGCATTAACAAAGTTTTTGCAACTTATTTCCTTACTTTTGAGACAATATAATAGTATCCTTGATTTACTGTGGGAGCACAGGGTCCAAAGGACCTTGCGCCTCCCACCTCTCCGTAGATGCGATATGATATAGCTGTGGAAGCACAGGGTGCCTCGGCCCTGTGCTTCCATTTATACAAACAGTGACCAAATTGTCAGCATAGCTATCTTATTACACCATCTTATGTACCCGTACAGAAAATGTTGAAAATCCGCCAAAGGGCATCACAAAATTATTCGCCATTCCGTGCCACAGGTGCAAAACACATTTTGGCCAGGATTTAAAATGACAGCTATGACATACATGAGGAGGGTAATAAGAAGGCCATGTTGAAAATCTGGAGTAAAAATATTTAACATTTCTGAAGTTATGGCGGGCACAATGAAATTGCAATGAATGGTCATAACTTTGGCATTTTTCATATTTTGACCCAAAATTTTCAACATAGTTTCTTATGATCTCACCTCATAAACCCCATAGGTGAAAATGTTCAAATTCATTCCAAACGCCATTCCGTACACAGGTGCAAAACACATTGTGGACAGGATGTGAAAATGACAGCTGTGCTGTTCATGAGGTGGTGTGAAATAAATGGCTATGTTGAAAATTTGGAGTCAAAATATTGAAAATTACCAAAGTTATGCACTAGTGTAGAAAACTTTCAATAGAACACATAATTCTACCATTCTTAGAATTTTTCCACCAAATTTCCAACATTGCCTTTTTGGGACCCCACCTCATGAACATTGGTGGTGAAATTCCATTATTTGGTCCCAAAAGGTGATTTTGCACAGCGACCATGAAATCACCTTCCAGGCCCGATTAACGGAATGACAGGTGCAGTGTACATGAGGTGGGGTCCCAAAAAGGCCATGTTGAAAATTTGGTGAAAAAGTTCCAAAAAATGGCAAAGTTATGAACATAAGTTCAAAATGCAATTGAAATACATTATACAGCACTTACCTTTATTCCTCAGTTCACGGATGGGCTTTGAACAGTACAGATGCGTCTCAGCCCACAGAGGATGACAGCCTACGACCTACGGTGGCAAGTATGGGAAAGGGAGGGTGGGGTGGTGGGTGCTCAGTAGGAGGGTCGGGATGGGGAGGGACAGCAGGGACGACCAGGGACTGTTTTCTTTTTTTCAGGTTAAAAAAAAAGATGTTGGGGGACAGTTTTCTTATTCCAGGTACAAATAACATTGAATAAACCATCTCGGGACACTGGGATCGGGCTCCTCAGTGTCCCACACTGCTGTAGGGGCTCTAAATTCCAGCACGGGGATTGGGCCCCCAGATGTCGGCAACAGTAAATAAAATAATGGACTGTGGGGGGGGGCAAGTCGTATTTTCCCACCCTCCTTTCAGTGTAGCAATGATGGCTCAGTGATTAGTGACCTTGAAGGTGAGAGTTGGGCACCTATTTGAGCAGGAATGCACCCAGTACGCCACCCCCAGCAGCCATAACATTTATTAATTGTTTTTTCTGAACGCCAAGTTCAGGAAAAGGCAGGTTCCAGGGCTAAACATTTTATGAAAAGGGCCCCCATTGAGGGGCCTAGCACTAACCCCCAATAAGAAAGGGGTTACAGAGCACAAGGACCTCAGATGCAGGAAAGTGCAGTCTGCCTCTGATTCTTTATTGTCGCATCCCCAACGAGGCAAAGAGATGAAGAAGGAGAGATGACATAGACACAGGTCTAAAACTAGCCAAAGTATGCTTTTAAACATTAACTCTCTTGCTGCCACTACAATAACTAATACTTGCCCCTACCATGTTCAATGCAACAGTAGTGGGATCAACGTCCTCTGAAGAGGAGTTTTTCCATAATGCTTAGGTGCAGCTCGATCAAGGTCTTCTTGTGTCCTTCTCCACTTCTGCATTTGCCGACACTCTGCAAACTGAAAAGCAGTAGAATGTAGAACTCGACTGGGTGGCAGGGTAAGTGATATTACAGGGACAGCAATGTACTACATAACCTTGCCCATCACCTTTAAACATTTAGGGAGTATAGTTGGTTTTGCCCTATTTTTGTTACTTTTCTGCTATTTATGTTACCTCAAGTTGGGATAGTCCTTACCAGAACACTTTATTTTTTCTTTTCCCACTCTCTGTACACCCACAAAATGTAAACAAATGTACAAGCCACTCCACGTGTATCCAGCAACTGGCATATACCTTCCATGCATCCCCTCAGCCGGCTGCTAAATAAAGATTACGATCGACTGCTGAAAGATCTGGCACAGTATGCAGCTAATCATATCCAGTGGTCCCATGCTGCAGCAAAAACCCAGTTAAAATGAATGGCATGTGTGGCTCCCAGGCAAATCAGCAGCTGTGCTGATTATGGCTGAAAGAGATCATGAAGAGAAGACAGGGAGCAAAGATAATCTGAGTTTTGCTTATAAAGTACATTTACTTTTTTTTAACTTATATTTTATTGTTTTATAAATAAAACAACTTCATACAGTTTATACCTTCTACCAGGCATACAATCTATGTTTTAAAGAGCCATACAATGGAAGACAGGATACATAGCCTTAATAGAGTAGCATATGAATATGGGGTATTTCAACATTAATCATACATGAATGAATCCTACATAGCTACACCTTGCAATATTGAGGCACTCATACTGTATTAAAGAGTCTCTGATGCAAAAGTGCAACATTGCAGAATCCGAATAAGCATACCCCCAGTAAACCTCATACCAAAAACTAGATTTCTAAGTTACTTCTTTTTAAAGTTATGAGCTATTTTGTAACCCTGATTGCACTACCTGTGGGGGGTTGCAGAAAGTAGGCTGTTGGTTAACTAGAATCTGCAGCTTATCCAATAGGAAGGGAAAGGGGCAGACTGGGTGGGCCAAGTGGTCCTTATCTGCCATCAAAGTCTATGTTTCTATGTAAACAGGTAATGTAGAAATCTAGTTTTTGGTACGAGATTTACTGGGGTATGCTTATTCTAATTCTGCAATGTAGCTCTTTTGGCCAGATGGTGTCAGTTGCTCTTTAAATTGGTCATTTTATGTTGCTTGCATGTGCAAGAAACATAATGCCATCGTCGAGTTTTCGGAGGTGTGGCACCTCCTCTTCCAATTCAGTCAGTGAGTTTGCAAGCGCGGCGCAGTTCTCCAATGGCTGCTGCAGCTGTCTATGACAACAGTCAAAATGCAGTGGCATACAGTTGAAAGGGGCGCTCCACTGCAGTGAGCAGAGCTCTCCCCACGCACACACGCGCAAGCACACACATATTGTATGTTGATGTGCCCTCCCACGCACACTGTATAGGCCGACGGGGTGCCCAATCTCGCCGGCTCCACGCCCCCAACAAAAGCTGTCCAGGTGCCACACTGGGAGCCCACCCCAGCGTGGCAAAAAATGTTATAGCCAGCGGGTGCCTAACCCCCTTGCTGGCCCATGGCTGCACGCCCCTAAAAACCTTTCAGGTGCCATGCTGGGAGCCCACCCCAGCATGGCAAATCTTGTTATAGCCGACGGGGTGCCCAATCCCCCATCAGCTCCAGTCCCCCCAAACAGCCTTTCCAGCTGCCACGCTGGGAGCCCACCCCAGCATGGCAAATGTCCCGTGTCGTCTTAATTAAAAAAAAAAAAAAAAAAACTGTAAATAGAAAACGGTCCCTCGTAGTCTCACTGCCCCCACCCGCACCCACCCACTGCGCACCCTGCTCCCCACACCCTCCCACCCCATACTTACCTCTGGAGCTCGGCGCAATGATCTTCGTGGACCAGGAACACGTCTGCACTCTTCAAAGCTGACCGCGAACTGAGGAAATGCCGGTAAGCTGTATAATGGAATAAATAGGGTTTTTTCAACTTTGTTGCATATATCAGGCATTTTTGGGAATTTTGGGCCCAAATTTTCAACATGGGGTTTTTGGGACCCCTCCTCATGAATTCTTGCACTGTCATAGCATTAATCGGGCCAGAAGGGTGATGTCGCCGTCACTGTGCGAAATCACCTTTCAGGGCTGATTAACGAAATGACACTGCCAGTGTTCATAAGGTGGGCTCTCAAAAAGCCTATGTTGAAAATGTGGTGAAGAAATTCCTAAAATGACTGAAATGACGAAAGGCCAAGATTGGCGCTTTCGTTCATGATCAGAAATTAGTGAATTTTCAATATTTTCTACCCAGATTTTCAACACTGCCATTTTACCACACCTCCTTATGAGCAGCACAGCTGTCATTTTTCACATCCTGCCCAAAACGTGTTTCCTCCCATGTAGCGGACAATGGCGCAGTCGGTGTGCGAAATCAATGTATGGGACACATTAGGAAAATCACAGTGAAACTGTTCATGAGCAGAGATCTTAAAATGGCTATTTTGAAAATTTGGTGAAAAAGTCCTAAAATGACTGTTTCATGCGTGCGTTCATGCTAGTTCCTACGCACACTGTAAGTTTGCGAATGTTCAATATTTTCTACTCAGATTTCCAACATTGCCATTTACCACACCTCCTTATGAGCAGTACAGCTGTCATTTTCTCATCTTGCCCAAAATGTGTTTTTGCCCATGTAGCACACAGCGCAGTGGGGTGCGAAATCCAGGTATGGGACACATTAAGAAAATCACAGTGACACTGTTCATGAGCAGA
The DNA here is from genome assembly GCA_016271365.2 of Neoceratodus forsteri. NCBI lineage: Eukaryota > Metazoa > Chordata > Ceratodontiformes > Ceratodontidae > Neoceratodus > Neoceratodus forsteri. Next base: position 500,865,611 of record CM028138.1, on the reverse strand, counting down.
GGTCTTAAAATGGCTATGTTGAAAATTTGGTGAAAAAATTCTAAAATGACTGTTTCTGGCGTGCATTGGGACTTCCATGCTGCGCTCGTAAGTTCACAATTTTCAATATTTGCACTCAATGACTTCAAATACCTAAACAGCACATACAAGCAAGCAACATTCGCATTGACAAATGCTTGTTTATATTCAACCATAAGGCTGATGTGATCCCATACCAAACATCTGACATACAATGACAAATGGTTAGTACTTCCCACCCCTCCACAAAACCTCCACTCTGTATATGATACTTTATTCAGTATTGTTAGGTAAAAATATTCCACTTTAAGAACAAAAAACCCGCAGTATAACCAAACAGTGTATCAGAATCTTATTCTCTAAAGGACCTTCTCAATGATGCTATATTAACTATGAGTGCTAGAGAACTTAAATTGCCTTTAAAAAAAATAAATAGTCAAGATAAGGCTTTAACTAATGAATTATTCAGCCTAATTCAACTGTAACTTATACGACAGACCTGTAATCTTTCTCAGGTAAACAAATTAAGCAACCTGCTGAGATAGGCAGAAGAGAACCATTCAAACTTGTATCACTGCATATGAGGACCACCCTTTAGAAAATGGGTTTGAAAAATAAAGCATGCTGATTGGTTAAAAGCCATGCTCAGCATGCATTTATTTTTCAATAGAGCCCACTAAATAATAACTGCCAATTCAGGGTGCAGCATTACTCAGTCTATTGTTGGGCACCCCAAATTTTCAAACCGTCTGATCGCCATTTTTATCTCCCGCTTAGTGGGAGACTGATAGGTGCAGCCCCCCCCTCCGAGAACTCCACTCCACATCACACCACAGAGTCAAACCATGACTTTAAAAAATACATTATTGAGAAAACGTAAGCTTTTGCGTCACAGCACACTGTTATCTCCGTACAGACAGAAGTACTTGTGACGGCTCCAGCTTCCACAAAAGCCAGCCAATGAAGTACTTCCAGCAAGCTGGCAACAGGTCTCAGTGTCGGGGGAGTCGAGCCAATCACAAAATGGTAGGGGTTGCTAACTAAGGCACCCTATTTCATCACTACAGAACAAAAATACTGGCATCTACCTGTTTTGACGTTCTTAATTTATTTAATCTCTGCCACGGTCCACCACTCTTGGTAATGCAGTTCTCACAGAAAATGAAAGATAGCGATCCACAAATGGTCCCGACCGTACCTTCATGCTTCCTGCATCAACCCCACTAGGCAGTGCTTCTTACACACAGAAAGACACAGGCAAGTTTAAAATAAAGTTACCGAGCCACAAGGCTCTCTTAGTAAACAAGCCCCCATCGGTACTCACGCACGTTTTAACTGTATTCAACCACTTTTTTTTTTGTAAACTACCAAGTCTCTACTAGGACAAAAGTCCTTCACTCCCAAAGAAACACACATAATTCCTAAGCAGGCAGAGAAAGTACAGTTACATAGAACTTACCATAACAGTAGATCTTCGAGAGAGCTCTTGCAGTAGGTAATTACATATAGGACTGACGCTGGCCGGCGGCAGGACCCCACGGAAAACTTTCTAGCTAGCAGTCCTGGCGCGGGACCGCCCCTCACGCCAGGTGACCGCGCCATACGACTTGGTATAGCAAGGGTCCTGGACGCCCACCTTCCAGTTCTTTCCTCGCCACAGGCCCGAAGGTCCGGACGAGAGAAGCAGACATTTCCTCAATGGAAAAGGAGCTGAAAAAGCCTAGGGGGATGGAGGGCGGGAAGGTACTACCTACTGCAAGAGCCTCTCTCAAAAATCTACTGTTACGGTAAGTTCTTATGTGACTGTACTATCTTACTTTGAGAGGGCTCTTGCAGTAGGTAATTACATACAGGACAGAATCCCAAGCAGTCTGGAACAAATGAAAGGCACCGGGAGGAGGAATTACTCCAAAAAGTAGCCAATAATCTAGCAGGTCTCAAGAAAGGAGGCCTTACAAGACAGCTAACCCAAAGCCTGTTCTAGGGCGAGAGGCAATGTCCAAACTATAATGTTTAGTAAAGGTATGGACTGAAGTCCAAGTGGCGGCAGCACAGATGTCTGCCGCAGACACGTTCTTGAAACAAGCCGCAGAGGCTGCTACTCCACGAGTGGAGTGACCTCTGACTTGACCCGGTAGGGTCTTGTTGTACTTGTCATAACAGAAAGTGAAGCAATGGGCCAACCATTTTGATAGGCACTGCTTAGAGACAGCATTGCCTTCTCTTTTGTGAGCAAAAGAGACAAACAACTGATCAGTCTTTCTGAGATCCTTCGTCCTATCGGTGTAGTATCTCAGGATCCTGTGAACATCCATGGTATGGAGCAGGTATTCTCCTTGATTGGAGTACTGCATGAAGAAGGCAGGTAATTCAATACACTGATTCAAGGTAGATTCCGCTACCACCTTCAGGAGAAACTTAGGATTCATGCGAAGAGCTACTCGTTCTTTGTGAAAGATCAGATAAGGGATTTTGCATCAGGGCCTGGAGCTTGAAATTCTATGAGCACAAGTAATGGCCACCAAGAAGAGCCGCCTTTCCACGATAAAACTTCAAGTTCATGGAAGCCGTAGGCTCAAAAGGAGGAAGGGTAAGTTTCGAGGACAAAGTTCAAGTCCCATGGGGAGCTGGAACCGGACAGGGGGCCTGAGATGAAGGACCCCTCTGAGGAAAGTTTTGGATACCTCCAACTGGACAAATGCCTTGTCAGTGAAAGGGACATGGTAGGCTGAAATAGCCGCCATATGGACTTTCAAAGAGGAGTGACTGAGACCCAGGTCAAAAAGATGATGCATGTACTCAAGCAGAATGGTCACAGGGCAGGAAAAGGGTTCCACGTTCCTGGCCACAGCCCAGATAGAAAATCTTTTCCATTTCATGGCGTAGGTGGACCTAGTGGAGGGTTTTCTAGCCTCCACCAGAATCTCGGCCACCTTAGGAGAAACGTCAAAACGAGATTGAGCTAGGTCTGCAAGAGCCATGCATGAAGTTGAAGGGACTTGAGTCCCAGATGGACCAGGGTCCCCTGATCCTGGGTCAGCAATCCTGGAGATAAAGGAAGAGGAAGAGGAGGAACCTCTGAGTATTGTTGTAGAAGAGAGAACCAGATTTGCCTGGGCCAGAAAGGAGCGATGAGAATCATTCTCGCTCCTTCTAAAGCCAGCTTCTGTAACACATGAGGGACCAGAGGAATTGGGGGAAAAGCATAGACGAATCTGTCCTTCCAGCTTAGAGATAGAGCGTCGCTCCAGAAAGCGTCTCACTCTGGAACGAGTGAGCAAAAGATTGGAAGCTTTGCATTTTGGGAGGAAGCGAACAGGTCTATCTGAGGAGTCCCCCAAATCTGGAAGATGCTTTTTAGAACTTTTTCGTCCAATTCCCACTCGTGTGGTAGAGCCGACGAGTGACTTAGTCTGTCTGCCAGGACATTGTCGACTCCCGGAACATGGATCGCCGTGAGGTGAAGGTTGTGAAGCGTTGCCCAATCCCAAACCCTCATCGCTTCCTTGCACAGAGGGTAGGATCCAGTCCACCCTGCTTGTTGATGTACCACACCATGCACATGTTGTCCATTTGGACAGCTAGGTGACCGGAAGGATGAATTGGTGAAGGGCCTGGAGAGCATACAGCACTGCTAAGCGCGAGCACGTTGATATGGAGAACTATCTCCATCTTTGACCATAGGCCCTGGGTTCGGTGAGGACCCAGATGGGCTCTCCAACCTTCGCCTGAAGCATCCGTGGTCAGTCTGATCGGGGCAGGATGAAAAAAGGGGACCCCCCCGGAATAGGTTCTCTCGAACCATCCACCATTGCAAGTCTCTTACCATCGGCGAGGAGATCAGAACTAGATGATCTAGATCGTCTACCGTTGATCCCACTGAGATCAGAGAGTCCACTGAGAGATTCTCATGTGGAGGGCGCTGCTGGAACTGCCGGGAAGGCCGCCATAAGCCCCAGTAGACGGGCGCACTGACTCGCTGGGACCCTCCTGCATTCCGATAGGAGGGAAATCTGTGACTGGAGGGAGGCCCCCCTGTCCGGAGGCAGAAAGGCCTTGCACAGTGATGTGTCGAGAATTGCCCCGATGAACTGGAGCCTCTGTGAAGGCTCCAGGTGAGACTTGGAATGGTTGATGGTAATACCCAGGCCGGTGAAAACCTGCTGGGTGAGGGAGAGAAAATGCAGGAGTTCCTCCCTGGACGAGGCTGCCAGGAGCCAGTCATCCAGGTAGGGAAAAACCTGAGCTCCCAAAGAACGCAGGTGGGCCGCTACCACCACCAGGCATTTGGTAAAAACTCTGGGGGCCAAGGAAAGACCAAACAGAAGCGCCTGGAATTGGTAGTGGACCCCCTGGAATGCAAACCTGAGGTACTTTCGGTGCGAAGAGTGAATGGGGATGTGCAGGTACACATCCTGCATATCTAGTGCACAAAGCCATTGGCCCTGCCGAAGCAGGGGCAAAAGGGTTTGAACGGAAAGCATCCTGAACCTCTTGTATTCCACATACAGGTTCAGAGAGCTGAGATCGAGAACAGGTCTGAGATCTCCTGTCTTCTTTGGTACAAGGAAGAAGTGAGAATAGTAACCCGTCCCATAGAGGTGAGGGGGACGGGTTCTATAGCCTGTTGCAAGGAGCGAGATTTCTTCCCTGACCAAAGGAAGATGGTCCCTTGAGTAAGCGGAGTTCAGAGGGGGTGACGGAGGTTTCTGTAGAAACTCTATGGAGTGCCCCTCTGCTATGATCTGAAGCACCCATGAATCCGATGTTATCCTCTCCCAACCCAGAAGGTGGAGGGAGAACCTCCCTCCTACCGGTTCCTCCGGGGCTGCCGGAGGCGGTGGGAGAGGGAAGGAGTCAGGTGGTGTGAGGCAGTGCCTCAGCTGGGGCACCCGTTGCTTTTTTGGGCGGCGGGGGCCTGGCAGCTGTGGGGGCCTGATGTTTAGTGGCCCGCCTTCCCTGAGGTTTCGCTTGAGGCCGGCTGCGTCTGCGAAAGGGACGGCGCTGTGGAGGATGGGGATGGTACATTGCATCAACAGATTTAAGGGCCATCCTCTTCTCCTGCAAATCAGTGATGATCTCCTTGACATCACCACCGAAAAGCACAGAACCCCTGAAAGGTGCTTCTTGGATCGCTGACTGCACCTCCGGGACCAGACCTGACACACGGAGCCATGCATGATGCCGAAGACTGACGGCAAAGGCAGAACTCCATCCTGTGGTATCCACTGCCTCATAGGTTGTCCTCAAAATATGACGACTGGCCGAACAAGCAGAACGGACCAGGTCGGCCAACTCCTGCTTGACTTGGGAGTCAGGCAAAGAGTTGATCTTAGATTCCGCCTGGGTAAGGACGGCCTTCTGGTAATCCCCCATATGTGCTACATAGTTCAGGACCCTAATCCCCAGTGTGGAAGAAGCATAGATCTTCCTTCCATACTGATCCAGAAGGAGATTCCTTATCCAGGGGAGACGAGCTCAAGTGTTTCTGGTGTGCTGACCAGCCGTGAGCGGCGCTAATCACAACCGAGTCTGCACGGGGGTGAGAGTCTAAAAAGTCTACACCATCCGGAGCCTGGTATAGCCTGTTCGACTTCCTGGGAAGTGGGGCTAAAGCCGACGGTTGCTTCCAAATCGTGGAAACAAGGTGGGCGTGAGGCTCGATCCGGGGTGGCACTAGGGTAGGAGCCGTAAGGGGTAAGTCCAGATGTTCGGCGAGTTTAACCCATTGAAGATCTGGCTCTAAGGAGTGCCACTGATGGACCTCCTGGATCTTCCTGAGCAACTCGTCGTCTTTCTCGGAACATCCATCGGAAGCCTCCGAGGAGTCTGAGAGAGACGAGGAAGAATCTGAAGCAGAGTAAGACTCCCTAACTCGACTAGGGGGAGGAACAGGTTCCTTGGGGGGAATCCCAGAACACGTGTCCTGCCCCTCTCTGGATCCCGAGGGCAAAGCCCAGGAATCTGGAGGAGGAGAGGGACTGTGCCATCTGGGGCGTATGGGAGCCGGGGGTGGCACCGTCGCCGTAAGACGGCTCTCGACTTCCTTGGTGAGCTGAGCCTTGGCCTCAGCCCACCAGGAGGCAAGATTCTCCTGAAGATCCACCGGTGGCCTAGGGGGCGGTGGAGGAGGAGGAGGGGGATGGGTGTATGGAGGAAACTGTAGGGGAGTATCCATAACCTGGCTGCGGGCATACCGGAGCCGGGTACTGCGCGGCCAGGTACCGCGGTGTTGAAGGAGTCAGCACCGGGTACTGCGGCACAGGATACTGCGGACCTGGGAAAACCAGCATCGGATATGACGGCGGATGCCCAGGCACTGGAGGAGCTGCCGGAGCAGACGGCCCAGCTGGGTACTCCATGGGTGGATCAGTCGGGATAGGCCCGTGGGGTGGAGGGCCCGATGGAAGAGGAATATCTCCTGCCGGTGTCGGAGGGGCCGGTATCAGAACCGGCATCAGTGGGGCCGGTGTCGGGGCTGGCGTCGGAGGGGCCGGCGCCGGGGCCGGCGTCAGGGGAGCCGGCATCAGATCCGGCTCTTCAGGAAGAGGATCGGACGGTAGCCCAGGGTCCCGAGCCTCATCTGGGGACAGAGGGGGAAAAATCCCCGGGGTCGGGCAGGGGGGACTGGGGCTCCCCTGATGGCAGCGAAGGCTGCGGGGAGCCTGGTAAGACAGATGCGGCAGGGTCTGCCGTAGGCTCCGAGGCCCGGCGCACGTCGGAGGAGCCGACGTGTGGCTTATGGGCTGAATCCCGGCGGACACCAGAGGAGCCGGCGTCCGACTTCGAGTGTCCCTCATCGGAGGCGGGCCGAGTATGGGAGGCCCAGTCCGAGGGGGACACTGCCGTGCGCCGCCCTGAAGGGTCAAGCATCTTAGCGGCCTTCTCCCGGCGTACGTCAGAGGAGCCGATGTCCGGCTTAAGGGAGGTGCCCACATCAGTAGGCCGCAGGCCTGCGGCGGTACTGGGGGCTAGAGTCTCCTTTTGTCTGGAGACACCCGGCGGGCTCGAACGTGAACCCGACGGGCGGGCCGACGCCTCCTCCAAAGCCTTGGAGGCTGCCGTCGGGCGATCCCTCGGAGGGGATGTTACCTTGCCCGCGACCCGAGGAGGGGGCCTTCTCCCGGTGCCTTTCCTTGTCCCGCTTCTTATGCCCTTCAGGGTAGGTCGATGCCTGCCGAAGTTTCTTCAACTCCTTCTCCATCGCGGACATCTTCTTTTTGAGAAGATGAGCTTCGAGGGACTGCTGGCATCGTCTGCAGGTGGCCGCGTTGAATCGAAGGCAGTGTGGACACTTCTCAACCGCGTGGTTGGGGCCTAAGTAGAAAAGGCAGAGGGAGTGACCGCCTTTGTGAGGTAGTTGGCCCCACATGAGTCACACTTATTCTTTGAAGGTGACGCATAAACCGACGCTCACCTGACGAAAGAAGAATAAAATTTATACTGAAAACTTGTTCGAAAACCAACGAAGTAACAGGACTGAACGACAAGAACTTAACTGGAGGCTGCAATGCAGCTGACGGCGGAAAGAATTGAAGGCGGTCCGGGGCCGCCTTTATACCGACGTCAGATGATGCCGGTCACCTGACGGGAAGGGCCCGCCAGGGACTGCTAGCTAGAAATTTTTCTGTGGGGTCCTGCCACCGGCCGGCGTCAGTTCTATATGTAATTACCTACTGCAAGAGCCCTCTCGAAGTAAGATCTATTTTTTTACAAATCTAATTTCAAACTAATTCTTTTATTAAAAATGTTTTATTAAAATTATTTTTTTAGTGCCCATTTTCTAAGTGCAATAATACCCTCCAGGGTGGGCTTTATTGAGAAATACCGGACCTTCCAGGGGCTATAAGGCCCTCCGCCTGCAGTGTCGGGCCTCATTACACCCCTGGGCAGTCCGGTATTTCCCAATAAAGCCCACCCTGTTGGGTAGCATTGCTTACATAACAGTCTGAGGCCTAAAACAGTCTCTCTAGTCCCAAATTATAGCACCATCAGGAAGAATAAAGACAAAGTTGTTACTAGGTAATCCATTCAAGTGTCCTCCTCAGATTCATCTTCTCTCGGTGAACAAACAGCAGCAAACTCGTGTTCAGACACCTCCACCTTCTTGCCAGCCTCTTGCAGATCTGTAAAAATATAAGTGTGCCTTCCATGATGTATGCGTAGGTGAGCAGGCATCAAAAGCAAGTGCACAATTTCAAGGCTCTGCAGACATGCCCTCACTGCATCAAATTTCTTCCTCCTTGAGTAAGTAGCAAAGGAAAGGTCCAGGAAGAGATGAAGAGTTGTCCCAGCAAAGTTGAAGCCTTGCGATTCCCTGGCAACTTGTAAATATTGATCCCGAACCACAATCCTGGGGGTGATGATCAGGATGGTCCTTGGAAGATCTGGCAGCCTTGAGGCAGCTCGAGGGGAGATGTGGTAGGCCTTAATAATTTGTGGGGCCGGCATGTTCCCTGCCTCTAAGCCCAGTGTGTTTGGTAACTAATTCTGAATAAAAGATACGAGATCCGAGCCTTCGCTACCTTCAGGCAACCCAACAAGACGTAAGTTCACTGCTCTCTGAGCATTCTTGATGGTTTCCATACGATATCTAAGCTGGTTATTCTCTTGCACCAGCTTAGTAGTCACATTGATGGCCTTAGTCGCTTGTACCTCTGCCTGGGCAGCTGTTTTAGTGGTCGACTCTATTTTCAGGTCCTGTTCCCCCATCCGATGAAGGATCTCCTCCACTTTTCCATCGATGACCTTCATGGATAAGGCCAAGGAGTTCCTTGGTGGTGTACTCGATTTGGAAGATCCACCAGGGGCCGTCAGGGCCTGTGGCTCTGTAGTTTGCACATTTTTAGAACTGCTCATTCCTCCCTTAGTCGTCCGACCCACGGTGGTAATTAGTACCGCTCTATTCTGTCTCAATTCACTCTATCAAATTCTGCAGCTCAAAGTTCAAACTAGTAAGAATATTTTAATTATTTAGATAGTTACAGATGAAAATCTGCAGGGACAAGGTGAAGCATGTCTGTTTGGCAAGAGTGCTCAATAGCACCCCCCCCCAGTGTATTTACTTTTAATAAATTATTTGTCAGTGCAGTTATGGTGATTGTGCTTACTGTGAGCAACAGTTTGGGAGATCAAGCCAGCGAGAGGGCTGGACACACTGTGTACAAGCCTTCAGCTTCTCTCTGGACAGATCTGTGACACCTATAGGGTTTCAATCTATTCATGCTGCATGGTGAGTGTCTACTACCAGTTAAATTTTCACCACAGTCAGGGGAACAAGTGTTGGAGGGGGGCATGGTGAGTGAATGAAGACCTGAGTTTTAGAGCTATGATTGAGTTTGTTCAACATTATTGTTTTGTGTTGAGAACAGCAGAGACAACAGGAAATGACAGGGTCGGATGTGTGTTAGGACGAAAACACATTATACGAATGTCTGGGTTGGAAGATACATGATATCCATGTTTCTCGGCAAGAGATAACACCATTACTGTGCTGAGTGGATAGGGGACATATTGCAGTATCTGTAGTTTGACAGCCTTTTGAGTGGCAGAAACTCAATGGCAGCTCACAACTCACACTGCAGCCGGCAGCAGGAGTTCAGCTGCGGCTACAGAACTAAATAAAATCCGCAGTTCTCACAGAGAGAGAATGCAGCAGAAGTCTCCTCTCGCTAAGCTGGGCACCCAAGATTTCAGGTGCCCAGAAAAGGTATTTCTCTCCCTAATTGTAAAAAACAACCACCAGAATCTAGCTAAACAGGTCCCGTTTACCTAGGTTCTGTTGTTTGTTTTTTAAAATGACTTTTTTATGTATTTTCCATGTTTTTTTTACTTGGTGAAAGAAAAAAAACCAAGATGGCAGCTCACAAAAAAGGATTTTTCTCTCTCATGAAAAAATAGTTTTCCTTCATGAAAGAGGAACTGATCTTGTGAGAAAGAATCCTTTTTCGCGAGGTCAATCCTTTGTTGGACTTTATCCCTCTAATTTGGACAGTAGACTTGCCATTGAAAACAATGGGAACTTAAAAATCGAATAACTTCACAACATATTAATATTTTTTCACCAAACAAAGCATGGCAGTTTTGTTATCCAAACTGTATCTACCACACAAAAATCACACCAAAATTAGATACTGTCTGGACACAAGGCAATGAGGAAAAAAACTGCAAAAAAAGCAACTTTTAAGGTTTTTGCCTATCCAGATCTCAGAATCAGAACGTAACTTGCCACGTCAAGAGATATACCCCTACGGGACAGTGCATACCAAATGTTGTGCAAATCCACTGATTGGTTGCAAAGTTATTAAAGTACAAAATCTGAGGCTGAACATTAATCAGGCTACTCAACCCTAACTATAGGGGCACAGCCATGCTTATATATATAACAGTGGCATCCCCCAGGATGAAACTCACTTTTAAAGCACTCTGCAGTATGCTACAGCAGACCTACTGAATAAAACAATGCAATTTCAATGGCAATTAGTCCCTTTTGTCATGCAGGAAACTGTGGCTTTCACTTCATCCTGGCAGTGCCACATTTTCCTGAATGACAAAAGGGGCTAATCGCCATTGAAATTACATTGCTTTATTCAGTAGGTTCTGCTACAGTATTCTGCACAGAGTGCTGCAAAATGCCGCAGAATTGAGTTTCATCATGGGGGATGTCACTGTATGTTTATATATATATATATATATATATATATATATATATATATATATATATTATATATATATATATATATATATATATACATTATACCGTGCAGCTATAGTTAAGGTTGACAGGCCACTTCTATGTGAAACCCCAAAGTTTGCACTTTAATAACTTTGCAACTGTTTGTCCAATTTGCCTGCAGTTTTGCATGCACGGTGTCTAACCATAGAGCTCTGGAACTGGAAAGTTTCATTCTGCTTGGATGTACGGTTGTGGAGCTGCAAAGTGTCACAAATGTGAAAAATCCTCAACTTTTGAGCAATTCTTCGTCAGGCTCCAGAGAGCGAATGGTGGGTGTCTGGTTTCAAATGTGTATTTGTATATGTGGTCTGGGTCAGGGTGGTGCCTTTTGAAGATTTAGTGAAAAATATTAATTGTTCAAAAGTTATGGAAGTTTTTCATGTCCCATTTTAGCCTATAGGAAAATTTATATGGGCGACATGAAAACATTTGTGAAAATATTTTTTGTTTTCGTGCTCTGGATTTTTGTTTTCATGCTGCCGCCATCTTGTTTTCAGTTAGGGAGAGACAAAAAACGTATATCAAAAAAGAGTGCTTCTTCCTGAATACCAACACTTGTGTTTACCTATTCGGGCCATGAGGAACTTGCCCCGGCATCAGTTTTTGTGCAGGAGGTCTGGAAATATGTTTTTCATTTTTCCACCATTTTACCATTTTGTTTTTGCAAAAAAAAATTTTTTGTGCATGATAATAGCCACACACAAAATAAAAGGTGGCTCGACAACATATTTTTGTGCATGAAAAGATTTAATTATAAGGCATAGGGGTGTTGCAAAAACATTTTTGTTTTCGCAAAACACAATGCTCGAAAACATTGTCCTATGTGCTGTTTTCTTTGTCATTTCATTGTGCCAAGGTGGATTGTGCTTTTGGGCTGCAATTTGCAGTGTGGCAAGCCCTGGTCCCACAGGTGTGCTTTTGGTGGTTTGGTCCCAAAACATTCAATGGGCCCATAGTTACAGTGCTCTGAAGTTGAGACATTTCCCATAGGATAACATTGCAGTGCCTGCATCTCAAAAACGATTTGAGATACGGATTTTTTGATACCCGCAGCTTTAGGTGGACTAAGCACATGTGGAGGTTCGAAGTCATGATTACAACTGCAGTGAAATCTTTTTCATAGTTGCTACAGTTACTCAGATATTGCCAAATAAGTGTTATGAGGGTTCCCTTTCAGTACTATGGGGCTGCTGTATGGCTCCATACTGATGTGTAAGTGGCTGGGCCCACGCTCCCACATACGCATGCCATTATGCAAAAAATGGGCAATGTGAAGGAGGGAAATTAATTGCAAAAAACTCCGTTAATGTATCAGTTAGGGTTGATAGCACAGTGACAAAAGTATGGAAATGTGACCCCCAACTAATGGGAGAAACTCTCCTTTTATGTTTAACAGCTCTTCTGTGGGTGACTCCATCTTGTGATTCCTGTGGAGGTGCCCTCATTTCCTCCCATCTCGAATACTGCTGTGCGCCCTATACAGGCTTACTGAGAGGTCAATTGCGTCACCTGCAGCTAGTCCAGAATGCTGCAGCAAGACATTTGACTTCTACTGTGAGGTCAGAACATATTACACCCTCGCTGTGAATTCTGAGTTGGCTGCCTCTTTAGTGCTGCATTGACTTCTGAATATTGACAGTGACATTTAAGGCCAGGAATAGACTGGGCCCACAATACATGAGCGATCTCCTAACTCCCCACATCCCATCTAGGGACTTTAGATCATGTGGGCGGGGCCTGCTGGTAGTTCCATCTTCCCAGGAAAAGTCCACTGGTGATCAGGCCTTTTCAGTGGCAGCCCCCGCCCTTTGGGACTCATTCCCTGAGGACATCAGCATTGTAAGGTCTGTCCAAGTATTCAAAAGAAATTAAAATGACCTCACTGAGAGCATTTCATTGATTACCCTGAGTTGTTTATATGCATCTGCTGTATTGGCTTTGTTTTTTTTATGTAAATTTGTAGTATAGACTGATATTTGATTGTGTGATGTATTGCTGCTTTTATGAATAATTTATTTATCTGTATTGTACTGGCACTTCAGCCTGGAGGGCACTTTGCAGGAATTAAATAAATACTGTAAACAGATTGTTGAAGAAACTGTTGAACAGCAGTGTCCCCAGCATTGATCACTGAGCCGATGTCTCTGGGTATCCTTCTCCAATCTGAGTAGTACCTCCATGACAGCACTCTGTTTCCTGCGCCAAGCCAGTTACCAATCCACCTTATGTATACTTCACATTTGCTGCTCTGGTGTACTTTTGCTCAGCAGTTTATTGTGCTGAGTACTCTTCTCCACTCTGAGTAATGCCCACCCACCACAATCCTCTGCTTCTTGCCCACAAGCCAGCTAGCATTCCACCTGTGTGTTTTGTGTTTACCACTCTGGTGTATGTTACCCAGAAGCTTATGATGCACCAGCACTATAGTGTCAAAAGTCTTGCTGAAGTCCAGCTGGGCTACATGGCACAGGGTCATAATGTCGCAAGACATTATGCCTCATGGCAAAATCACGCTGCCAATACAGCACCCCCGAACCCCCCCCCCAAAGATTCTCAACTCCGGCGGGGGGGAGGTTCAACTCGAGGAGCACACATGGAACTAAAAAATAAAATAGTCTGGGACCGGGAATCAAACCCAGTCCCAGACACAGTGCCTGGGTTCCTGCTGCTGTGGCTCAGTCCTGTGAGCCATGGCAGCTGCTCAGTGGAACCACTCCCAGCAGAGGTCATATCCTCTGCCTGGGAAAGCTACTACTGGTGCAATACCGTGTACAGCAGTATGCACAGTATTGCACCATTAGCGCTACATTTACGCTTGTAAGCTCTGCTTAGTCATAATGCTGTACGCTACTAAGCTGCAACATTATGACCTGATGGGACTACATACAGTACATGGACCAGCCCATGTCCATTTACATACAGACGGACCTGCCTGTCCACTTACTTGTCCCCCTTTTAAAGAACTAGCAGAATTAGAGAACATGCACTCAAATGGGGGGGACACATTAGAAAACATTGCTTCAGGGCTGCTTGATTGCCCAGCAGAAGTGCCCCATATTTCCATGCTGATGACCCGTGTTCAAGAGCAGACCTGGAAGGTCAATTGGGTGGCTGAGAAAATGCTGCTGTGTGGCAGTGCTCCCAGCCAGGGGAGGGAGGCACCCTGGTTCTGCCACCATAGTGACCCCTGCAGTGGACCAAGGCAGCTTGTCTTCCTTGCAGAACATCACTACATGTGGCTCAGGTGACATGCATGCAGACGCATGTCCTGCACTAGAGTGCCGGGGAGGGGAAAGGCCAAGGGAGAAAATGGAAAAAAAATCTATAGTGCCAGCACCCTTTCGTCCCTCCACATGTTGATCCCTGCCAGAGAAATGGCAGGGGGAGCGGAGATTGGGATTAGTGGTGCTGGAAAAATAGCCTGAAGCAGGTGAAGGAGGCCACAGGTGTCCAAAAAGCTACAGTATATGAAAGTGTAAAAAAAAAAAAGGTGGTTAGCATGTAAAATAACCTACACTGTGAGGTTGTGGAAAGTGGCCCCACTAGGCTTTCAAATCAAAACAAGACAGATTCCTGATGTTGAATGATATTGAGGATGATGCAGGATGAACAGAAGCAGCACTCTGGCTGATAAGTTTGGACGTGGCTCCTGTCCACAATACTCAAAACGGATATAATCCCTGTTGTGCAGCAGGAGGGATGGACAAGATGGAATCTCTTCCACTACCACAATACTACGTTAGGACTGATTTTGTGTGACCTGGCCTGGTAATGTACTCACTCAACTACATGGGAGACCTGGGATCAACTCCTGGTCTTGGCTGCCACATCCTTGCCCAGTGGGGTCTGAAGGGAGTGCATGGAGGCATCATGCATTGGCCCCAGTGGGAGAAAGGGAGCTGGCTTTCTTACTACAAGAGCCCCTCCTACACTGGGAGCTGTGGTGGCATGCACATTGTGGGTGATGATGTGATGTCAGCCACTCTGCCCACAGGAAGATGCCACAAGTAACCAGATCACCGATTGGGAGGTGAGAGCAGCTAAAGATAAAACTAAATGCTCTGTGGTGCATAACAGTGGCACTCAAGTCCAGTTCATAGTCACAGGTAATCCCATTGTACCTCCCTGCTGCCTCTGCTGCCTATGACTGTATTCTGGTGGCCAGCAGGATGTAGTTGAGTCAACCACGGTCCTGCTATGAAGGGGTAAGCCATGGTGCAACAGGTAAGTGCAGTGAGGATGTGGTCCGGAGCCAGTAGGTAAGAAAGCAGGACAGCGGGGAGGCGAATAACCTAATAAAATAAAATAGAAGGAAGGAAGAAATGAGGGTGGGGGGAATAAACAAAACAAATGTAAAGAATTACTTTTTACAAAAACATAATTTTCTCAGGGAGAACTAGACTGTAACTTTAATGGCTGACATTATTTTGAGCTTTATTCTAAATTCTACTCATCAGTAACAGAAACATTGGTTTCAAAAGGGATCGAAAAAGCGTTGGGGTAGAAATAAGGGACATCTTTGAATATTAAGGACAGTTGAGAATATGTTCCATGTTCATTATTTCAGCACAGTGGGCCACCACCCTATATTTTTTACTGTCACCCTATATTTGCTACTTCCATCCTATTTTTTTTTTTTTACCAGTACGTTATAAATTTTTGAAAAATGCTCTAGTATTTTATTCAGTGTGAATTTCATGCTGATGAAAGGTGCCTGAACGACAGCATGGGTGTGACAGGGTTGAATAAGACCCTGTCTCATTTGTTATACAGACAGAGTTAAAAAAAACAAGGATCTGTCCTGTTCTATCCTCTCCTTTTCTGCCTCTTGTCTGGCTGGTTGCACAACCAAATGTTCTCATGAGACATAGGAACTGATCACTCTGATGGTCTCACGATTCTCCACCTCTTGCTATCTCTCTGCCTTCACTTGCTGTTTCTGTCTTTTCTTCCCCCTTGCATATCTGTGGTTATTAAAATATACGTGAATCTTTGTGTGAAACTGTAAGTGATACTGGGATCCCTTTATTTAAAATGTATATAGTTATATTGTTGAAAATATTGCAAAATGCTATTTTGAACTCAAGGGGTTAAATTTGCCATGCAGCACAAACTTTTGAAGAGCTGTCAGCAGGATGCCAACTTGGGACCATGTTCTATTTGTTGCACCTGCAAGGAAACTGGCAAGAACATTTTGAGAAAAACAGGATGTCTGTTAATGAGTTCCCAGGCAAAGACTTATAAACAGAGCAGCAATGCTTTTGCTAGAGTGAGACAGAGACTGAGATTAGGAATTGAAAAGAAACCCTCAGATGAAGGACTTTGTTTTCTCTTTTTGTTCTGCCTTTGTAAATAGTTATACTGAACATTTTTTTTTATTTTACTGTTATTGGTAATAATAAAAGGTTACCTGTGAACTTTACAACTGCTCTGGTTTTTCTACGCTTCTTGACCTGTACCTTGACAACACACTGAAGCCCTCTGTCTGTTTAGCCATAAAACAGGTACAGCACAGGTAATTACAGTACAAGCTTCTCTACATGGCCCTACCACTGCACCTCAACCTTGCCATGGAGGGACCACTACGTAGGTAAGAGGACAGTTCAGACTCCATGCCCATTCAGTCCTTGGTCTCTCATGTGAGACTGCCAAAAAGGGTAACAATTAGAACCAGTTCTGTTTGTGGTTTTGTTATGTGGACATCTGCCCAGTGGGAACAGGACTAAGACCACAACCCATTTTACATAGGCCACTGAACAGCTGGCTGAATTTGAACCAGTGACCTAGAGGTCAAATGCTCTAACCTGCTACCAATCCACTAAGCCATCCAGTTGCTTCAAAATGCTCTTTGTGCAAATTCTCAGTATTAAACTCTCTATTGGTCAATAAAATAAGGTCCTCTCTCTCCACAGTATGTCTACCCCTGGTAAACAGGGGCCCGGACTGGATCACTTCTCTAGTAACCAAGGGCTTATCAGTCAAAACTGGGAACAGGTCGAGTTGGAGACTTCAATGTCAATTGGCAATCCCAAGATGCATCAGCAGCTAGAGACAAAATATCTAGCCTCTATCTCACGCAACTGGTCACACTAGCCACAAGGATAAATTATAGGACCGGCTCGAGTACACCTATCAATTGGCTCCTATCCAACTACCCCACCATATCACGGAGGTCTCTGTTCTGCCTGACTCCCTAAGTGACCACTCCCCAGTTATGTGCACCTGGCCCAATAAGTTCATAAAGCATTCACCTCAGATCACCAGAACTCACATGCTAAGACCCAGTCTGCTGGAATATTTCCGACAGCACATAAGGTTAATTGATTGGTCACCTCTCGACACCACCAGAGATAATAACCAAGCTCTAGATTACTTCTGCTGTCTTTACAAATGTCTGTGATATTTTTGCCCCCTACAGCTCAAAACAAGTAAGAGGGTTCAGTAACATCTGGCTCTCTGGAACCCTAATCAACCTTATGTGACTCCGGGACAACCTCTGGCATAGGGCCAAAGCATCAGGGAATATGGCCAGCCTCACCACCTACAAAGCAGCCAGAAATAAATGCACAGCACTTATCAGGCAGGCCAAGGCCTCCTACTACAAAGACCTTCTGAACAGGAGTTGGGGAAATGGAAAGGAATTCTGGAAGTCAGTGAAATCCCTTACAGGCAGGACCACCAAGGCACACACTGATCTTCTAGTTACCCCATCAGGGACACTCCAGGATCCAAGTGACATTGTGAATGCATTTAATTCTGCTTTCACTGACCTAAGTGCTGTGCTCTCCAGGGAATACCTCCCCTCCACCCAGTCTGGACAGCCCCTTAACTTGAGCCTGCCTCCTACTACACCCAGTGGCCAACCGCCTTTCTACTTCAGACACCTCTCCAAGGCTGAGACCAAATGGTACGTCAAGCAGGTACTGGGCAAGACCAGGATGGGGAGTGATGCCATCGACATGAAGCTAGTAGTCCTAACACTAAATGAGCTAGCTGGACCACTTACAAAAATCTTTAACACATCCCTACAAATGGGTGTATTCCCAGACAAGTGGAAGGCAGTGCACGTCACGCCGGTCCACAAAAGTGGAGACCGAGCTTGCCTCTCTAACTATCGCCCCATCTCCATTTT
This sequence comes from Neoceratodus forsteri, assembly GCA_016271365.2. Classification (NCBI taxonomy): domain Eukaryota; kingdom Metazoa; phylum Chordata; order Ceratodontiformes; family Ceratodontidae; genus Neoceratodus; species Neoceratodus forsteri. The sequence goes on along the minus strand of CM028138.1, from coordinate 500,847,726 downwards.
ACCACCTCTCTCCAAAGCCCTGGAATGTGTAGTATCTAACCAACTTACTGAGTATTTAGAGAAATGCAACCTGCTAAGTACGCAGCAGCACAGTTTCCGTAAACATCACTCCACCCAAACAGCCCTGATAGATTACACTGCACAGATCTATGAGGCTCTGGATAATGGAAGGCAATAGGATCTATATCCATTGACCTCACCAAGGCATTCGACACCATTAACCACCATTCCTACTACAGTGTCTCCTCTCCATAGGCCTTTCGTCTAGCACTGTTACCTGGTTCAAAAGCTACTTCTTAGGTAGAACACAATGTGTGAAGATCCTTAATATTTTCTCTGAGCCTAGGAAGATCAGTCTTGAGTCCCTCAAAGCTCCATACTGGGTCCATCTTATTTAATCTATTTATAAACTCATTACCTGTTGCCTGCAAAAAATTGTGCTTTATGCTGATGACGTGGTCATTTCTGCATCTGGTAAGGACATCACCACTATAACCACTGACCTACAGGCCAGTTTTAAATGGCTAGAATCTTAGATCTCCCATCATAAACTGTTACTCAACTACAAAAAACAAGTGTATGCTCTTCACGGTGCCACAAAACAGAAAAACATGGGCCTCTACACATAACAAGTCAAAAGGTGAGCTGCTAGAGCAGGTCAACACCTTCAAATATCTTGAGTATACCTTGATGACACGCTCTCCTTCACAGCACACATCGAACACATTGTCAAAATAGCTAACACCAAACTGGGAGTTCTCTACTGACATAGACACTCTATGCCCCTGAGGCTCTTAAACTGATTACATGCAGTCGTGTTATCTACCATTGACTATGGTCTAGTGATCTATGGTGCTGGCTCTGACACCACCCTGAAGAGGATCATAACCCTCCTCAACAAGTCCTGCCACCTGGTCCTGGGTGCTGACTATCAGACGCATACATGCACCTTGTATTCGGACACCGGTCGGCTTCCCCTCCATCACAGAATCAAATACCAGGCTTGTCTACTTGGGAAAAAAGCATTGCTTGGCCTTATGCCTGAGTCCACCTCCAGACTATACAACTACACCCAACCAACTGTGAACATCAGAAGTGCTACCAAATGAGTGTTCCTAGTGCCTTTTAAGCATACCATACTTGCACAATGATCCCTCTCCTATAGGGGCCCTAAATGGCTTAATGCTCTACCTACTGAACTCCTGGTCCAGCAAAATCAGCTATTTCAACCGACTCCACAACCTGGTGGTACGTGGAGACCACCTGCAACTGTTAGCCCTTATCAATGCCACTGAGGACCCTTCCACATTCCCCAGCACCCCATACTGCCCTGAACAGCTCCCCTACCCCTCTCCCACCCACCCCACCCACCTGACAATGCCTTCCTGGCTGCACCCCCACCCCAACTTATATTGTCCTTGTCCTGGATCTGTCTAGACCCTCTAATTCCCCACGTGGCAATTCCTCACTACTGCAGACAAGTGGTTGCTTTGCCATGCACTCTAATCACCCTGCCTGTTTCTGCCCAATTGCACTTAGAAACCTGTTCATTGCACTTAGTAACCTGTATTTTTTGTTATGTAGCCACCAGCTCTTTCACTTTCATATGTTTATTGTTGTCTAGTGTCACCCTTGTTCCTCTCTCTCTGTACAATGTTTTCACTGATGTAAGCCAATGGCTCTGTATGATGTCACCTGACTTGGCACCTTTGTAAATGAGCCTCTGGCTCAAAAGTATTAATCTGAATCTTAAATAAATAAATAAATAAAACCGCTACTTTTTATTTGATTGTTAACTATTTTTTAAATGTTCTCTTTATGCTGTACTGTTCGAATCACCACATAAACCTACAGCAAACTATCAGCACCAACACTCATCCGCCTTGTACTGAGCAGACCCCCATGACTTGTGATGGGGTTTCAGAAGGCCCAGTCCTCCAGACAGCCTATCCAGTACTCCTTCTGGGGGACTATGGCTAGAGTCTGAGAGTGCAGCTCCATCAGATGTTGGGCCATGGTGCTTCTTCTTGTTCTTTTCCCACCCCATATGGCATACTGATGGCAAGGGCTCCAGGCACATGCATGTAGAGTATGCCGACATGTTGCTAGCCATTTAACACTCATCCCTCCACAAACTGCTTCCGCTGCACTTCCAACTGTGATCTCCCGGTGGCAGTCGACAACTGAGTTAAGCGTTTTCTCCTGCACAAGGACAGAGTTCTTGGGATGCTCAGTCCTCCTCCTCCTCCTGTCAGCCATCTGACATTCCCTAACCTGGGTTGCCAGTGTTGCAGGCAGTAATGCAGCTCCTGTGCTGGCAGGCAGCCTTAGGTAGCCACTCCTATTTGACACCACTGCTCTGTATTATAACTTCTCATTAATCTTGAGGCAGCCATTTTGAATAAGGCTAAAAATAGAACATTTCAACTCATATATGTGCTATGGAAGGAATGAGTTTAAAACTCGTCTTTGCACACGTAGCAGTGTATAAGCTGCCACAACTAGCCAAACAGAACTGTACTACACTTCTTATGAAACATAGAATTTGATGGCAGATAAGGACCGCTGGCCCATTCAGTCTACCCATTTTTCCTACCTACACTATTACATCAGACCATGCCCCATCTACAGCTCTTTCTTCCTCCCCCTTCCTTTCCACTATGTGCTTGTCCCATGCATTCTAGAACCCCACCACCTCCACTGGAAGGCGGTTTCAGGAATCCATCACTCTTTCTGTGAAGTACTTCCTCACACTTCTCCTGAATCTACCCCCTCCAGCTTCACAGCATGTCCCCTTGTTCTTGAGCACCGTTTTCTTCTTAAAAATACGCCCTCCTGTACCTTATTTCCCTCATGAGGTATTTAGGTCTCTGTCATATCCTCCTCTGTTCCAGGGTGTTCATACTAAGGTCCTTTGGTCTCTCCTCATAGGGCTTTTGATAAAGACACTGCACCATTTTAGTTGCCCTCCTCTGACTGCCTCCACTTTCTTTTCTTCCTTTTTTTTTGTAAATAATATTTTTATTAAAGACATTTTACATGTCTGCATCATCATTCAGCATACTAAATAAAGCATGAAATGCTACATTCAGTGTGGTCATGAGCCATCATTTTTTTTAAGCTTTATGTTTATTATTTTAAGTAAAACAAACACTTATTTCCTCATGTAGGGCAATAATAACAATGTACATTATATCCATTCGTTAGTCTGACAATCATAAAATAGTCCCCAGTCATCTGTTACAGTAGGAGCTGGGGGTTTCCCCAATTCTTCAGCTATTAAATGACCAGAAATGCTAGTCATCTCAATGGCTTTGGAAAGTCCCCTATCAGGTAGAATTTACTGAGGAATGTTTGCTGCCAGGGCTGTGACCAGAGGGGTGCAAGAGCTGCGGTTGCAGTAGGGCCCGCACTGTCAGGGGGCCCACTTCCGCAGACATCAGCATTAAGAAAACCTTTACTCACAGACAAAATTGCAACCTTTCTTTGGAAATTGCTTATCTGTTTGAAATTGGGTCTGTCAGCAGTGGTGTCAGCAGCTTCCAACTCCAGCTTCACTTGGTCGAGGGTGTATGACAGAACAAAGAAGCAATAGGGCCCATTACTCAAAGCATCTAATCTTGGTATCAGTGTCCCCAGGAGGAGCAGGGACAAATTACATTGTTCAGTTCCTTGATCATGGTGCCAGCAAGGGGATGAGGGACCTCATGGACAAAATCATGGATGCTTTGCAGGACTGATATAAAAACACACTATAAAAATGTCATATGCACTAAAGGTTATTTTATGTTTATTAGTGGGGAGGTAGGCCCCACAACATATTTTGCAGGGGGGCCCTTACATCTGTTGGCACAGCCCTGTCTACTGCAGTCACTATGGACTGCTATTTACCCAGTTTACATGTTTATATAGAAAAATTGGAAAACAAATTGCTTTTCTGAAATACCGCTACATACAACACAAAAGATAATCAATATTCAACTTTACATATTCAAAACTTTATGACTTACAGCATAACAGTCAACCTCAAATGCAATCGGCTGTTGTATAAGTCAGTGCAATAGGCAAACCGATTGAAAAAACTTCAGCAGGTTATTCAGGACTTAGTGCCTTTTCCCTCGATCAAGCAGGCCAAGAAATTAATAAAAGGTGGTGGGTACCACCGCAGGAGTCTAAGCGCTCCACAAAGACTCCTCCCAAACCAAATACAGCCACATATTCCCACCTTACTCTGTTTAAGGAAAGAAAACAAAAGGGACCCAAAACAGTTACAGGAGACGCTTTAAAGTTCCTGCATACATGCCTTAATGTGGCCTAGTGTCCCAAAAGTCCTGGCCAATAGTGCCAGTCACTAAAAGTGGTGAAACCTGTAAAGAAATCAGTCTTCACCAGACTCTTCTCTGGCCTCTTCCTTATCTGCAGTACCAGTCTCCTGAGAAGCAAATTCCTTTGGTCTTCTAACCACCGTCCGCATCCTTTGGATCTGAAAATTGGCATGATTTTCCACCATAAATAATCACAGTCGAGCCGGCAGGAGAAAGGAGTGAATTATCCCAAGCGACTGGAGTTTCTGTCTGACCCCATCAAATCGCTTTCATGGGGCATGTGTTTGAAAGGAAAGGTCAGGGAAACACTTCATGTCGAGTTATTTATTGAGAGGGTATGCCGCCCACACTATGAAAGGATTATGTCCAAATCTCTGCACCTGATGTCCTCATCAGGACCGGCCTGAGGTATGTTGGTATTAGGAGGCCACACACTGGGGTTCACTCTATAGACCTCTTCAAAACACTCCAGTCAAATCTCTGGGAATTGAGAGTGATGCTTGCAGCCACTCTTTCAGAAACGTTAACAGATTAAGACCCTCAGCACCTTCTGGTATACCAACAACCAAAGGTTCCCAGCCGTGCATTCATTCTCCAAGGCCTCAAGCCTGCCGAGCTGCACATTTTCTTGGGTCAGGATTGCGACATCTGCCTGGGTGGTGATCGATTGGTCGCACTCCGTACAGTGCTGGTCAATTCCGTTAAGGCATCATGCTTCTCCAGCCATGCCAATGTTTTCTCCATCTTAGCATCCATGGATTGCATCATTGTTAGCATTTGCTGCCATGGATGACTTGTTGAGAGCTCTGTCGCAGTTCCCAGATTAGGACAAGAGGACTCCCCGGCCTTCCCTGGTTTTGCAGCATTAGGTTTAGCAGCTGCCAGAGCTGGATTTTTTTGTTTACCCATATTGGTTTTAGGATCAATCGAGAGCTGGTTATCTTAGGAAACCATTCCAAGTAAAAGTTTTAAAGTTTGTTCAGTTGTATTAGCATTACTTAGTATTTTAATACAGCTGAATGCAGAACATTTGAGAGACATTTCCTGCCTGGAGATCAGCCATTTAGAGCCCCCCTTGAGTCATCATTACAGTTCACTTCACAGATGTACAGTTTCCATTCATAGTTTCTCCATCCCTAGGACCCAGCAGGGGGAAGAATTTTAAAGAATAACGTAAATACTAAATCAGTGTACATCCATCCCAGAGAAATGATGGTTATGATATGAAATGACCCTGTGTGGTGGTGGGGAGTAGGCCAAGCGGGGACCCTGGCCCCCTGTGGGGAGGCGGGAGCCACACATGGAGGCCAGAACCAATTTCCCAAACCACAGCTTGTATGTAGTAGGGCTGTATTATAAACCATTGAGCTTGCTGGGGGCAGATAAGATAGCTCTGTGGGTGGCCATGCACCACCCTTATAGCACAAAATCTCTGTCTTTACCCATCATGCGCAAGCGCTAGCCTGCCCAACGTGAAGAGCAGAGCTCAGTCTTATCAGTCAGGGAGTGTGTGATTTTTTTTTTCATTGTACAAATCTGGTTTACAAGTGCCCTCTATTCTAGAATATCTGGATGGTGAGAGGTCAACCAGTATCTCGTGGTGGCTTTTTTGCCTGCTATGCTTAAGATATCAAAAAAGGATCTTGTGTTAGGATCACAGAGGCTATGATGAAACAGGTTAAGTAAAAACAGTTCAGCTGTTAGAGTATGGTGCCACCCCAATAATTCCCACAGCTCCAGCTGCAGTGTTAGAAAGGAAGGGCACAAGACAGGGCAGGACCACAGAACATGTGTGTGATTTGCACACATTCTCCACACTGCCACCTGCAGGAGGCATCCCATGGGTAAGCAATGGGCTGTTACAACCAGGGCACGAAATGGTGCACTAGATGTTTCCATGTATATTCCCCACTGGCTGTGAGCAGGTGACTTTAGCAGATAGTCGACATGCCCTCTTCCACTTCTCCTCAGTGACTGGAGTCCCAATCTCCTCCTACCAGATCCAAAGTATGCCATGTGTGGTGCCTCCAATGGAATTAGCCAAGGTATTATAGAATCAAGAGATCAGGTGGTCTGTGGTGCCTAACTTTATATAGTCAAGAAAAGAGCATACAAAAGCAGGGTGAACTTCCAGATTCTGTGCCCCGATCGGTAGGGAAAAAAATAGTTTCTTAACTGCAAATACTTATAGAAGTCAGTTTGCCTCAAACTGAATTCCACTTGGACCTCAGCAAATGATTTGACTTCAGCACATTGCCTGTTATGAGTTGATGAAGATATTGTAGAGAATATTGTTCCCACATTCAAAATGCCAGATCAATTCTAGCAGGACAGAAGTGCTCCAGGAGTTGGATGGAGCACATAAACAGTAACTAGGGTAACAGAGGCAGAGCCTTGCAAATGCCCCGCCAGACTTAGAGTTTGTGCCGAGTCCAGGGATTCAGATCTTCCAGATTCTCGGATGATAATTCCATGTCGTAGAAGGCGACAATGAATTCCCTACTGCGGAGAAGGGAGTGCTCAATTTGGTGATATAGCAGTCATGGGCCCACTATATGATGGGTAAATAAAAATCTGATATGCATTGCCCAATGATAAAGCATTATGTTTGGTATGGAGAGACACCCTTTCTCACGAGACAGCATTAGGGTCTGCATTTCACCCGGGGCCTCTTCCCAGCCCATATCAAATGTGATAACTCTTTATAACAGTTACAAAAAGTTGGACTTGGGTAAAAAGATTGGGACATTTTAAAATAAATATAGTATTCTTGGCAAAGTGATCATACAGATAGCTGTGATATGTTTGGAAAGACTCATGGGTAAGGCATTCCAGCAGCCTAAATCTAGGGAAAGCTATGTGGAGAATGGCTCATAGTTATTCCAATAGAAATTGCCCATGTCTCGAGACAGAAATATACTAACATACTAACATACTAAAATGCCAGCAGAATAGGCCTAATGGTCTTTTGTGTCTGCTCGTTTGGTCAGCCCCCACCCTGGGTGCTGACCTTGCTGTCCCCCTCGCCTTCTCTGGCTTCTCCCTTCCCAGTTCCGGATATTCTTGCTGCATTGGATTTTGCTTCCAGAACCCTTCCCCTGTACCTGTCCCACCCCCTCTTGAACCCCTCCACTGTCTCTGCCTCCACTAGCCCCCTAGGTAGTGCATTCCATGGCTCCACCACCCTCTCAGTGAAGTAGCACCTCCTCCTTTCTCCCCTGAATCTTCCCCCCTCCAGCTTCCACCCATGCCCTCTAGTGGCCCTTCCTCCTTCCTTCAAAGCACCCTGACTGTTCCTCCCTATTTACCCTCTTTATGTACCTGAAGACCTCTATCATGTCCCCCGGTCCCTTCTCTTCCAATGTGTACATATTTAGCTCTTCGAGCCTCTCCTCATAGGTCCTATCCCCAAGCCCCAAATCATTTTGGTTGCCCTCCTCTGGACCCTCTCCAGGAGGTTAATGTCCCTCTTTAAGTGTGGCCTCAAAACTGCACGCAGTACTCCAGGTGCGGCCTCACCAAGCAGTTATACAGAGGGAGTATCACTTCCCTCCTTCTGGAGGTGATCCCCCTAGCGATGCATCCCAGCATCCTGTTGGCCTTGGCTGCTGCCCTCCTACAAGTCTCAGAGTTGTTCATCTTGACATCCACCACCACCCCAGGTCCCTCTCAGCCATTGAGACTTGTAGTATTTCCCCAGGGTGTACACTTGGCCGGGTTTCTGGCCCCCAGGTGGAGTACCTTGCATTTCCCTGCATTGAACCTCAGCTTCCACTTTCTAGACCATCTTTCCAGAGCCTCCAGGTCCCCCTGCAGGGCCACCCTCCCCTCCTCCCCATCCACCACTGCCCCCAGTTTCGAGTCATCTGCAAAGAGACTCATCTCACTCCTGATTCCTGTCCTTATGTCAGATACGTAGGTGTTGAACAGAAGGGGCCCAAGGACTGATCCCTGTGGGACCACACTAATGACCCTCCTTGGGGATGAGACTATCCCACCAACTACAACCCTCTGGGTCCGGTCCTGGAGCCAATTGCCCATCCATCTGATCATCTGGTTTCCCACCCCATTTCTCCTAGCTTATCCAACAGGCCCACATGAGGAACAGAGTCAAATGCCTTGCTGAAGTCTAGAAAGAGGACATCCACTGGTCTACCCAGGTCCAAGGCACTTGTCACCCAGTCATAGAACTCCACCAGGTTTGTCTGACACGATTTCCCGGGATGAATCCATGCTGTCTATCGTCCAGGCACCTGACTTATCCAGGTCCCCACCTAGCCTTCTCTGACAATGCCTCCATCACCTTGCCCGCCACCGATGTCAGGCTGACAGGCCTGTAGTTCCCTGCCACCTCCCTTTGATCCCCCTTGTGGATAGGCACCACATGCGCCACCTTCCAGTCTTGGGCACCCACCCTGTCCTCAGAGAGATGGTGAAAGCTCTGCCAGGGGTTTCGCTAGGACATCTGCAAGTTCCTTCAGCACTCTAGGATGTAATTTATCCAGCCCGGTGCTCTCTCCGTCTTAAGGGAGCTGAGGTTTCCTCACTCTCTGCTGGATTTCCACTTCTGGTACCTCTCCCTGCTTAGCCCTCCCCACCTGCCAGTGATGCCTCCCCTCTCCCCAGACCTGCCGATCGGTAAGGGTCCCCCTCCTCATTATCTCTGTCTCCTCCATGTATGATGCAGCATCCCCATTTTCCTGGTGAAACTGAGGTGAAGTACTCATTTAGTACCTCAGCCTGCTCCCCTGGGTCTTGTGCCCATCTCTCCCTGATTTAATCCTGCTAATCTGCCCTTCACCCTTCGTCTTTCCCCAATGTATCTAAGAACCCCTTTTTCCTTCTCCTAATTTCCCTGGCCAGGCTCTGCTCTCCTTCCTTGCCTTAGCCGCCCTCACCACTCTAGTGGCCCTTCTAGCCATCAGCTCGTACTCCCTCGATCCCTTTCACCCTTGAGCACTTGAATTTCTTATAGGCTGCTTTCTTTCCTCAAACCACCTCCTGGACCTCCCTGGTCCACCAACAGGGTTTTTGGGCCCTCACCATTTTGTCTTACTTGCACAGGTGCTGGTAGCATCCTGCACCCCTCTCCTGATGATTTCCCACCTACTATCAGCGTCCATGTCTGACCCAATCCCATCCAAATGCTCCTTGGATCCTTCCCATTTCCTTAAAATCCGCCCCTGAAGTCGGTTACTTCTGTCTTTGTGCAGCCTTCTCCCCTCCTAGGTCCAGGCAGAACCAGACCGTGGCATGGTCACTCCCGCCAATGGGTCCCTTACCTCCAGGCCCCCAATCTGGTCACTGTCTGCCAGGACCACATCCAGTACCTGCCTCCCTGGTCGGTTTCCTCACCTGCTGAGTTAGGAGCGGTCTTGAAAGACATCCAACAACCTCTGTTCCTGGTCACAGAGGATGTCATAGTCTCCCAGTCTGTTCCTGGCATGTTTAAGTCCCTAACACCACCACCCGTTCCTCTGCCCAGTCTGCAGTGTCTCCCTAACATCTGCCACCAGACTGTCCTCCAGCTCCTCCGCCAGGGCAGGGGGTCTATACACCACTCCTATTTTTACTCTCTTGGCCCCCCTTGTTATCAAGGTGACCCAAATCGCCTCCATGGTTCCCTCCGCCTCCTCTACTCCCCCTATGCCAATGCAGTTTTTGACTATCATTGCTACCCCTCCTCCCCTTCCCTCCCCTCTGTCCTTCCTGAACATAGTGTAACCCTCCAGGTGCAGGTCCCAGTCATGTCTTGCAGTGGCCCAAGTCTCAGTGACCGCTGCTACATCCACTACTCCCTCAGTTAACATCGCCTGGAGCTCAGGCATTTTATTGCCCAAGCTCCTGGCATTTAGCAGGACTACCCTCCACCCTTTCCCTATAGTTCCATTTCCCCTGCTCGTGTTCCCATAGGGATTCTGTTTTCTCCTGGTCTGCACTTTGCCAGTTGGCCTTTTCCTGCAATCCTCCTGGTCCCCAGGGGGGTGGAGACAGAGTCCCTCCTTTATCGGCACCCCCTTGACAGCCTTTTCTCCCATCCCACCCCCTTCACAAGTTTAAACCCCACTTTTCACCAATGAACTCTCTATTTTCAACTTAAGGATTCCCCTCCTCCAAATTGAGATGTAGTCTATCTCTGCATACAGCTCCTTATCCTCCCAGGTCTCCCCAATCCCCATCAACCCATACCCTCTGGCCTCACACCACTCCCTGAGCCACTGGTTTATCTCCCTAATTTTCCTTTTGTGTTCCCCACTAGCCCTTGGCACTGGCAGGATTTCTGAGAAGGAAACTGTGCATCCTATGTCATGACAGACCCTAAATATCCCTAAGTACTTTTGTTTTTCAAGATTCCAGTGGAAAAGGTAGGTCACTGTATGTCCTGTGATGGAGAATAATGAAAAGTCAGAGATTCCATCTCAGCCGTATTTAATTGATATCCTGACACTGCTCCAAATGCTTCTGTTATTTGAAAGACTACCAGGAGAGACCACGTGGGGTCATCCAAATACAGTAATACGTCATCCATGTATAGAGCAATGCGGTGCTCCACCCCTCCCAGATGTATGCCCGAAAGTGCACTGCTTCCTCAGATAGCTCTGGTAAGTGGCTATATATATATATATAGCAAAAAAAGGTGATAGAGGGGCACCCCTGCCTGGTTCCTGGAGTAAGAGGAAGTTCACTGAGTGGTGCCCAGATGCCATGACACATGCACTGGGACAGGAAAGGCAAGCAATTTTAATTAAGATGCCCAATCTCGGAGGCTCTGGGCACCGTACATAAAACCAACACAAAACAAAATAATTAGCAATAATCAGCAATAATCATAAAACTACAATACTAAAAATTCAGTAAATAAATAAAATAGTACTAATCGAGGACAAGCAGTGTAATAGGTCAGAACAGGGCAAAATTTACAAAACTGGGTCAGGAAAAGCCTGCGTAAACAAGAAATCCTTGAGGCATGCCTTGAATATCTCCACTGAAGGGGCCTCCCTATAGATGGAAGGAGCAAATTCTACAAGACGGGCCGGGCGACATAAAGGTTCTGTCGCTGGCAGTTTTAACCTTGTCCTGGGAATCATGAGGATGCCCTCGAGGAGGAAGAGAGGAGTGGACTGAGGCAGCAGGCATAAGATGGTCTGCCAGATAACCAGGGCCCAGGCCATGTAGAGCCTTAAAGGTGAGCAAGCCCACCTTAAAGAGGATACTCCACCTGACTGGCAGCCAGTGCAGTTCATGCAGCATTGGGGCGATGTAGCAATATTTGGACTACCCTGTCAACAGCCTGGCAGCTGCATTCTGCACTAGCTGAGGCCGGTGGAGGGTACCTCCTGAGACCCTGAGGTACAGTGCATTACAGTAATCAAGCTTCGATGTCACAAAGGCATGCACTAAGGTAGGGAGGTCTGGGGCAGAACCAGGGGCCTAATCCTGGTGATATTCTTCAGATGATAGAAACTGATATGGACCATGGCTGACGCCTGAGCCTCAAGTGTCAGACTGCTGTCCAGAATAACGTCCATGTTATGCACCCTGGAGGAGGCCTTCAAAGGCAAAGAATCCAGGACAAGTCCTGTCTCTACAGCCGAGGCCATCCTATCATGCCCTCTGTTCGACTCCACTACCAGTATCTCCATCTTTTCGGGGTTCAGTTACAACCAGCTGGAGGCCATCCAGTCATTGCTTTCAGCAAGGCAGCTGTTAAGCACATCCACTGCAATGAATGTCTAAGGTGCAAAGGAAAGATAAAGCTGGGTATCATCGGCATAGCAATGAAAACCCAGGCCGTATTTTCTAATAAGCCCTCCCAGGGCAGCGTGTACAGTGAACAACACTGGTGACAAGACCGAACCCTGAGGTACTCCACAAGACAGGAAACATGGGGAGGAGAAGAAATTCCCCATCACTATCCTTTGCCTCCTGTTTGTGAGAAAGGACTCAAACCAGCAGATGACTGTGCCAGTGAGTCCACAAAATTCCTTTAGGTGGTCAAGTAACACACAATGGTCCACCATGTCAAAAGCTGAGGAGAGATCAAGTAGAATGAGAATTGTCCCCTTCCCTCGATCTCTCGCCCTGAGAGGGTGATTGTGCACCTGAACTAACACAGTTCCTGTGCTGTGTCTTGCCTGAAACCCAGACTGGAGAGACTTGTATAGATCAAAGGCGTGAGGTGCTCCTCAAGCTGAAGTGCCACAATCTTCTCAACAACCTTACCCAAGAATGAAAGGTTGTAGATAGGATGGTAATTTGCCTTGACGCCAGGGTCCAAAGATGGTTTCTTCAGAAGGGGTCTCACTAATGCCTTCAAGGCATCGGGAAAGACCCCCTCAGACAGTGAGCACCAGACAATCAGGGCAAACACGGGCCAATGGAGTTGACACATCCCATCAAGAAATGCGTCGGCACCAATTCCAGTTCACAATATGTGTGCCTCAGCTTGGAAGCAACCCCAATGACAGTCACTTCCACTGGTCTAAACTCACCCAACCAGGCGGCGTGCTCTCTGGGCATCCGAGGCAATCACTGTTGGCCAAAGACTGGCTCACTGGTGGAATTCCTTGCCTGATGGCGGACACTCTGTCCGAGAAGAACCGAGCAAACTCTACTCATAAAGCACTCAAAAAGGCTTTTTTCGGCTGCAGACAGGCTGGATTTAGCAGCCTGTCTTCAGTCTGAAAGAGCACAGTTGGTCGATTCTTCCCAGCAGCAGCAATCTCCCTGGACGGCAACTCTGCCTTCTTATGGTTGATTGCCCCCTGGTACTCACCATAATGAGTACACAGGGACAGCTTGTCCGCCTCCAGGCCCATCCTCTGCCAGCAGTGCTCCAACCTCTGACCCAGAATCTTCATTGCCTTGAGCTCCCCATCAAACCACAAAGACCTCAAGTGAAAAGATTTGGGTCGTGCATGGACCAGTGCAAGGGAGTCGAGTGCCTCAGACATCACCTCATTATAGGCAGCAACAGCAGTGCACATACCCCCCTCACATGCAATGCCCACATTAGACAGGTCAGCTACCACCAGAAGACCCTCGGGGTCACACTCCTCAAAAGGCTATAGCTTACCATCTCAGCAGTGGGAGGGTTCTCGGGGGTTCCCCGAATGAGAACTCCATTGTGCAATGATCGGACCAACTGACCCGATTAGTGTTGAGATTATTAATCTCAAGCCCCAGCGAGAAAACCAGGTCCAGCATGTGACCACCCTGATGGGTCACAGAGGAAACTTCCTGCAACAGGCCCAGAGATGACATAGTCTGGAGGAAGTTGTAACCAAGCCTAGATGATTCGACGTCAGCCCAAACATTGAAGTCCCCCAGATTTAAACATCTAGGGGTCTCCAATGTTTCACCAACGATGAAGTCAGTTACCTCCTGCAGAAAGTCTCCCATAGCCCCAGGGGGCAGTAAATTAGGAGAATTCTGCAGCCTGCGCCCAGACCCCCATGAACGGATACGCATTCAAAAGAACCCAGTCTTCTCACCAGGGGCACGGTAAATCCCAGCTTGGATCTAAAACAGATGGCAACTCCCCCTCCCTGCATTCCACTCTAGGGTAGTGCACAGCAGAGTATTTGGGGGGGGGACAGCGGCCTCAAAAAACAGGCCAGCATCATCACCCCATCTCCATGATGCAAGCCAGATTGACTGTTGAAACCAAGCCTGCTATAATTGCGGTCTTGTTTCTAATCAATCTGGCATTGCAAAGCACTGCCCGCAGGAGATTGGTGGACAGTGCAGCCCCTCTAGCTACCTGCCCACTTGGTTTGGTGGGAACCCTGGGATGGGCACCAAACACGCCTGGCCTCTCTGGGCCCAGCGAGCCCCAGGGTGCCTTCTGCATCTAATCACCCCATCCTGTCCCCTACGACGTGTACGAGGCACCCCACCACAATCGATCAATGCAGTTCCTCTGAATTCCGACCTCCTGACAGCAACGAGCTGTAGTGGTGGTAACTGGGAGGTTGGAAAAGGTCCGCAGATCGTGCAGCTGGGACACCGTGATATGATCCTACTTTTTGAGCCTCCTCCTTCCCCAAGCAAATCCTGACTATGATGTCCCCGAATCACACTACTAACTAAATATACATTCACTCATCCAACCACACACTAATACAGAACTGGCTAACACCATGCACACAACACACATCAAACTTAAACTCAACCCCATCAACATCCCCACCACCCCATACCCACAAGGAGAGCAATAACAAGTTTAGAATAGAGTTCTTGAAAAGTAGGAGAACACTGTCCACAGCTCAATAATAAGTCCTACAAGACAGGACAACTTAAAACAGTTAAAGTGCAAAAATATTATGTGATTGGTAGGTAAAAAAGATCATAGCCCACTGCCTAGAAGCTGAGGGCTCTCTCACCACCCCCAGTCACTGCAAAGATGACCCAGCTGAACCAGTTTTAGAAATACCAGCCATGCAGGATAAATCCTGGAGTGTCCGCAGAGCTGCTCTCACTAGTCTGGGGTCCCAGAGAGTGAAGACAAGAAACTGGCAACCAGCCCCCAACCGATAATCCAATGGGGCACACAAAGGTCCACAGAATCTTTTTCCCCCAGTGCAAACCACACAAGTACATGGACGAACAGGCCAGCAGCCAAGGCACCAAGAGTCCAGAAGTCAGCATGATTCACCGCTTGTGCCCTGGGAGGCTCCACACGGAACCGCCTTCAGCACCACACTCTCCCAGGAATGCAGTCCGGGCCGCAAACAAGATCCACATCACACCGTCGGCCCTCTTGTGAGATACTGAAGAAACACATTTGGGAAGATCAAAGGGCCACAGCTACCGTCCGTTCTGGGACTGGAAGACAAGCATTAGTCGGGACAGATTGAAATCTTCAATCCTCGGCTAAAAATCCTCAGTCCTCGGTCTCTCTACCGTGGAAAATACCTCGCATGAAGACTCAGCGAGTTTGGTCAGTGAGTCCGACAATGATAACTCATGCTGGACATTTGAACGTTTGGAGAACAGGAGCCAAGCAAGGTCGTTGGGTCCCAGACAGCACTAAATCCTGCAGGACTGATGAAAAAGGTAGGCGAGCTGCTGCTTCAGGGAAAACTACCTATAAAACAAGAAATCTAGCTCACTAGACTAGCTCACTCCCCAGCCCTACCTTGCACAAAAAAAAAAAAAACCTAACTGCCTCCCTAACTATACGCTTGATAAATTTTGGAATTCTGGTCATCAAAGCAGCCAGAAAACAAGCACAATGAATTAGTAACTCTTCAAAAAGAAGAATAGTAAGGACAAACGTTTTAGGGGGAACAAGTGCTCACAACGAGGCACTCAGAAGCTGCAGCTCAGCATTGCTGCCATCTTGCTCCTTGCTCCACCCAGCCCAGGGGGTACATAAATGCCTTGTAGTAGCTGAATGAAAGAGACCAGGAATCCATGCCTTCCCATAACCTGGTTGGGGAAGGGCCAGGAGACCCGGTGGAATGCTACTTCAGCATCTAAGTGAATTAGGACTGAGGAAATTGGACAACTTTGTATTTCATGTATAACGTATAGCATGTACTGAACATTATCAGTTGTAGTTCTAGAGCAAATTAACCCAGTTTGAGCAGGATCCACTATATTATCGATTCTATGGGCCATGGTAGGCCTAAAGAGTTTACAGTCCATGTTAAGGACAGAAATTGTCTGGTATGAGCTACAGAAAAGTGGATTCTTATCAGACTTTGGGATCACAGAAATTACCACATAAGACCAGGATAGGGGAAGGGGTTCCCCTGACATGACCTCACCCACAGCTTGGAGAAATGGAGGAAGAATTAGATCTTTCATTATTTTATAGAACTCAGTGCTGTACCCATCCAGGCTCAGGGCCTTCATGATGTTTGCATGCCTGTTCACCTCTCCCACCTCCTTCGAGGTGATCAGCACATCCAGGTGGGCCCCCTGCTCTCTTGTGAGTTTAGGGAGATGGAGGCTCTTCAGGAACATGGTAGCTGCTTCCAGAGTGGCAGCATGCTCCAGGGTGTATAAGGACGTTTAGTAGGGGCAGAAGGCTGTGGTAATGTGGATCTTAGTCACAAGAAGGTATAGGCTATTTCTGTTTGATGTTGATAGAGGGCATCTAGATCAGCCTTCACCTGCTTCAACTGAGTGGTGACTGAATGATCACCCTGTTGATGTGCCATCTGCAAAAAATGCAGGGTAGCGCTCTAATTGTCGCTGATGTCCTGGCTGATTTAGTCTGGGTAGGGGTGTACTGTATAATATGTCCCCACAAGAAGGTTCTGAGGGTATCCCAACAAATGGAGTGGGATGCGTCCTAGTTTAAGTTTTCTGGGAGGATTTCTGCTATTTTTTTCTGATAAAAATGTCTGAAAAGCTTCCCCTTTGAGGTAATATGGGTTAAGCCTCCAGCGTGTGCCACTTCGCTCCTATCCCAGATACCATGTACTAATCACTTGGGCATGATCCGAGATGTTTACTTCCCTGAACGTACAGTCCTTCAAGAATATCAAATTTTCGACCAGGGTGTAACAATAATCAACTCTGGAATAAGCCTATGGACAGGGGAGTAATGAGAATAGTTATGGGTGTGCAGGAGCAAGAATCACCGAACGCTGCCCAGCCCACCTCTTGGACAAAACATTTAAAGAATTTAGTGAGGCTGGCATTTGGGGTGTTACAGGAGTCCCAGCTGGGAACCGGAGTAATATTAAAGTCTCTCGTGAGCAATAAAACCCCTATTAACATAAATCTTATCTAGGAGTGTCCAAACTGACTGGGTAGTAGTACCTAGGAGATGATACAAGTTGGCCAGAAAGTGCTAAAGAGTCTGTGCATCAGCAAATTTAGCAGTTTTATGTGGCATTATAACATAGGGTAGGGGAAGACAGGTACCTGACTGGTACAGAACCATCAGGTGACCGTTGATTAATCCCCGATATACGCACAGTTACTGTGAGGGGGATGATACAGGTTCAGTGGGCAGAACAGGACTCGTTATGTCCTTGATGAAATCGAATTGCAAGGCAGCCATTTGTAAACCAAGCAGAGTGAGATGTAGGGACTGAACTGTTGCAGTTGTTGGACTGTGCTGTGTACCGCAATCTCGCACTGTTGTTTCCCCTCCCATGTTGTGAAAGTTGTGGCAAAGTGCCATGTGTGTGTCTATGTCTGTACAGTAATTTGGAAGCAAATGTGTGGAGTGAGCAAGACTGAGAGTGACACACCGGGATTTCTGTGATCAGGCATACAATTGTACTTTTCCCTGTCTACGGTCCAGTTTCATTGAAAGTGGTATTTGTGCCTTCCAAATGTCCCCTTCTCTGTTAGAGATTCCCAAAGCTCACTGTGTGTAGTGAAGGAGCAGCAGTATGCAGCGGTCACCAGTACCGGTGACAGATTCAGGCTCTCCACCCACTTGCCCCTCAGATCTCCAGGTACTGGGCGACAGAGTGAAGTTAGGCAGAATGAGTATTTTGTCCGTCCCTAGTTTTGGCCTCCCATGTACTATCCCGTCCTGAAGGTCCTGCTAACAACCTGTGCGCTATTTCCCATTCCCCATCGGTGCTACAGACAGAGAGGGTGAGAGTGGCTGCCTGACAGGGAAGAAAGCAAAACACTCCTGCAAAACGCAGTGTCTCCAGTCATCAGCAGAGGAGGGAGTGCGACAGACAGCGAGTCACGGAGTGCAGCAATTCAGTGCACCTGCAGTGTCTCCAGTTGTCAGCAGACGAGGGAGTATGACAGACAGACAGCAACTGACTGAAGTTTGAAGTCTGAAGTTTTGAAGTTTATTGCAGGAATAACTCCATTGAGCAAGCTCATTCACAAGGAGGTCCTGAGGACATGAAACAGTTAAATATACAGACAAGGCAAATTATATACAACCAGTTGAATTTCAAGGATAAAATATAAGGTGCATATATAAAAGCACACAAAAAATGTAGCAAATGTACAACTTAATAATAGAACATACCGACAAGAGGCACACAGTGACAGCACAAATGACAGGTCCTGCAGCCAGCACCAGTGGAAGGGTAAGAGAGAGAGAGAGGGAGACTGATTGAGTGAAAGGCAGCACAGGCGGGAGACACAAAATTAGCATGTAAAAGTAGTGGTCCCCCATGCTCCTTACTCGCCAAATACCCTGTTCTGTGTTTGTTGGCCCTCCCCTCCTCCCCCGAGAGAGACCGAGTCAGCAGCAGGCAGCACGGGCAGGAGACACAGTATCAGTGTGCTGTGTGCATGTACTGGTCCCCCGCTCCACGGTCACCAAATGCCCTGTTCTGTGTTCGTCAGCCCCCAAAGAATGAGAGAGCAAGTGAGCAACACAGCACAGGCGGACAGACAGAATCAATCTGTGGCAGTCCCCATGCTCAGAACTCACCAAACACCATGTCCTCATTTGTCCCCCAAGATCTGTGACAGAATGAGTGGTCATCCCTACCCCCACCTCGACGATGTATGACAGCATGACCTGCTACGACTGTCTGTAAGCTGATATGCAGGTCATTTCCACACACTTCAGGGAAGAACAGGAACAGCGCGGTTTCACCAGCCACACATGGAAACCCACCCTTCGGGACCAGTCAGCACAGGTCACATTTGCCAAATGCACTTGCAGTTTCTCTCACTGGAAAACCAAGGTCACAATGCAATTGGGTGACAGTAGTGCTACTGCATGTTGTCGGTGGTAGGTCGGAAAAGACGGGCAATGGGAGGGGGCAAGAGGGATGCAACCAGCACCGGAAAGAGAGCGAGAGAGTGTGGACCTCACACAGAGACACATCAACACAGTGTCTAATTCAAACTTGCTGCAGTCTCCCCTGCAGTGTTCCCATTCACGCATAGATGTACGTGAATCACGTAAAGAAATGAAAATTCGCGTACATCTATGTCAGCAGGAGGTGCATCTGCACGTAAAGAAGCCTGCCCAAGTTTTGTGAATGCAGATATGCGCGTATCTTTATGTGCAGACACTGCAGGCTGTGCCGTTGGAAAGATCCCCCCCAACAGCCAGTAGCCGATTGGTCCGTTGCCCTGTCGTAATTTTTCTTTTCAAAATCCACTGTGATTGGTGCCCTCTGCACTGGTATAAAAATCTACCCTATCCCCATTCACCAGGTGTAATGGGCATGCATCTATATGGAGGGACTGGGAACAATAGCGGGCTTCACATGTGATGAGAGAGATTGGGAGAGAGGAGGAGAATGTGCGCTGGAGGAGACTACATCCCATGACGTCATGTAGTCTGGCCTGCCCAACCGATCGACGCTCCACTGAGTCCGAGAAACAAGACAGATTGACCCGGGCTGGAGTGCAGATTCCTGAAGAGGAACCATCCCATGCATGCCTGTATTAGCTTGGTAATATTATTTGTGGATTTTGTTTTCAGAAATTGAAGTGGTTGTCTTCTACGGTTTCCACCAAATAAATTGACTCTGTCCTGGCGGGCAGAGTGGGTGATGTATGTTGCAGCCTGCAGGAGTTGTCATGGCCGGGGTTAGTTTGGTGGTTTTGGCAGGTTTTCCACTTTCCACCTTCCTATTTTTGGAGACTCCGGGCTGAGTCTGCCCAAGTGCCCAGCAAGTCCTCCTTCACACTGGCATCCACCCGCCCTGTTACTGAGAGTGAACCCCTCCCTGCCCCGGCCTGCACATACTGTTCTAACTTGTTCCTTCCCTGGGCCTCAATCGCTCCCATCTCGTCTTCCCATGTGTCACCGACCCCATCCTGGACCGAGTGACAGTGCTGATGGCCTGCTCCAATGCTTAGCCTGCTGAGTCCCAACGGGTGAGTCTCTCTTTCCTCCCTCGCAGTTCCGAGCCCCTCGCCTCTCCTCAGCCCATCCCCCAGGCTGGGACAGTACCATCTCAGAGTACTATTCGGGAATTTAGGAGGAACAGCAGTACCCACCCACAGCTATCACCCACGTGTGTAGGCTCCTCAGTTGGACGACAGGACACCTCTTGCATCTTGCTGAGTGACCGATCACTGAGCCAAGGCCTCTCCGGTCTGCTTCTGTCCCGAGTGATTCCTAGTGCGATGCGACTCTGTCAGGTCCTCCTGCTGCCCAGGTCATCCCATACTGAGCAGACTCTAGTACAAGCAAGTAAAAGTTACTTTACATTTGCAGAGCGGGAGTTGGTCGTCGGCTTAAATGAATTCATGATGATGTGCAGTGCAGTCTGTGACAATGGAGACTCAGACTCAAGTCTTGACTCCCGCCGTCTGTCCTTCCACTTCAAATGCCTGTCAGGGTCTCGGGAGTGTGGGAGGGACTGGGGTCGGGGTCTCTGTCTCAGTCGAGAGGAGGAGGAGGAGGGGTGAAGAGGAGTGAAAAACACCACCAGTCTTGCAGTTGTAATGTGTTCTCCAACTTAAGTCAGTCCCCAATGTAGTTGTGTGTGTGTGTGTGTGTGTGTGTGAGTGACTGTGATACTCACTAACTGCTCTGCTGATCTGTCTGACTGTGATCTATTCTACTAGTCTGGACTTGTCATAATTCTGCTGCAGCCTGCCATACTAATGTACATACAGTACAATAAAAGTAAATTTTGCTGCATGCCTTGAATCAGATTTGATTGTGTGTGTGTGTATGACTGCAATGCATGCATCATCCTGGCTTCATTTATCTGGTCCTTCCCATCATGTAACTCATTCACTGTGTGTTGCCAGGTGTGTGCACACTGCTCTTAGCTCTCTATTTATTTACAATGTTAGCATAATTATTTATCTCATACTACTACTGTAACTGTTACTGCAGTATTAGTTGATAAGCTCTAGCTTAGTATATGAGCTATTAATTACATAAAATATTACTCACGCTACTACAGTTAAGTACTCAGTTACTCGTCATAATAGTGTGTCTGTATGTGACATGGTCTGTTTGATTACAGCTTTCTGCAACTGGCAACTGCTGTGCTGTAAGAAATTAATTCATATTTTGTTTGTTCTGATTTGATTTAATTAAATTAAACTGTGACTTTGTGTGTTGCACTGTCAGTCAGCGTGTCAGTCTAATGATTGTTATAGATGTGGACTGGAAATAATAGATTTGGAATCATTTACAAAATGTACAGTTCGTGTATGTATTTGTATAACCTGCCTATTCCTATCTTATCTATAAATGAGAACAAATCATTAAACAGCCCTGCAGATATAAAATAATATGTAATTGCTATCTTTTTATATGAGAAATACAATAAAGTGTATGTGTGTGTGTATAACATGGTGTTCTGCTTATGTTGAGACACTGTGGCTGTGTGGTATCCCCTTTAAAACAATGCGTACCTCCATGATTTCCAACAAGGGGTGTGGCGTACCCTCAAAACACGATTTGTACCCCTGAAACATTTGCAGGAGGGTACACTGTACCCCCTGTTACGTGCCTCCAGTGGGAACACTGCTCCCCTGTCTGTGTCTCTCTCTGCTTAGTAGCTTGAGTTAGGCACATCCTGTTGGCACAGCATTCGGCACCTTTGTCTTTCGTTCTTGTCCGTTAATGTTTAAAAGTCCCTGCATGTACTGCCCATACTTCCTGACCACTCTGTCTTTCTAGAGAGTGTCCCTGTCTGTCAGGGGCATTGCAACAGTGGGACTACTTTGCTGAGAGAAGGATACTTCCAAAAATCCATAGGTTTAATTCATGTTATATAAGTTTCATGTGTTGTTTTCTTTTTTATAAAGATTTTTATAGGCATTCTGGTTTCTCCTCGTGTTTCCCCGGGCCCCAGCACCACAGCTGTACATGCACATGGAGGTGCGCTCACACACCAGAAGCCAGCTCAGCCCCTTCTGCCCACCCATACTGCCACCACCGCCCACCTATGTTACCCAACCGGATCTCCACCCAGTGAGGACAGAACTACAGGATGGGTGACAACCCACCCCCACCACCCCCGGGAGAGGAGAGGAGAGGAGAGGACAGCATCCTAACAGGTCACTCAATCCCGCTCCTCCCATCCCCCCCATGCTGACCCACAGTCGTTCCCGAACCTGGGTCACCGGCGCAGTGAGGTGTCTGATGCCTCAACTCTCAGCACCATCGGGAGAGCTTCGTGTGTCGTTTTTCGCAGTGTGGAAACCTCATGTTATAAGTACAATAACCCACTCCAGGGTGTGCAGTAATTGGGAATTAATCAACACCCCGGGTGCTGTGAGGGCACTCGGTCTGCGGCCTCGTGCCTCACCAACGCACCCGGGGTGTTGATTAATACCCAATAACTGCACACCCTGTTGTGGGTTATCGTCTACTTATTTCCAGTTCCTGCACCCATACACCCTACTACCAGTTCTCTATATTTCCAGACGGTAGGGTTAAACTTGGCTAAGAAGCAAGAAAAGCAGTATCTCTTCATTTATTATTTTCAGTTTTTTGACAACATGGAGGAATCCTATCGTTTCTACCCTGTTGGAAATGCTCCACAGAAGACAAAAAAAAAAGCAGATTCCACACCTCTCAACTGCTATGTATTCCGCATAGTGCTGTGTACGTTACACTCCAATTTACCCTTACTCAGCGAAGATATACTGACGTTACCCCAAAATTAAGTAAACTGATAGAAACATTCCTTGTCACGTAACATATTGGGGACACTATTTTAGAAACATTCTGGCCATTCTGCACTGCATTTGTAGCTGGTGCTACGCATTTTTAATTTCAATGCTAATAGGATGAGTATCGCAGGATCCTTACAAATAATGTAAACCCCTACTGAGCCTCCGTTCTCCTGGGGCCTCCTTAAAAATCGCAGCCCTGCCTGGGTATTCCCAGGAGATGTCAGTCCGTCTGGGCAGCAGACAGGCACCAGAGTGTCAGCCCGCCCACTCATCGGCTGGTAGGCGGGGCGAGCTGTCCTGAGAGCGCCGTTGTGATTGGCTGCCAAGGGGCTGAGCCTCACTCACTCTGCCTCCGTCCTCTCAGATTTTTTTTTGGTTTTGTAGCAAACAAGTTCCAAAGCGCCCGAGAGAAGGAGAAAAGGGGAGAGCAACAGGGACATAAAACACAGCATGAAGAACCAAATAGCGTTTATTTCCGAATAAAAAGCAAAAAAAAAAGCAGTGAGAGAAAACGCGGGACTGGGCCCTTCCACCCTTGTGAGTAAAACCCACACCCACTTCCCCTTAACCCTGCATTGAAATGCAACCTTTCCAGAAGGTTTTTGTGTAACATTGATCTGTTTTACCTCTTAAAATTGCAGCTGAACAGAGTTAAAGGAACATTTTATTTTTAAAGCTGTGAAAAAAAAATGCAACACTTGATGGGCTCCTGTTATTATTCAGCATTGTATTGTCATAGTCTTGTGAAAAAAAAATATTTTTGAGGTTTCTTTATTTGGGAAATATTTTATAGGTTTATTGGGAAATGGTAAAGTTTTGAAAGTGTGAGGCGCTGGGAGAGATTTTTCTTTTTGTTATATAGATATATTCTTTGGTGTGGGTGCCTGTGTTGACATTGCTTGGTGTTTCTTTTTTGTTGAGTTTCGTGAAGCCATCACGTCACTTCATTCACAGGAACTACAATGGAGTTTGAAATATGGTTCCTTTAGTGCCAGCCTTACCTGTTACAGGAGGAAACGTAAACATCACATTTTAATATTAAAAAATGAAAATTTTTGTTCCTTTATTCTCCAGCTTTGCTATTTTTAAATTTTAGTCCATGTGATTTGGGCCATTTATTTTGTATTTTTGCTTCATGAATCTGAGGTACTGACGTGTCCGGGGAGTTGTTTGTGCACCCACAGGCCAGATCCAGGGTGGGTGCAAGCAAAGGCATGAGAGGTGTCAGTCTGGTCTTCTAGTACTGCTTCACCAATGAGTAACCTGAGTCTTTAGGGTCTTTAAGGACCCTTCACTTCCAGTTGGGTGGAATTTTGTACTGTTTGTCTTTCTCATTCTGATTACTGTGCTGTGGGAAGATTCATTTATTTAGCTTGTGTTTACCACATAGGTGCACAAGACAAAATGTCTAGTTTCAGACACAGCCTGGGATAATACAATCAGAAACTCGTGATAAGCAGAGATGTACTATAACAGTTATTATACATAATGTGAGTACAGAGCATTGATTACAGTAAGCATAAGGTGCAGAGATATAGAGGCAAGGGAGGTATCACAAACAATATAAATATTGTCATATATATGTGTGTGTGTGTGTGTGTGTGTGTGTGTGTGTGTATATATATATATATATATATATATATATATATATATATGAATATTATTTGTAGAGTAAACTTATTTGGACCCAGAGCACTTTACATGACAAGGATAGTATCGCACAATAAATAAGTAATGACATTACAATATAAATCCAGTGTAGGGAAGCAGGACAGGATGAAGAGTATGAGTAGGAAGGCAGAGTAGGCAGAGTGTAGAACCATCTCCAGACATTTACCTTGAAGTGGCTTTCACAGGAAATTGTCTAGATTGACAATGAGAGGGAGTTCCTTAGTGTTGGGACTGCGACCTGAGTCAACCACACCAAAGGCTGCCTGAAGTACTGATGTGTGGTCGTGCTGTGCTTATTTTTGTTTTACACCCAGCTGTCCACTAGGGGGCATAGATGAGACCGTCCAACTCTGTTCTCTTGTGATTTGAATTTGTTTTCAGTGCAAATGTGTCATATGGTCTGGTTGAAATATGCAGTGTTACCCTGGAATTAAATATCCTCTGCCTCCCCCCCAAAGAAAGACAAATAATCATAGCCAGCCTTTTACTGGTTTGTGAATATGAGAGAGAGAGAGGAGAGAGAGAAAGAGAGAGAGCTGGCATCGCATCAAGCTGCACAGGGTGTTAGGATGTTAAATGTTTCACAGGATTGATAACCGTGAACAACAATACTGTGTTTAAGTATTACACAGACCCTTAACAGGTATGACAGTGCCAGACAGAGATGCTGAACTGCTGACAAATGGGCTCTGTTTGTTCGGTATAGACCCTCTGCAACCCCAGTTGTTTTGGGGAGGGGGGTCAGGGATAAAGGTATGAAATCTGCTCTGCAATACTTCATTATTGCAGGGTTTTATTTAACTCCAAAATTGATTAGCGTTTTGCTCATAAAGTGCTAAAACATTGTGAAAATGCATAGCACTTGCCTCACTGTGTTTAACAAACATAACACTTCTAGAAAACCTATATAAATACTTTCTGTACAGTTAGCATTGTCCCAAGAAAAGAAAATGCTAATCAATTATTTAAAACCCTGTTATCACTGTATGAAAAATATCAATATTGTGCTTTTCTATACCATGATGTAACATCATAAATTGCAACATCCCTATCATACATACGTTTATTAAACTGAAAATCTGTAGGGGGGGGACAGTAATCATTTTTTTTTTTTTTTTAATTTTTTTATTGGGGGAGAGAGATTTCTGTAATGTTAATGAAGACAAGTATCAGACAGGTCTCCAGTCAACTCCAGAGTTTTAGATAGGTCCAATGTAGAACAGGTAACTGCGTTCAAACACCGAGGGGTCACCCTGGATCCCTCACTAACCTTTACAGAACACATTGGACAAACTGTCAAGCGTATTAACCAGAACCTGGGGTCTGCTGTAGATTAAAGAATTTTATGACCTCCTGAAGAGTGGCTGGGCATTGTCAAGACACCCTTCTGCTTCTGGATTGCTGCTGCTGCCTATTCACACCCAAGCCGCCAACTGCAATCTTGCTAGACTCAACACTGCCTATAACAGCATCTGTAGGTTTGTCTCACAGGCCCTTTACAGCAGTCACCATTGCTCTCTGTATCTGGCGCTTGGCTGGCTCTCCCCACAGGCCTGCCATGACTACCTTATGGGCACCCTCGCTGGAAAGTCCCTCCAGGAAAAGGAAAACTCCTGCAGGCCTGCCGCGACTGCCTAACAGGCACCATTGTTAAAAAGTCCCTCCAGAACAGGGAGAACTCTTCCCCCAATCAAACCTCCTCAGTCTTAGGACTTACACACAGAATCTCAGGTCCTCATCTCAACTTCTCCTTGAACTCCCCAGAAAGCAACCTAGATGTGTCATAAAGCCTTCTCCCTTGCCACCCCTAGGCTTTGGAATGGATTGCCAGCTTACCTCCACTTACTAGGCATCCCCCTTCAATTAACCACATCTGTATGCGAGTGCCCTACCTGACCTGGGATAGAGGAAATTCTTGTATCCGGCCTCAGTCCACTGGATAGTTTTCATAGCATTTGTCTATTAGTTGATATGTTATCAATTAATCAATTGTACTACACTGCTGTATATTGTCTGGAGTCCTCCTCAAAGCCAGTCATGATGTTAGTGTTTAATACTGTAACATTTTTCTATGCCTGACCGGGGCCTCAACTGCAGTTTATCATGTATTGCATCTCTGTCCCACTGTATCGATACTACCCATACTGATTGTTATGCGTTATGTTTTGACTGTGCTGTATGTGTCCTCTTGATTATGATGCTTTGACTGTACTGTATGTGCCATCTCGATGGCACAGGTCGTACCTGAAAACTGTCCCTTGGACCAGCACTGGCAGATCTATGGGGAAGTGAAGGGGATGGCCACTGTAACTTACTTGTTTGCTGCTGCTGCTGCATTTTACTTTGTTGAAAAAGTCTAATACATTGATTGTAAGAAAATATACATTTCAAAACTATAGATTACAGGTGTATTTTCTGTCAAACTGTACTGAAGAAGATAACAGCACACAATATAAAGGATTAAAAAAAATATGGGGGGGGGTGCTGTGGAGCCCAAGCAAGATGGCCGCTCCAAGTTAGAGCTCCGTGAATATCTTAAATAAATGGGATAAAAAGTGCAGTTTTTTTCTAAAGAGAAACTAGCCGTTTGAGTTCCACACAGAATTTTACAGTTGTTGATGAGAATAGGGAATTCTAAAAAGAAAAGACGTTGGCAGAAGAAGCTAAATCAAAAATGCCCTCCGGAGCTCCGGCCATGAGGTCCACCCAAGGCCGTACTACAGAATTCCTGGAAACTACCGGCGTAGAAACCTTTCAACTTTGGGGTTAAAATTGAACAGGTTGATGTCATTGGTGGCTGGGTTGTCAGATAAATTTGATTCTTTGACCAATCACGTGGCCAGCATCGAGATCACTGTAGAATCTGTCCAAGGTACTGCTGTTGAGGCCACGAAGAGAGCAGATGCGGCAATGGGTGCCGTTACTGCAGTGTTAAAAGAGAACAATCATTTAAAATCATGTCTGGAAACCCTCGAAAAGCAAGTGAGGGCAGCAAATGTCCGCATTTTGGATCTCCCCGGGGGTTGCGAGGCAGACCATCTGGTACACTTTGTCCAGGACTGGTTGGTGCAACAGCTTGGGGAGGAGGTAGCAGTGAAGGCTCAATGGTTACAAAAGGCTTACCGGGTGACCCAATGGGGCTGACTTGATAACCCAGAGGCTCCGCGCTCAGTAGTAGTCGTGATGGATGGCATCGGTTCCAGGGACTACGTCGTACTGGTCTTGGCCAGACAGAAGAGGATCCTTCTCCATAATGGGGAACATGTTCCTGTTCCCCGATATCGCCTACGCTACCCGCCAGAAGAGAAAAAAATTTGTTGGTATGGAGAGCCATGTTGCAGGAAGCTAACGTGGTGCATGGTCTGATTTTCCTGGCTCGCTCCGGGTGCGTGCACCAGGGCAGGATTTATATATTTTCAGATCTAAAGGAAGCCCAGAGGTGGGCCCAAAGGCATGCAGCAGTGAGACCTAGGGCTTGTAGATGGGAAGATTCATCAGGAGGGAGGAAGACACCTGAAAATCTGTGGGTATTATAAAGGTGGACCGATGTCTCTGGGGGTGATTATTGTTCTCAGGTCCATTTATTGGGATTACTGAGGAACTGTAGCTTGTTTCTTTGTGCCTTGAGTGACATGTTCCCCTATTGAGACCATGGGACTTTGAGCTGGCAGTTGTAGGTAGATTTGTAGTACAAGATGATTTAGGCTGCGAGTTTTGCAGCCATCTGATATGTATTTTTTTTTTGTTTTGTTTTGTTTTTTTGCTGGCTGCAACAGCAACAATTTTAATGTTCATGTAAACTTCACTGATCTTACATGTTTTTGCTGTGAGGAGTAGAATGTTTCTTTATTGTTACTGTTTTTGAAACATTTAAATTTAAAATTTAAAACATTTGGGCTGGCAGTATAGCCTAGAGGTTAGAGGAACGAGGTGTGAATAAGCTTGATACATCCAGCAGACCAGACCTGAGTTTGATTCTCACAGCCTCCACTTGCATACTGTGTGACTCTGAGGCAAGTCACTTAACGCCCAGTGCTCCCAGGTAGCCCTGAAAACAGGCAGTTGTGCCTAGTGGGCCTTACCGGTTACCATAGACTAAAATAAAAAAATAAATAAAAAAATAGCACTTTATATAAATTTTCAGTTATTAGAGTATTGGAGTAAGCTTGGGGGCAAGATAATTATCAGGTTTAGCATTGTGGGTGCTATACTTTTGAATTACAGCGTGGTAGATACCCTCTAGCCCCCTGGTGGGAGGAGGACTATTATGCACACTGATGAGAGACTTTTATTAAGGTAGTATCCCATGGAGCTCCTGGGCTTGTTATGCAGCATACGTTTTACTGATATTGTAATATTTTTGTTTCCCCCTCGAGGACATATCTTAAAGCATTTGACATATGTGTTTGATTATATTAAGAGGAGTGGCTCTGTCACGGTATGTACAAAATTACTGTTTTGTAGATCAGTGCTTGTGTATCGACTATATGTTTGTTATACTAACATACTAAAATGTCAGCAGAATAGGCCTAGTGGTCTTTCGTGTCTGCTTGTTTGGTCAGACCCCACCGTGGGAGCTGACCTTGCTGCCCCCCACCGCCCTCTCGGGCTTCTCCCTTCCCAGTCCAGGGTATTCTCGCTGCATTGGTCTTTGCTTCCAGAAGCCTTCCCTGTACCTGTCCGCCCCCTCTTGACCCCTCCACAGTCTCTGCCTCCATCAGCCCCCAGGCAGGCATTCCATGGTTCTACCACCCTCTCAGTGAAGTAGCACCTCCTCCTTTCTCCCCTGAGTCTCTCCCCTCCAGCTTCCACCCATGCCCTCTAGTTGCCTCCCCTCTTTGGAGCACCCTGACTGCGCCTCCCCTATTTACCCCCTTCATGTACTTGAAGACCTCTATCATGTCCACTCTGTCCCTTCTCTCTTCCAGTGTGTACATATTTAGCTCTTCAAGCCTCTCCCCATAGGTCCTTCCCCAAAGCCCCAGATCATTTTGGTTGCCCTCCTCTGGACCCTCTCCAGGAGTTCAATGTCCCTCTTTAAGTGTGGCCTCCAAACTGCATGCAGTACTCGAAGTGCGGCCTCACCAAGCACAAAACAATAAACATAAAATATATATCTATATATATATATCTATATCTATATATATATATATATATCTATATCTATATCTATATATATATATATATATATATATATATATATATATATATATATATATATATATATATATATATATATATATATATATATACACATTACACCACACCAGCACCCCCATTGTAAAATCCTGGATCCAACACTGTGGACCACTGTATCTAACCAATTATCAAATAAATAATAAACTCCAGTGCGTATAACTTATGCAAATAGGCAAAACTTCCAAAGTAAATACAGAAAAAGTTTATGCCTCCTAAAAGGAAAAGAAAATGGGTGACATCCAATTTTACAGGTATGAAAGTCAAAAATGATTTGTTTTTCTCAGAAAGAATGGATACGTAACAGCAATATTGCATTCTTAACTTCACAATATTGATTTCCAAAATTCAAAACATGGAGAATATTTTGACTTCCTAAAACTGGAATGATTTGTACCTATGGAAGTTTTCAACTCTCTGCCCCTCCTTTCCGCAACCAAACATCTGAACCCTTGGTACTGGAGGAACAGAAACTCTTGTACAGATTTGTAAGAGAGGCATCCTACAGCCACAGCTATCCACCTTCTGTTTCTCTGAGTGTACTTGACTGAGTGGTACAGATTGTTCTTTTGACACCAGAGAAAAAGCCAAGGGCGTTTTGCGTCCATCTGCTACCCTGTGTTCACCCAGTAGAATGAGCATTAGCTGAGGAGAAGCGTTGTACTGCCAAGATTAGGTGTTTGCCTGTCCTGCTGTTCTGCCAGGGCAAGTAGAAACACAGAAACATAGAACCATAGACTCTGACGGCAGATAAGGACCGCTTGGCCCACCCAGTCTGCCAGTTCCTACCTTTTGGATAGCTGCAGATCCTAGTTAACCAACAGCCTACTTTTCTCACACCACTAGAATTGCCTTATGTCTGTCCATGCATTCTTGGAGTTCCCCACTGTTTTGACCCCCGACCTCCTCTGGAAGGCTGTTCCATGTGTCCACCACCCTGTCTGTGAAAAATACTTCCTCACATTGCCCTGAGCCACCCCACACACACCCCATCTTCAAATTATGTCCCCTTGTTCTTGTACATCTCTTTTTCTGAAAGATGCTACCCTCTTGGACTTTGTTGATTCCCTTGAGGTACTTGAATGTTTCTATCATGTCCTCCCTCTCCCTCCTTTCCTCTATGGTATACATATTAAGCTCCTTTAGTCTCTCTTCATATGGCTTCTGGTACAGACCCTGCACCATCTTAGTTGCCCTCCTCTGTACTGCCTCCATCCTGTCTATGTCCTTGTGGAGATGGGGTCTCCAGAACTGCATGCAGCACTCCAGATGGGATCTCACCAACACGTCCCCACCCCCAATACAGCATATGAAAATGCCAGCCCCAAAACATGAGCTCTGCTTTGCTGCCTCCACTGCCTACCATGTCCATGGGTGGCCCCATCCTGGAGGGTAAGCCAGGAAAGCTACTGTTGACCTTGGGAGGCGCTTGCTCAGTGGCCCCACCCAGGGGTAAGCCTGGGCATGGGCAGGGTAGGAACAGGGGTTGACCCCTGAGGGGGTGGGGGTTGGAATAAAAAAAAAGAGACATACTTTTCTTTCCAGACCCTCCACAATGTCACCTATAAAGACATTAAAGAGGACCGTTCCAGTACTGAAACCCTGTGTACCCAGCTAGTAACCCCCTCTTCAGAGTGGATTCTGTTTATTATTACCCTATGTGTCCTGTTGTCCAGCCAATTTTTTACCCAGGTTACCACTCTGGGACCCACTCCCAGGCTGGTTAACTTATTTATTAATCTTTTGTGTGGAACTGTGTCAGGTGCCTTGCTAAAGTCTAGGTAGGCCACATCCACAGCCACTCCCTGATCTACTACTTTGGTCACCCAGTCAAAGAAATCTATTCGATTCATCTGACATGACCTCCCTGCTGTGAATCAATGCTGCCTTGGGTCCTCCCCTCCTCTTCTTTTGTGAATATTGAGCAAAAGTATTCATTCAGGATCTCTGCTTTTTCACTGTCACCCTCTGCCCACCTCCCCTTCCCTTTATTGATCCTCCCTAGGTCTTTTTTTGCTCCCTAATGTACCTATAAAAGGTTTTATCCCCATTCTTAATCAAGTTAACTATCTTTTCCTCTGTTGAGGCCTTTGCAAGTCTGACTGCCTTTCCTGCTTCCTTCTGTTTTAACTGATACAGTTCCCTGTCCTTCTCCCTCTATGATTCCTTATACTTCTTGAATGCTGTCTTTTTCAGTTCTCTCTAACCTTCCTCACCACCTCTTTTGAGAACCATAGTGTTTTTTTCTTTCTTTCATTTTGTTTTATTTGTTTCACACACAGGCTTGTTGCCTCTGTGATGGCAGTTTTGATTTTTCCCCATTGTTCCTCCACTCCTCCTTCCTGCCCATTTGCTAGTGCATTCCTTATGCACTCTCCAGTTTTAAAGTCAGCCCTCCTAAAGTCCAGCACCCTCTTTTGTGTGGCTTGACTCTCGGCTGTGTTTATCTTAAGACACACTGTTTGGTGGTCGCTTGTTCCCAGATAGCTACCACTTCTAAATCTGAGATCTCTCTTCGTCCCGTTTGAGAGTTCCAGGTCTAAAATTGCTGCTTCCAGTGGGTTCCAACACTAGCTGTCTGAGGTATGTCCCTGTTGGGCAGAGAAGGACCCTGCTTTTGGATGTGGCTGCAGCAAATGTGCTCAGTTAACATCAAGCCCGTGCCCTCGAAACAATCAGCTACAGCTCTGACCCACCACCCTGGTGAGTACTTTCTTCCTTTCAGCAAGATAACCTGCACAACAATCTACCAGAAAATATAACCTGCATGAAACAATTTCAAACACAGAACAATAAAGCAGTTGAGTCCAATACCTGTGATGTAAGCACAGCCTTGTATACAACCTGGAGGTTTTAGCTCTGAAGGCAATCCGATGAAACCAGTTTCTACCATTTGAGGCAATGTCTGGGTCAAATACATAACGCACTAACCCTGCACTAGGACCTACAATGGAAATCTCAGCCCAGTGAATAATTCTCAGTACCAAGAATAGTTTGATACAAAATGTCGCCAAAATACTAGTCCACAACAAGCCAGCTATCCGTAAGGGAAGAAAAAGTATGCAGTATTTAAATCCCTTTGGGTTTAATCTCTTAATCTGCAAAGCAGTATTGCAAACCCCCAAAAAAGCAATTACAAGTGTAAAAATTAAAGTAAGGTACACCTCCCTCAGATAGAACCATAGAATCATAGAAAGTGGGGGCAGGAAAGGACCTCCTGGCCCATCCAGTCTGCCCCGTTACCCTACTAGCCCTTCCTACTGTACCTTGAGACCCCCCCGTTCCCCTTAGTCCCATGTGTGTGTCCCAAGCGGTCTTGAATCCCTCCACGATCTCTGAATTCACCACCTCTTCCGGAAGCCCATTCCAGTTCTCCACCACCCTCTCTGAGAAAAACTGATCTCTCACATTGCTCCTGGAGTCTCAATCTGTGCCCCATTGTTATGTTCCCCTCCTTCCTGTGTAATAACTTCCCTTGTCCTCCCCTGTCCATCCCTTTGACATATTTAAAGGTCTTGATCATGTCTCCCTTCCCGGTCTCCAGTGTATATAGCCCAACTCCTTGCATCTCTGTCTGTATGGTTTGCCCTTCATCCCTTCACCGTCTTGGTCTCCCTCTACTAGAACCTTTTCAATCAAGTTTATATCCTTGTGCAGGTAGGCCTCCAAACCTGACACCGTGACTCGGGGTATGGCCTCACCAGGGCCTGATACAGGGGCCCAGGACCCCATACGCCTGCTGGTGATCTCCTGCCGATGCGCCAGCATCCCATACACCCTCCCCACTGCCCTTGAGCATTGCTTCCCTACCTTGAGGTTGCTGGATCTGTTACCCCATTTCCCTCTTGTCCTCTGTCATCCTGACCCCCAAGCATGTACTCGGCCTTTGGTTCCTGTGACCCAGGTGCATAACAGCACATTTCTTGATGTTGAATTTTAGCTGCCAGGTTTCCGCCTACTCTTCCAGTACTCTCAAGTCCCTTTCATTTCCTCCACTCCCGAGTCAACTCTGTTACAGATTTTCATGTTATCTGCAAAGAGGCCACTCTCCCTTTCAGTTCATCTGCAATGTCTCATATGTAGATATCGAACAGGAGGGCCCCAGCACTGATCTCTGGGGAACTCCTCCTCACCTGCCCGATCACTGGGTACACCGTTCACTACCACCCTCTGACTCCTATCTGCCAACCAGTTTTCTACCCATTTTGTTATTTTGACCCCTATCCCTATGTTCTCCAATTTGTTGACCAGCCTCCTATGGGAGAACGATGAAGGCCTTACTGAAATTCAGATAGGCTATGTCCACCATACTCCCTATGTCCACTGCCTGCATCACCCAGTCGAAAAATTAGATCAAACTGGACTGGCATGACTTGCCTCTAATGAACTGTCTGTCATCCAGCAGTCCGTTCACCTCCAGGTACTTCGTTACCCTTTCACTGATGAGTGTCTCCATGACCTTCCCCACCCCAGCAGTTAGGCTGATGGGGCGGTAGTTTTCCCTCAGCTCCCTGCTTCTCCCCCTTGTAGATCGGTACCACTGTTGCCCTTTTCCAGTCCTCTGGCACGCTTCTGGTGTCCAGGGACAGGTGGAACAGCCTCACCAGTGGGGCAGCCAACTGTTCTCTTTGTTCTCAAATCACTCTTGGATGCAGGCCATCCAGCCCCATGGGCTTGTCCACCTTCACCCTGGCTAATTCCTCCCTAACTCTCTCCGTGATGAAGGGATCCGGTACAATCCCTGTGCCAGTGTGAGCAAGATTCTGTTTCCTTGCTGATTCAAGTTGACTCCAAGTTCAATATTTTGTCTACTTCTTAGCTCCAGTTGTTTAAAAGCAGTTTCTACCTCCAAGAAGCGTGACCTATTGATTGAGGGGTCACTATGGGACAACAGGATTATAGTGTATCCCTTTTCATGGATGATGTCCTGCTTACAGTAGTGTCCCCAGAAACCTCGATCCCGGCAGTGTGGGGCACATTAAAGCAGTTTGAGGAGTTGGCAGATTTCAAATTTAAATATCGCTAAAACTGAAGTTCTTGCCCTTCATTTTCGACCATCAGCAGAAAACAAAATTATTCTTTGAGGTGATCCCGAACATTTATAAAATATTTCAGTGTTTACCTTCCCAAAGATATTAATAACATATATTTAGTTATCTACGAGCTATAGCTATAGCATTACAGGAGGACTTGGCTAGGTGGGGTAGACTCCCCCTTTCATTTCATTATTTTTTATACTCACTCACCAATGCATCCCTGGCACGGGTGCGCACATGTGGAGGACCACGTATGCTGTGCATTGCAGAATGCCCCACCCTACCAGTCACCCATACCCTCCACCTGTTGATGGCGGGACTACGGGAGGGCGACCTCCCACCCCTGGAAGAGCCACTAAAACAGTGCCTCCCGGCACCCAGGGTTGCTCTCAAACCGGCCACGGCGCCAGGCGCAAGGTAAGGCAGAGATGCCTCAACCCTCAGCGCCACCGGACCGGCTCCCTCTTTCATTTCATCAGAGGATAGAAGCAATACGAATACATTTACTACCCTGGCTACTCTTTTTTTCTGAATGTCCTGGAGTTTCCGTACAAGTCCTATCTGACCGCATGGTCAGGGTGATATCTAACTTTGTCTGGCGGCAAAGCACCTGAATTCACTTGCCTTTGCTTCATCTCTCGGCAGCGGGAGGAGGGGTCAACTTAATGAATTTAGAAATGTATGCTAGGGCAGCCATGCCTGAATAGTGTTTTTATGGCTGCTTCTATCCTACAATCCTCCATGGAAAATCTTTGACTCTACCTTTAACGATTTGCATGATATCGACCTTATCCTCTTTGTTTCTTGGGAGAGGAGCCAGCAGTAGCATACGTTTCTAAATAGACGGGCAACACCTTGAGAATTTGGTATCATTTAAAGAATCATAAAAAATTTGAAAGTATTTTTTACTGTTTCAAATTACTAGCTATGGAGGGTGACTTCCTACCGGCTAAGCTGGACCTTACTTTTTCTTGCTGGAGACGCCAGGGCCTGCGATTCCACTTTAAGTTTCTTGATAAAACTGGGGTAGTCTCATTTGAATCTCTCCAACAGATTTATGATTTAACAGGTAGGGACCATTATAGATGTTTACAGGCAGGACATACTTATATCACAAACAGAGGCATCTCAGCAAGCTCCCTGACCTGGCACCCCTTTTATTACAGATTTTAATGGATATATTGGGGGACAAACCCTGGGGCCATTTGATAGGGTATGTTTATAGTATTCTCCAAGACACCTTGTGGGATTCAACACTAACCATACTAGAAAATGGAATAGGGAACTGGACCTAGCAGTTCCATATGAGGCTTGGATGAAGTTTCCTCTCCCTTTGCAGTCAGAATAACCTGTCCCAACACATGCAGGGAGTTTGCATGGAAATGTCGCTATTGTTTTTACGCACTCCGCACTTTCTAGCTAAATTCCTGCCTCCTTCTTATGGTGCATGTTGGAGGTTGCGGAACAAACCCAGCAAATCATAGCCATATGTTTTGGTTTTGTCACAGTTATTGGAGTTGTGGCAGCTGCTCTAGGGGACATAGAAGAAGCGTCTATGGAATGCATTGAGTTAACTGCTAGCTTGGTTCTCCTCTCTATTCTTCCACACAATCGTCCACCCTTGCATAAGTCCTTGCTTCTGATATACCTATTGTTTTTTATTTTTTATTAATTTTATTTTATTTATTGAGATCTTGGATTACACCAGTGAACAGATTCTCATTTGTAGGTTCCACGTCGGTTACATAGACAATGCAATACAGGTGACAGGGTTTCATATGGTACAGGTAAGTTACAAGGTACAACAGCATTAAACAGCTTAGGCAGTATAGCAGCTAGCTGAGCGTCTGAGGTTAACACCCTACTTGGAGCTCTCTGAGGTGAGAAGAAGGAGGGTTGCAAACATGGGTGGAAGGAGTAAGGTAGCTGGAAGCATCTGGGGGATAGGGAAGTGGGAGCGATGTCATGATTGGGGAAGTAGGTGTAACCTAAAGTGCTGGGATTGGGGTCCCTCAGCCCAATGAGTTGTCAGGAGGTAAGTGCAAGTAGTTGGTTGATGCTCCAGGAGGGTGCTAATGGTAGCAGTCACATTTACTAGGTGCTGCCGGAGTCTGCATTTGAACAATCCAGTAAGTGTGGCATTGATAATGTCAGGAGGTAAGGCACTGGTCCATAGTGGAGCACGATAGTAAAAGGCACGTTGTGCCAGTGCTGTGCAGTATCTGGGAACTTTATAGGTCTGAGTGGAGGAGTTTCTTGTGGGTCGAGTGCTTGAGTGTGGAGTTAGGAGGTTCTGGACCCCTGTGGGTAGTTGGTTGAGGGAGCATTTCTTGGAGATGAGGCAGGTTTGGCAGTTTATTCTGTCCTTCAGTTGTAGCCAACCTGCCCGGGTGTAGAGCTCACAGGTGTGCGTTAGTCTTTCCACACCTGTGAGCAGTCGGCCCGCCTTGTTCAGTGCAGTGGTGATG
Organism: Neoceratodus forsteri; assembly: GCA_016271365.2. Taxonomy (NCBI): domain Eukaryota; kingdom Metazoa; phylum Chordata; order Ceratodontiformes; family Ceratodontidae; genus Neoceratodus; species Neoceratodus forsteri. The sequence continues at coordinate 500,810,481 of CM028138.1, read as the reverse complement.
CGGTTTAGGGCCGTGTCTGTTGCCGACCCGTAGAGTCTGTTGCCGACCCGTAGATTGCCAGGCGTTTGTCAACAAGGGAGACTATCGAGCTGTTGATGGCCAGGTTCAATGCCTCATGTGTTAGTCAGTCTCTGTGCCTGTATAGGATCTCTATTCTTGTATTAATCGCCCTTGCTTTGTTGTCGATGTGTTGGGTGTACGAAAGTGTAGAGTTGAGTGTGATGCCCAGGTACCTGAACTGCTTGACGTGTTCCAGTGGGTCCCCATTGACGTTCCTGATTGCAAGGGGGGAGGCCTTATGCTTACTCTGTGTGCTGGTGAACATCATAGTCTTAGGTGTTTTTGCGGTTCATGACTAGTCTGTGATCCGTAAACCATTTTCAGCAGCTGAGAACCCTTTTGGAGATCCACCACCAGTTGTTCAGCATTGGGTTGCTGTTGAATATGACAGCGTTGTCTGCATATAAGACGTCGGCCTGGACATGTGGATGGCAGTTTGTTTAGGAATAAACTGAACAGTAGGAGTCCCAGTATTGATCCTTGTGGGACCCACGAGCAGACTGGTCTGTTATCAGAAGTGATCCCTGCTATTTTGACCTTTTGTGAGCGATTATGAAGGTAGCTACTGAACCAGTGCACTGATTCTGAGGAGAGTCCCGTAGCCGATAGTTGGTCCAGTAGGAGCTCGTGATGTACCATATCAAATACTTTTGATAGGTCGATGGAAGTTGCCCCAACCAGAAGGCCTTGATCAGTGGAATGGTGAATGTGTCCAGTGAATTTGAGAAAGGCCGTGATAGTACTGTGACCTGATCGGAAGTCGTGTTGCTCAGGACAGAGAAGTTGGTATTGGTTCAGGTGTTCGATTAACTGGTCTGCCACTATCTGCTCAAGGGCTTTGGAGAGAGGAGGGAGTATGGAGATAGGTCTGTAGTTGTTATATAGGGTCCTGTTGCCACTTTTGTGCACTGGAGTTGCTGTGGCTAATTTCCATCTCTGGGGGAACTGTAAGAGGCAGAGGGAGAGGTTGATTAGTTTGGTGAGTGGGCCTAGGACTTCAGCCAGGGCCAGCTTGACGAATTTTAGGTCCAGAGTGTCCCCGCTATGTCCAGATTTCCCCAGTGCCTTCTCCAGGTACTTTTTAGCTTTGGCTTGAGAGACTTCTTTAAAATAGAAGAGTGAGCAGTTAAGTGATGGTTGTTTGGCCGTATTAGGATCAGTCAGCAGTGGAGGGTTGAAGTAGTCTGCTGGTAGCGCACTGCTTAGGTCCGTGAATGCGGTGTTAAGTGTATTGGCAGTGTGCATGTGGTTCAAGGACGGTACGCCGTCAATCAAGAGCATGGCTGGTGCAGATTTGGGCTCCTTGCTGGTTATGTTGAGGTTATCCCAGAATGACTTGCTGTCATTCCAGGTGCTGGAGAGGGCTTCTTTGTAGTATTTGCTTTTGGCGAGTCAAACGGCTTTAGTGCACTCATTCTGAGCTTTTTTTATACCTCTGTATGTTAACGGTGGTACCGTGTGCTCTCGCTATCTGCCATAAGTGAGCTCTGGCTTGTAGTTGCCCTAGGAGGTCAGGGGTGATCCAGGGGTTACTGTGTCCTCTTATCTTTCTGGGGTTTTGGGGCATGCCTGTCACCAGTGGCGTTGAAATTTTTATGAAGTGGTCCAGGGCTGTGTCCACATTATTGCTATTATAGAGTGCTGTCCATTCTGCACCCTTGAGGTCCATTTTTTGCAGCTCCTGGTGTCCATTTAGTAAGACTCAGTTTGTAATTGTTCTGGTGGGTGGTTTACAATAGTTGAAGGACCAGGTACATGTGACCGGAGAGTGGTCGCTCAGGCAATCAGGAAGAACAGTAGTATTGTGGATGCGGGCAGGCCGATTGGATAGAACCCAGTCAAGGAGCGTGCTGGTCCCTGTTTTGTCGTTGATACTGGCTGAGTCTCAGCCACTTGTGTGAAATGGACGGCCGTTAAGGCATTTTTGATTGAGGTGGCAGTAGAGGAGAGCCAGTTGATGTTGAAATCTCCCAGCATCACATTTCAGTATTAAGACTCGGAGTGCTTACGTAGTCCATCAGGTTCCGGTATCAGCCCAGTGAGTCTGGGCGTGATGTATACAGAGAGTATGGTGACAGCCCTGCTATGTGACCCCAGAAGGATTTTTACAGTCAGGACCTGCAGGTTATCACTGCTACTGCAAGATGGCACAGTAGGAGTTTTAGATTCCTTCCTCTTTTCCTTCTTAGATGGTGGCTCTTTCACAGTGTTGAATTGTGTCACCATCCCAGGGAAGAGTGACGCGTATGTGGACCATTAAGTTGGTATTCTTGCGACCAGGCATAGAGCACCCATGTGAGGTGTGCTAGGAGACACCAGTGCCGTGGATGTGATGGTCCCATAAGCATTTAGCACTGCTAGTTGGGAGATCCATTGTGTGGGTTGAGGGCAGTCTGCTGGGTGGACCTGCAAGTGATATTATAGTGAGCAGGACAAGGCTCACAGAAATCCCCACAGACTTGAGGGGCATTGTGGTAATCACAGAGTTCTTGTCAACGATAGTACGGGGTGAATTTATGCTGAGAATGGTATTCCAACAATCTGAGGGAAGTTCAGTTAAAACTGGAGCATACAGCCACTGTGGAGCAGTCAAGATTTTGAAGGACTAATTCAATAGAAGGGTGGAAAGATAGAGGGAGAGAAAAGGATAGCTAAAGCAGGTGATAAAAATGGGCGTCAGCAAGAGGAGGAGGGGAGAGGTCAAGGAGGGGTTGTTGGTGTTCCCAGCAATAAGACTAGGTAGACAAGCATTTGTCAATGCCGAATGTTTGTTTGCTGGTATTAGCGCTGGAAGTGCATGAGTTGTTAGATGCAGAATAGGAGTGGCAGTGAAGTACTGAAGTGAGGCCAACCCCACCCCCACCCTGCAGAGATGGACAGGCATGTCAGTCTGTATAGGGTGGGACGTTATGGTTAGAAACCCTAACGCCCCCGGCGTTTGTTGGTATTTGCACTACAGATTTTCAACATGGCCTTTTTTCTGAACCCAACCTCATGAAAGCATTTGGGACCTCTGCTCATGAACAGTGGCACTGTGATTTTGTTAATCTGTCCCGAATGTTGATTTCACACAATGACCGTGCCATTCTGCGCCAGATGTGCAAAAACACAGTTCGGGCAGGATGTGAAAAATGACAGCTGTACCATTTATAGGGAGGTGTGAAGAGATGGCAGTGTTGAAAATGTGAGCTAAAATATCAAACATTCTTGAACTATGAGTGTGCGTGGAAACTGTGCAATGCACACTCGTAACACAGTCATTTCATGGAATTCTGTCACCAAATTTTCAACATAGGCATTTGTGACCTCTGCTCATGAACCGTGTCACTGTGATTTTCTTAATCTGCCCAGAACATTGATTTCCCACAGCGACCACGCCATTGTGCGCCAGATGTGCGAAAGCACATTTCGGCCAGGACATGAAAAATAACAGCTGTATTGTTCATAAGGTGGTGTGAAAAAATGACAATGTTGAAAATCTGGAGTGAAAATATTACAAATTCTTGAAGTTATGAGTGTGCGTGGAAACTGTGCAACGCATGCTCGTAACACAGTAATTTTTTTGGAATTTTTTCACCAAATGTGCAACATAGGCTTTTGGGAGGCCATCTCATGAACAGTGACACTGTCGTTTAGTTAATTGGCCCGAAAGGTGATTCTGTGCAGTGACCATGAAATCATCTTTCGGGACCAAATAACTACATGACAGTGACTGAATTTATGATGTGGGGTCCCAAGAACCCCATGTTTAAAATTTGGTGCCAAAATTCACAAAAATGGCCGAGATATCCACCTAAGTTGAAAAAAAACATTTATGCCATTATACAGCTTACCAGCATTTCTTCAGTTCGCGGTCAGCTTTGAAGAGTGCAGGCGTGTTCCCGCTCACGAAGATCATTGTGCCAGGCTCGAAGGTAAGCCTGGGGTGAGGGTGTGGGGAGGTGGGGAGAGCGCAGAGGGTGGGTGCAGGTTGGGAGGGGTACCAGGAGACAACGAGGACCGTTTTCTGTTTCTCAGGAAAAAAACACACAAAAAAAAGTACATTGTGGGACTTTTGTGTTTTACAAGAACAACTGGCACACTGGGGTGGGCTCCCAGCATGCCACCTGGGTATTTGTTGGGGGAACTGGAGCCAGCGAGTTGGGCACCCCGTCGGCACATAAAATGTGTCTGTCTTTTGGGGGGGCGCATGAGCCAAGGGGGATTGGGCACCCCACTCGGCACCCTACTAATGGCGGACATGCCTGCGGGGATTGGGCACCCCCGATGTCAGCTTTCATGGGGACTGTGAAAAAAGACAAAAAAGGTTATGTTTTGTCTGATTACAAGAGGCAAAGCAAGGCATTTGTTTTAATGTCATAGATGTTGAGGACAGCCGGAGAAAAAGGGGATGTAAATATGTTAAATAGCGACTCGTTATGATCGCCAATTGCAGCGGAGCTTTTCTTTCAAGTGAAGACCACTGCTGCCAAACTGCTATCATAGATAGTTTACCCATCCATTGGTGTGTAAGGGACGTGCCTGCTACACTGAGAACTGCATTGGGTAGGACAGTCACATCTCCAAAAAGTCGTACTGTCCTAAGATGTTTTTTGTGCATGCGTGCAAGCAAACATAAAAAACAAGTGAGGGGGGCTGGAGGTGTGAGAAGCCTAGGATAGAAGTAGCAGAACTGAAACCAGGTTGAAGAAGTGAATACGGGGGGAGGGGGGCCGAGGACAGGAGTAGCAGCTAGGTAGTTAGATAGGGTGCTAGGCGCTAGAGACAGAAAATGTCAGCAAAGTAGGTAGATAAGGTGAGGCCAGGAGCAGACTGAGATTTTTCTGGCAGACTTTAGTATGAAAAAAAAAAAAAACCTCTAACAATAATTAGTAATTTAGTTCTACATTAATTGGCAAACCATAGCTTTAAACAAGCCTTAATCACTTTAATACAAATTGTAAATTAGATCTATAACATTTGCTAAAATTACTGACAGCTAAAAATGTAAGATATTAAATATTTCGTATTACAACAGTTGCTAACTGAACTGCTGGACTGAGAATGCAAATTCAAAAACAAAATACAGCTGAAAGCAGAGTTAGATAGAAAGAGAGAAGTCAGTCCAATCAGTCAGCAGAGATAAGGTTTTAGTGTCCAGTGAAGGGCCGTCTTCTGCCAGAGTGCACCAATCAATTGTACTGCTTAGGATCTGAGCACCCAGCTGAAGCAGTTACCTGGACAGACTTCAGGGCAGGCGGGCAGAGATGGTGACTGTGGCTGGCCAGTAGGAATGCCAGGGCCACAGCTGTAGCAGCAATGCCGGATCAGGGAAGTCCTGGACAGACTTCGGGGCAGGCGGGCAGAGATGGTGACTGTGGACGTCTGGTAGGAATGCTGGGGCCACAGCTGCAGCAGCAGTGCCTGATCGGGGCAGTCCTGGAAGACAGAGAGAGAGGATATGGTAAGAGTCTTAGTTAAGACCAGCAAGGACAAGGAGGCTATTGGTGGCCAAAAGGCTATCACCCAGTGGTGGATGTCGCCTGTCCTTCCAGCTGTTTGAATGGTGACAGTTTCAGATATCCATAATATGGGCATACTCACAGCGATAATCCATGATAAATTGCCTCATTTCACTCAAAGATGGCAAAATGGATCTGGTATTTAGCCAGGCTAATCCAGACTTTGTCCCAAGAAGGTGGGGTGAGATGGGTGTCCACTGCCATGGGAGGACACAGGCGGAGGGACCCTGCATTGATAACATTAGGTATGCCTATTTACCACTTCTTGACTTTAAGACCTATTCTGTGCAAGTGTCTAGCATTTATCTGCATGTGGGTAAAGAATTGTTGCTTTTAAATGATGGGCATATCCCTTACGTCCATTTCCATTCCCTCAAGCTTTGTCCTTGAATCTTTAATGCAGACTACTTTATTTGTTGATGTACATTATGTACTGACTATAAGTAGTGTTTCTTTAAATAAAAACTAAAAAAATAAAAGAAAATCAAGGTAAGCACAATGCTACAATATGGAGCCATGGATTTGTTTTCTCTGTAGAGAAAAGCTAATGTAACCCCTGGCCCCTGCATATTACTTCAAGTGGATGATATTTCTTTTTTTCCAAAAACAACAGTCATTTGAATAGTCCACATGCTCCTGCTCTGGGGGGTTTTGGGGTTATTTCTTTCAGGCAGGCAGCAACAACTACTCTCAGTCCCACAATGGTGATCAGTTACTGAGGCAGATACCCCCCTCCCTTCCATGTCTAGGGTTTGATGGATATAGTCTCTAGGAAAGGGGGAAGGGCTCCAACTTGACTGAGCAGTATAGAAAATAAGCAGAGCGAACACACAGTACTTCCTTTAATTTGTAGTAGGATTCATCCGTGATGGCGTGAACTTCGTTGGGGGGTGCAGGCAGATAGGCAGATGACACTTACCCCTCCATGGCTGGTAGCTTCTCTCACTGCTAGAAGTTCTGTGGAAACAGGTTAGGCAAAGCACAGCATGGCAATACAGGACTCCAACAGATTTGGTCCTAACAGAAATCTAATGCAAACAGCCATTTTTATTAGTCACGAAAGCTCAAGCTGAACAACAAAACTCCATGGAGGGGTGCACGCAATTCACTGTGACAGATCCACACTTTTTCTACAGCCGAGAGCCATGGTACTATCACTTAGGGAACCCGAGTTTTGAACCTGGATCCTCCACACACATTCTTTGTTGGTGAGCCATAAGGGCTCTGAATTGCTTTAGAACACTACGGTGTCCTCTGGCCAGTGTCTCCTCTTTGATCCCTGCCAGTGGAGGCGGGTGCACTCTCACTCTCAACCTGGCCCTTCCTTCCTCAAGGGGGGGGTCTCCTTCCCATGACAGTGTCCTATCTATCAGGGTGCAGGCTGCCTGCCGATCCTCTGGCAGGGTTCGCACAGAAGAGCCACAGCCCACAATCTACTTTCACAGGAATTTCCATAGCAACCGTTCCACTTCACTGGAGGTGGACATTAAAGGGCAGGGGTCTGCGCTGCCACAGTAGCCCCTTCGAAGCAGTCCTGCCACCCCCGACCTCGGTTGCTCTCATGGCAGCCACCTCATGAATCCTCTGACCAACAGAGCCAAACGGGCTCCAAACAGCTTCTTCCTCACTCTGGCTGTTGGGCTTCCTCCCTTATCCCCATGCTGACATGTAGGTTCTGGATGCTGGAGGCCGGGGGGCAATCTCCCCAACCCGGCCCCAACTGGAGGCCCCCCCCGTGGCCTTGGAGCTGGTACCAGCTGCCCCTCACCTCGCGACAGCACTTCATGAACTCCGAAACTGTTTTTCCCCGCGCCAGTTGGCACTTGAAAATTAACGCGAGCTGCACAAGCTTCGCCCCCACGGCAAGCCTGGCAGTACGAACTCTCCTCCCAATGCCAACAGGGCATCATTATTTAGTAACCCCCTAATTTGGCACAGGGGTTACACAAAAAACAATTTTTTTGTAAGGTAGATGTCAGGGGGTTGAAATAGGCACTGGCCTGCTATCCAAATGCCGGTAGATTTTGCATCAAGGCTAGTAAGATTTTCCTTTAACTACCCCTGTGGGCTTGTACTGGAGAAGGTAACATTTCAGTAAGTACACCAGCTGGGCCAGTGGAAAAGTCTGTGGGGCTAGCTGATTTTCCCAGTCACCAGCCGTACTGGCTAGCAGCTGAAAAACATAATTTCAACTCCTGAGATGTTAACCTTTTAGGTTATCCAAAAGTTTAAAGAGCACCTGTCAGTTAAGTCTTACTTTAAATAAGACTTGCGTATGAAAGGTCAGCAGAACAAGGCCTGAAGATCTGTCGAGTTTACTCAATGTGGAGTTCATGCACGTATGCTACATGTTGCTCCACCCACCCTCCGCTGCCACCCTAACCTTCACCTTGAATCCATCCCACCCTCTTTTAAACCCCACAACTGTACTGTGATTTACTAACCCCTCCCCACTGCTGTGAATTACATCCTGCCACCACCCTTTCAGTGAAGAAGTGCCTGTAGCTTCCTTCCTGTACACCCCCCCCCCACACAAACACACACATTGATTTACAGTTGTGCCCTTTGGTGTTTCTGTTCTCACTTTTGCAAAAACGATCCCTATGTCGACCTTGTTCATGCTGTTAAGGTGTTTGAAGGTCTCTTCTCTCCTCAGTGAAACATGTTCAGCAGTCTCTGTTCATATGGGATATCCTGCTGCATCTTGGTGGTCCTCCTCTGTACTACCTCGTCTGGTTTATATATCATTCTTAAGGTATATTGCACCAGTACTGTACACAGTACTCAGATGCAGATGCACCATGGCCCTGTACTGGGGCAGAATGACCTCTTTCCTCTTGTTGGAGAACCCCTTCATGTGCAACAAAGCATCCCATTTGTCTTCTCGCCACATTTTGCTTTCGTTGATGGTTTCAGGTCACTTGTAGTTGCTATCCCCAGGTCTTTCTCCTCCTCCGAGACTGTGACCTTCGTCCCCACAAAGACTGTACTCGGCCTTTGGCAGGCTCTCTGGGACCAAGTACCAGCGTGCTTCACGCACTTTTGTCTTGTCGAGATGCTCTTTTTTCCCCAAGAAAGTCCCAGTGCTCATTCAGCAAGCCCGAGTCAATAGAATAGACCACACTCACATGGCTTGTAACATAGAATCTATGAAACGCGATTGGGCATTCTCCATTGGTTTCTATGGGGCCGTTTTTAACTACAATTTTAATGTTTTAGATGGCGAATTCAAACAAATTATGTTGAACTGTTGGTTATGCGTTGGCCGTAATTTGTTTGCATTCACCCTCTAAAACATTAAAAATCTAGTTTAAAACATGGTTCCATAGAAACCAATAGAGTGTGCCCCCGTGCTCTACAGAATCTTACATTACAAGCTGTGGGGGTGTGGTTTGTATGTATTTAAATGGGGACCCCTGGAAATTTACCAAGGACTCCCACTTTGGACTGTGGACTGCTTTTTTTTTTTTTAAGCAAGTCCGGACCCCAAATGAAAAATCCTACCGAAGCCCTGTGGGTATCATCTTGCATTTTTTAGCCTTGAACCCCAGTTGCCAGATTCCAGACGGCTTTTCCAACCTTGCTAGAGCCTCTCTTAGATCCCTTATGCCCTCCTCAGTATCCGCCCTCCCGCAGACCTTGGTATCATCCATGAAAAGACATAGCTTGCTTTTGATGTTGTTGATGAACACATTGAACAGGACTGGACCCAGCACTGAGCCCTGTTGGACCCTGCTAGTAACTTCTTTTATTCTGGAGTGCTCCCCCCACCACTACCTGATGCGTTCTACCTTCTAACCACTTTGCTACCCACCTAGTTAGTTTCTCCCATGTCCCCATATCCAGCAGGTTTTTGATCACCCTTTTGTGTCAGACTGAATCAGTGGCCTTGTTGAAGTTCAGATACATCCACTGCTTGGCCCTTGTCTACTGCCATAGTGACCCAGTCAAAGAAGCTGATCAGATTTGTTAGACATGGCCTCCCTACCATAAACCTGTGCTGCCTGCTGTCCTGGAGCCCATCTACCTCAAGGAATGCAACCATCCCCTTTAGGATGGTTTTCATTGGTTTGCGAACAGTTGGCATCAAGCTGGCTGGCCTGTAGTTCCCCAGTTCAGCCCTAGGTCCACTCTTGTGCAAGGCACCATATCGACTGTACTCAGCTCACATGGAACCAACCCTTGTGTCCAGCGAGAAATTTGAGCAGGCTAGCCAGAGGTACTGCATGGACTAATGCCATCTCTCTTAGCACCCTGTGGCCCTGGCCCTGCGAGCTTGACCACCCTCTGGCCCTGGGAGCTTGACCACCCTGAGGACCTTGAGCCTTTTGAGAATCTGTCCTCTTATTGCTTCCTCCCTCATTCCCTCTGCCCAGCCTTCTCCTTAGTGAAGACTGAGAAGTATTCATTCAGTACCTCTGTCTTCCTCCACCCTCTGTCCGCCTTTTCAGCTTCCTGATTTCCTCTTTAGTTCTTTTCTCCCAGAAGTATTAGAAGAAGGTTTTATCACCCTCTTTGATGCCATCAGCAAGTTCCACTAAAGATAATATGGGTGGCGAATGCCGAATGGCTCAGTGGGTGGTGCAGTACCTCATACCAGTAACCAGGGTTGGGAGGAGAATGCAGGAGCTCTCTGGTGACCTGGGGGGTCGGGAGGCACTACTGCGTGACAGCGCTCCCAGTCAGGATGGGGATGCTGCAGGGCCCGCATCATGCTAGCATGGCCTGCAGATATTGCCTTGTGCTGTGTGGGTGGTGAGTGGAGCAGAAAAACACTGGTTGAAAAACAGTTTGCTATCTGAACAATGGCAGCAATTTGTTTGGGCCCTTTTACAGCCGATACCGCACTGTATTGTGTTCTGATGAGCAGACCTGTGGACACCTGCCCTCCTTGCTGGCCCTGCCATGAGGTGGGGTAGTCCATGGGCTTCAGGGTTAACCTGTGGTAGGGGGCTGGGCAGCTGCAAATCGAAGGCACAGAACTGCACTATGACACCTGACCAGGAAGATGAAATCAGTCTCCAAAAGACTCCCAAAAAACAACAGGGATCCAGCTCAGTGATTTTGGGAGTGGAGGTAGGCAGAGAGGGCTCAGAGTATCCAGTGGATGCTCTCTTCTGCTGTATTAGTGGATGCTGGTAATGGCAGCATTGTTCACCCCCCCCCCGACCAGCTGCAGTCATGCACAATCTTGTGGGAGGAGGGACAGAAGATAATGGAGGAAATGCCGTGCCAGCATGCTGCGTGATGGCCACCTTCACTCCCCAGCACTAATGGACCCTCCGGCACACCACCAGGGACCCCTTGAGCTTTCACTCTTCAGGGTACACAACACTTTTGCCCTCTAGGCCAGGGAAGGCCCCCTGGTAAAGACGAGCCCATACTGGAGAAGTTAGGAGGAGGAGATTCTCCTCCACTAAGCAAGAAAACAATCCCATCAGGGGCAATCCAGCCTGAGGAGCCGATGGCACAACTGGAGAGCTGGACAGTCCGATGTGGCAGTGTGGGTGAGTATGGCAGGAAGATGGAGGAGCTGTGTGAGCAAGACTGGGGGTTTACAAAAAAAAAAAAAAGGTTAAGAAACACCTCAAAAACCAGACTAGTGGTGTGGAGGGTTGAGGCGCTGGACACTACATCTCCCACTACAGTGACGAGCTGAGTTTGGGAATGGACTCTGGTCGCTGGGGGTTGGCTGGGGAGGGAGAGGATAAAGCATCCATCTGGCTGCTCTCCTCTCCTGGGGTGGGTGGACCAGCTGCAGCAATTCTATATAGCCACCATGTGGAGGCTTGGTGGCCAGGCAGTGGGACCGGCTCAGTTGGGGTATGAACAGCAGCAGGCATTGTGAGTGCGTGTGCACCTCCACAAATGCCACCTGTGTCATTTCATGCTGCTGGTCTGGAGAGGGAGAACAGAAAAAAGCTGGACCAGGCATCCGTTATGCCTCTTTCTGTCAGTCTCCGGCCCGTGAAACAGCCTGAGACTCCTGGCCTAAATTCTGGATGTAGACTTGGGAGGGGAACGGCAATCTGTTGGGGAGCCGTTTGGGCAACTAAGTCCCATGGGAGGTGCTTGCTGGTTGGGGGAGGCAGGGCAGTGGCAGAAGAGTGCAGCCTGCATCCAGAGTTTGAAGAAAAAAGCTTTATAGAAAAAAAAAACAACCACAAAAACACAATAAGGATGTTTATTCTTATGTTTTCTTAGTGATTTTAGAGGGCATTTTTTTTTAATGGGGGCAATTTATCCCCGACTGCCGGAAAGGGCTCAGTGGCAGCGGACCAACCATCCTGTGCTGTTTGTCCTCCCCCTTGTGGGGATCATGCGGCATGGCATTGGGGCTAGGATTTTTCTTAGTTATGGAGATGACTGCCTTAGGCCCTAATCTATGCCCCTGAGAAAGCCGGCATGAAGGACTGAAGTCCAGGCGAGAAGCTGTGCTGAGACACAGCTTCTGCCAAGCGCCTAACAAAGTCCTTCCCTCTTGACACCATACGCTAGTCAGAATGGTGCCTAACCCTCCCCAGGAGTGGAGAGCCACCAATCAGCTGCTCAGTCCAGCTCCCTCCCTCAGCTGGCCCTCTGTGACCTGGGCTCGTTTCTGAACCCGAGTTGCCAGTGTAGCACGAGATGTGACATCCAGCGCCTCAACCCTCAGCGCCACCGGATTGGCCCCTTTTAAAGGGCATTTTGATAAAAATAAAAGCTACTGTTAAGCTGTGTTAGTTGATCAGTGGCTTCAATTTTTTTCAAACTACCCTCTAAAAAAAAAAAATCTAAGGCCAGCCTGGTGGCGCTGAGGCACTGGACGCCTTACCGTGGGGCGACCATGGGTCAACGGGGGTCAGTAGGGGTGGAGAAGGATGAAACATCCTCGGGCAGCTCTCCTTCTCCGTGGTGGAGGTCTTTCAGTTGTCAGTGGTTGCCTGGCCTGTAGTGGTGGCTAGGGGCTGGCACACCAATGCTGCATCTTCAAGGGGAGGCAGAGGAACAGTCATCGGACATGCTGTGGGCGGACACATGCATAATATGTCCCCTGAAAGCATTGCACGCTTCACTGCCCCTGTGAGAGTAACTTGGAAAAAGTTGGCAGTGGCTTGATGGCCATCCGAAGAATCTCCAGCTCCCGTGTGTCGCCTGAACTGGATCCGTTGTAGGTGGGCAAGTTGGGGACTCCCCACCACCCCGCTGCAGGGGGGTAAGCTGCAGGAGTTAGAAGGCGAGGTCTCCGGGGGTGTGGCAGATACGGACGGTGACTGGAGTCCCATAGGATGCAGAGATAATGGGAGCAGACCAGATGTGCCATGGGGAGGAAAAGTATAGCAAAAAAAAAAAACAACAAAAGCAAAACAAACAAACAAAAAAAATCTAAGGAAGTATCTGAAAATATGTCCATATTGTTTATAATGGAGTGTGCTTTGCAATCTTCTTCTATAGATATCACAAAACATCTGAGCACTGGGGTGGATCCAGCACACCAAGATGTGGAAGGGATCTGGCATTTAGCTCCTCTGAGCCCAGATGTGATCCCTTCCCTTGGGATATTAAACAATTTAGCAACTAAAGGGGCTGAACTTCCACACAGGTGAGGGAGCTTCATGGAATGTTTTTTTTAAAGCACCAGAATTGGTGCCCTACAAGCACACGAGTCTGTTGTAAGTCAGCATTTCAAAGCTTGTTTATATATCAGCTTGCATTGACTAAAATTCCTTTTCCTGTGTTTAGAATTAAACCCTTGTCAAAGGAGTTTTAACTTATGTTGTGTAACACACCTGATGGAGAAACACAGAGCCTCACAAGCTTGTGTCCTAAACTTTGAGTTACCCTAATAAAGGTATTTTATCTACCTTAGAGAATGTTTTTTTCCTCATGGTTTTGCGGTGGCTACGACAACCCCAATATTGTTCTTTTTTTTTGTTTGTTTTTTTAAATACAAATTATTTACCCAAGCTAGGCAAACTGACTCACAATATCTCACGCCCAGTTGGGTCCTGCTTCTATCCATTTCTGCATCTGGGTGGAGAGGAACACTGAGAGATTAAGTGACTTGCCTATCGCGACTGTTTTAAAATTGCTGATTGTATTTGCTACATTTTAAACTGCAATTAAAAGTTATGTTTAAAAAAAAAAAAAAAAAAAAAAGGTTATGTGACTTGCCCAAGGTCCCACAGTGAGTATTGGCTTTAGCGAGGATAAATGATCCTCTGGTCTCCCAGTTCTCAAGTGGATGTTCTTATTTACTAAACCACACTGCCTCTGCAAACAAATCTTTTCCTGTAGCTGTTAGAAATGTACGTTTACTTTAGTTTATTTTTACTGTTCAAACTAGTCCTGTAACTATTCTGGGGTCTTAATTTTCTGGTTGTTGAAATCTCATTGTCTCTGAGTCAGAGCTGCATTAGCATATGAGAGCACCCTTTAGACTCCAGTATGACTCTCTGTAATTAGACTTCAAAGAAACAAGTTGCAACAAAGTGTGAAATACCATTTACCTTCAGTTAGATTTGCAAACTGTCTGAGTTGTAATGCAGGGTTTCCCCTTTAAACTGCATACAATTTGTGGTTTCCAGAGAGTTTCTGCAGGATATTTGTATTTTCAGCATAGAGATACATGGTATAAATAGGTGATCCGACATGTTCTCATATGCTAATGCAGCTGTCATGGACAATGAGATTTCAACAACCATAAAATGGAGACCCCCAGGGTAGTTACAGGGGACTAGCATGAACAGTGAAAACAAACTAAAGCAAACACATATAGCACTAACAGCTACAGGAAAAGAGTTGTCTGTCGATGTGGAAACAAAAAACATTTGCAAGATATGAGGATGTAGTTTTCCTTTAATAAAGTCTGTTGAAATGGGTGGAGTTACAGATTGTACTGGTGAAGATGCAGCTTTGGTTTCTTAGAAAATGTAATGAGCTGGCCCAGTGGTATGGAGGGCTAAAGCACTGTGTGCATTACCTTCTGCCACGCCAGCAACCCATGTTCGGGAATGAGCATAGGTTGTCAGTGGTCGGCTGGGGGGGGGGGGCGCACAGGTAGACAGTCAAGCTGCCTCTTGGCAGCTGTCCTGGATCACAGTGGTTGACCTTCTCGACTCTTGGCTGCCACTGGGTGGAGGCCTGGTGGTAGCCCGTGGAAGCTCTGGGAGGCAGGCTGCTGTCAGAGGTGGGGGAAGGAGCCACGGTCCAGTATGTACCTCGCAAGTATGCTACGGCTGCATTAAGAAGTGGGGAAGAAACAAGGAGGAAAAAAGGCAGGCACGACTGGGACATATGATGCCCACACACTGTGCCTCCACCCGCCACATCACCAGGGGAACCTGCCGGTGATTACTGCATTCAGGCTTTGGGGGAGGTCCTGAACACACCATGGGGGTGGGGGGATTTGTGGGGTATCAGCCTCCAGGTAATCCCACGGAGATGATGGACAGTAGGGGATAGTGGAGCTAGGGCAGAATGGAGCCAAGTCCCATCATGGCCAGGAGGATAAACAGATTATGGGCAAAAAAAAAGAAAATGTCATGAATTGGGCATCTTAAATGGTAGTAAACCTACTGGAGCAAGTGGGTCAGATCATCTTGCCTGACTGTACGGATACTGATCCATTTAATTGTGCCCTACTGAAAGATGCGACAATAACAGCAGTGACTGGGGCACAAGTTCCTTTCTCAAAGTAGGAATTTTCAGTTGATTTAAATGATGTCTTTATATTCTCATTTTGCCCTCTGATTATTCTTACCATCTGCTGCTGCTGCCTGTCTGCTGATTTCCTGTCTTGGTGAGTCCCCTTCTAGTAGTGTCAGTCACCTCCTAGATCCTGTTGCTGATGTCTGCCCTGGCACAGTCGGACACTATTTTCTGCCTGGCCTGCCCGATTGTACTGGTGGGGGTGGGAGACATGGTTTTGGAGGATGTGGAAAGATGGCTGTCTGTTCAACATCGCAGCAGACATGAGCAGAAATTATAATAGCTGCTTCACGCTGCTTTGCGTTCTTTGCGCAAGAAGCGTCTTGTCACAGTATGACTTTTTGGAGGTGTGTGACCTCTTATCAGTGCAGTGCTCAGTGTAGCAGGCTCGACCCTACCACACTAATAGATGCCGAGCTGTCTATGACAGCAGTTTGGCTACAGTGGTCTTCACTTGAAGAAAACCACTGCTGCAGTCAGCGAGTGTAATGTGTGTGTATTTATCATTTTTTTTTTTGGTCAACTCTTTGTCGCTCGGTCCACGACACGGAGCCTCTCTCAGGTATTCTGCCCGTTCCTGCCCACCTGAGGTCCCCTTGACCCTCAGCCTCCTCTCCCCACAGCCAGCACCCCCAGCTAACCCCTCTGGGGTGGGGCTGCCCTCCTCTTGGGCGCTGTTATGTTTTAGACTCTGGCTGCAGGTGAGGGCCGGGTGGAGGAACTGGAAGGCCAGGCGAGGTGGATCGGTGGGTGGGCATGGGGGTCAGGTGCTGTCCCCTAACCTGCAGAGCTGGGCTTTTCCCTTGTTCTGGTGTTCTCCCGTCTCCCCCACATGGTGCACTCTGATACATGGCACATGGCAACCCTGCCTGCGTCAGCCATGCTGACATGCAGCCGATGCACTGCAGCACCCCCAGTCTCCACCGGGAGCCGCTGATGCGCCGGACAAGCCCCAGCCCTCCTCCAGGGGAAGAGAGCAGCCCAGCAGGTGATCGATCATCTCCCCATCCCTGCCAACTCCCAGCACCTGAGCTCACTCCTGAACTTGGGTCGCCGGTGTGACGCGAGGTGTGGCGTCCAGCTCCTCAACCCTCAGCGCCACCGGACCGGCTGTATTTAGCATACTGACGTCACCCTTTTCCCTCGGCTGCTCAAAATCCTCCCGCTTCCTCCACTGCTGCTGTCGCTCGCCGTTGTGCCTTCCCCACATTGTGTGCTGAGGGGTGCCAATCCCCATGGCTCATGCACCCCTCTCTCCCAAGTACCTGTATGGCCGTGGTGCCCAATCCTCGTCGGCTCCAGCCCCCAACAAACACCCAGATGTGACTTGATTCTGGTCTGGAGACTGACCCACTATGAGCCAGTCGTCCAGATATGGAAAAATGGAAATCTTTTGCCTTCTTAAAAGGCAACTACTACTGCCAGGCACTTTGTGAAACCCTTGGAGCTGATGTTAGACCAAAGGGCATTGCTTTGAACTGATAATGGCCTGAGGGCAACTTGAACCTGAGGTACTTTCTGTGGGAGCACCTGATGGGATGTGAAAGTAGGCATCTTTGAGGTCCAGGGAGGCTAGCCAGTCCCTGGCCTTAGAGAGGAAGAATTATTCCCAGAGTTACCATCTTGAACTTTGGTTTTAAAAGATGTTTGTTCAGGTATCTTAGATCTAGGATGGGTCGCCACTCCCCTGTCTTTTTTGGGGTAAGGAAGTACCTGGAGTACAGACCTTTGCCCCAGTGTAGGGTAGGAACTCTATGGCTCTTAAGGCCAGAAGAGATGAAACCTCTGCCTCTAGGGCAAGGGTTTCTGAGAGACCTGCAGGTGGAAAAGATCTGGCTCTCATCTTCGGAAATTTTTGAAGCTGAGAACCAGTCCCTGGCTTACTACTTCCAGGACCCACTTGTCTGAGGTAACAGACATCCAGTCCTGGACAAAGTAAGCCAGCCTGCCCCTACGGGATAGGAGAGTCGACCCGGCAGACCCATCAGGGTGTCTGCTTGGCAGGGGCCTTAGGCTGAGGAGTGATGCAGCCCTGCTCATCCCCTTCTGCCTCCCTCTGAAGAACCCCTCTGTGAAAAGGGAGAAGAGGCCTGTG
Organism: Neoceratodus forsteri; assembly: GCA_016271365.2. Taxonomy (NCBI): domain Eukaryota; kingdom Metazoa; phylum Chordata; order Ceratodontiformes; family Ceratodontidae; genus Neoceratodus; species Neoceratodus forsteri. The sequence continues at coordinate 500,793,135 of CM028138.1, read as the reverse complement.
CTTGGTAAAAGGCCTATGAAAAGGCCTGCCCCTGCCCCTAGACTGCTGCCTTTGAGGAGTTGCCTGCCCTCCTTGGCCTGAGCACTCCTATAAGTGGTCCTGTACTCATCCATTTTCTCATGTAATTCTCTGTCTGCTCCCAAACAGAGAATTACCCACCACAGGAAAATCCATGGCCTTAGCCTGGGTGTCCTATGAGAGGCTAGTACATCTGAGCCAAGCCATCCTCCGAAGAGCCACAGATGTAGCCATGACTCTTGATGACACATCATTGGAGTCCACAGCAGCATGAAACTGTACCTTGATGCCTCAATCCCATCAGCAGCCACCTCCTCCAGCTCCTTGGCCAGCTGGGGGAGGCCTGTTTAGCCAGTGCCAGTACAGTGTCCCACCTGGACTTCTGGTACCTGGCTGTATAGGCCATATAATTAGCCTGCCTGAGTCCCAAGGAGGATGCCATGTACTGTTTCTTTGCCATGGCATCAATCTTCCTGGAGTCTTGTCTGGGGGTGTGAAGCCAAGGGAATATTTGCCTTGTCACAGGCAGCAGCCTGCACTACCCCAACATGGCTGCATTGCTGGTAGAAAACTCCATATCTGAGCCTGATATGTACCTCTTGTCCATCCTTCTGTCAACAGGAGGTACAGAATTAGAGACTTTAGGATTTTTGTGTCTGCTTCCCAAAGGATTTATGAAGGGAATAGACAGTCTCCTGGACTCTGGGATGTCCATCATTTCAACATAATCAGGCTCCTCTTGATCCTCCACAGCCTCCTCCATAGGAAGCTGGAGGGTTTCAGCACTTTTCTGTAAAACAGATAGTGGGAGGGGACTCAGAGAGCCTAGGAGGGGAAACACCAGAAGGTCTGTCTGGGGAGATGTCCGGTTCCACAGGCACATCCAGACTTTCCTCATCACCATCATCATCTTCAAACTCCCCTCCTCCTCAAACTCCAGTTCATAAAAGTCTTCAGGGGTATAATCTTGAACCTGGGGAACCGACCGAACTGAACCCCTGCCAAAAGGTGCCGGATCGGTCGGAACCGGACGAAGCAATTCCACAATCCGAATCGCTCTGGCTATTTCCTCGGCGGTCGGAACATGAACCTCTGGATCCGAACCGGTCGATTTCTCTTTGCGTTTCTTTTTGTAGGAACCGATCCCTCAGGATCGGCTCTCCTCTTGCCCGGAGAAGTATCGCCCTGGTCAGAGGGCACTCCTTCTGGTTCGGTCGGAACCGAACCGGGCTGGCCATCCGGGTCAGCGGACTTCTCTCCTTTTCCCTAAGTCTACCTAATCTTTTCAAGGGTAGATTTAGGAAAGTTTTACAAATTTGGCAGTCTGTATCGAGGTGGTCAAACCCCAGACAATAAACACAGGTGGTGTGGGATCGGCCTTAGCAAAGACCTCCCCACACTCACTGCAGTGTTGAAACCCAGTGGGCCTGGTTTTTTCTTGGGTTTCTGAGACATGGCCAACCTAACCAAACTTACCTTTTTTGGCAACTCCCTTATCGGTTTCTAACCGTGTTATGGTATTGGAAAAAAGCTTGAAATATGTTTTTTTTTTAAAACCGATAAGGACCGGTAACCACACACTAAGTAAAACACAAGAATTCAATATAATGGATTGGTTCAGCCGAACCGATCGAAATACACTTTACAATTTCCACAATAATCAGAGAACTATCTAAGTACTCACGTACTGCAGACAGAGCCTGAACCGACAATGCGGAATAAATTGGAATAAACAGACAACTTTAACCGACTTTTGAACCGAGCAGAAGGAGAAATCTCCAGCGACTGTTCAGTGAGGCAGAGTAAAGAATCTGATGGTTGGTTTCAAAGTGCTGCAGACAGAGACCTCAACCGGAGCTTGAGCTCAACGTTCTATGCACTGCATAGAAAATTAACCTATACTCCGGGTAGTTGAAGGCTGGCGCTAACTGCAGATTGTCAGAATATAGCAAGACTTCATATTGTTTGAAGGCTGTATAAGCTGCGCTTATACAGATGTTCAGATCCCAAGAAGGGGTAGGATCCTAAAGGGAGGATTAACATGTAGCAAACCTTGAAAAATTTCTGAAGACTGGATGAGAGGCTAGGAAGAGCCCTTACTAGTGGAAAGGAAGGCAGACACAGCTGCCAAATTTAGCTAGAGGTAGTGACTGAGGCCTAAGCCATTAAGATGCACCAAATAGTCCAATATAGTAGCAATGTCAGCTAATCCTGGCTGAACAGGTATTTGAAACACCAAAACCAAATCTTTTCCATTTGGAATTGTAAGTCTTTCTGGTAGCAGGTTTCCTGCTAACCTTTAGAATATCCAAGACGATTGAGAAAGGTTTAAATGTGCTATATTCTAACTCTTCAAGAGCCAGGCCTTGAGCCTGAGAGCCTGAAGATTGGGATAGAGGATCCTCCCCTGAGAGGATGTCAGCAGATTGAACTGTCTGGGAAGACACAGAGGCATTGTCACTGAAATGACAGTAGTAGAGGATACCAGGCTGTCTGGCCCAGTCTGGTGCCACTAGGATCACCCTGCAAGGCTGAGATCTGACTTGATCAGAACCCTGAATATCAATGGGAAAGGAGGAAATGCATACAGGAACCTGCTTGTCCAATCCAATAGTAGAGCATCCTGATGAACAGAGCCTAGGAGAGGAGGTCTGCAACAAAAGAGAGGAAGTTGATGATTGTCCGGGCTGCAAGAGATCTATCTCTGGGTGCCCCACCTGTTGAAGATGACCTGAAGGACCAGAGGATTCAGAGTCCATTCATGATGACCCTGAGAAATTCTGCTGAGAGCATCTGCTAAAATGTTGTCCTTCCCTGGGAGGTGTACAGCCACCAGGGAAGCCTGAAGGAATAAGCCAGAGACCATACCTTCATGGCCTCTGTGCACAAGGCTGAGGACCGAGTGCCTCCTCGCTTGATGTACTACATGGTTGTGGTATTGTCTGTCCTGATTTGTACTACTTTCCCTGAACCACAGTTGAGAATGTCTGCAGTGCTAGAAAGACAGCTCTCAATTCCAGAAGATTTATGTAGGAAGGACTCCTGGTGAGAGCAGGTTCCCTGAGCTGTAAGCTGGTCCAGATGGGCCCCCCAGCCCAGGAGAGGAGCCGCGGTGAGAATCACTGAAGGAGCCTGACTGATGAAAGGAACACCTTGTCAAGATTGTCCTCCTCCAGCCACCACTGGAGTGCCTGAACTAGAGTTTCTGAGACACTGGAACCAATTTGGAGAGAGGGTCCTTTTCTGAGACCAGTAAGATCTGAGATGAAATTGAATATCTCTCATCTGAAACCTTGCTCCTGGACCACAGCTGTGGAGGCTGCCATGTGGCCCAGTAACTGAAAAAATGTCTGGCTGGATGAGAAACTAGAGGATGAAAAGAGGAAGCCAGAGTGACTAGAGACTGGACCCTTGAAAGAGGAAGGAATGCTCTTGCCTGGGTAGTGTCTATGTCCACCCCTATGAAAGTGAGCAGCTGAGTTGGTTCCAGAACCGACTTTTCTAGGTTTAGAATGAAACCCAAGGACTCCAGGAGCCTTTGGGTGACCTCTAAGGCTGACTGACTTGGTCTGTCTGAGGACTGACTTACTAGAGCCAGTCATCCAGGTATGGGAACAGAAGGATCACCTGTCTCCTGAGGAATGCCACCACTACTGCAGGCACTTGGTGAACACCTTGGAGCAGATGTTAGGCCGAAGGCATGGCTCTGAACTGATAATGGCCTGAGGCAACTCGAACCTGAGGTACTTTCTGTGGGAATGTCTGATGGGTATGTGGAAATAGGCATCCTTGAGATCCAGGGAGGCTAGCCAGTCTCCTGGTCTCAGAGAGGGAAGAATTACTCCCAGAGTCACCATCTTGAACTTTGGTTTTGTTAAGTGTTTGTTGAGGTACCTTAAATCTAGGATGGGTCACCACTCCCTGTCTTTTGGGGGTAAGGAAGTATCTGGAATAAAGTCCTTTTCTCTGTGACAAAGAGGTACCTTCTCACTGCTTGCCAGGAGCAGAAGAGAGGAGACTTCTGCCTCTAAGGCCTTTGTCTCCAAGGGGGAGAGGCTGAAAGATCTTGCTCTCATTTTTGGAACCTTTGAAACTGGAGAACAAGTCCCTGGCTCACTACTTCCAGGACCCATTTGTCTGAAGTAATAGACTCCCAGGCCTGGGAGTAGTGAGCCAGCCTGCCCCTACAGGAATTGGGGAGGTGACCTGACTGACACCTCAGGGTGTCTGTTTGGCAGGGGCTTGGACTGAGTGGATGATGGGGTCCTGGTCATCCCTCGTCTCTCTTCCCTGAAGAACCCTCTGCTGGAAAGAAGAGGAAGCCTGGGCTTGGTAAAAGGCTCGTGAAAAGGCCTGCCCCTGCCAGCCCTAAACTGCTGCTTTGAGGAGTGGCCTGCTCTTTGCTGCAGCACTCCTGTAGGTGGTCCTGTACTTGTCCATCTTCTTCATGTATGTTTCTGTTTGTCCACCAAACAGAGAGTTACCAGTTACAGGAAAATCCATGGCCTTAGTCTGGGTATCCTGTAGACAGACTGGTACATCTGAGCCAAGCTAATCTCCTCATGGAGCAGATGTAGCCATGACCCTGGAATGTACATCATTCGAGTCAACAGCAGCGTGAAATTGGACCTTGATGCCTCAATACCATCTGCAGCCACCTGTCTCCAGCTCCTTGGCTAGCTGGGAGGGCACTTAGCTGTGCTCCAGAACCGTATCCCACCTCGATTTCTGGTACCTGGCTGTATATGCCATATAATTAGCTTGTCTGAGTCCCAAAGAGGATGCCAAGTACTGTTTCTGGCCATGGCATCCACTTTCCTAGAATCCTTATCTGGGGGTGAGATGCCAGGAATATTAGCTTATCACAGGCTGCAGCCTGCACTACCCAACATGGCTGCAATGAGTTGTAAGGAATTCTGTCCCAGGACCTGACAAGGTATATCTCCTGTCCATCTTTTTATCCACAGGAGATAGAAGTTGGAAACTGCAGAATTTTTGTGTCTGTTCTCAGTATTGATGCAGAGGATAGACACTCTCTTTGACTCTGGGACATCCATCATTTCCATGAAGTCAGGTTCCTCCTGATCCTGTTCAGCTTCTTCCACAGGGAGCTGAAGAGTATCAGCCACTTTCTTGTAAAACAAGAAATGGGAGGGGGACTCAGAAAGTCTGAGAGGAGACACACTGGAAGGCCTGTCTGGGGAGATATCAGGCTCTACTGGCTCATCTAGTCCTTCATCTTCCTCTTCATCATACTCTTCTTCTCCATCCCAATCGCCCTCATAGAAAGCTTCTGGATCAATGTCAGAAGCGACTATGCCCAATCGAACCGAACCTCTATGAACCGTTGCCGGTTCGGTCGGAACTGGGCAAAGCGACTGTACAATAGTGATCGCTTGTAATCTCCTCAGCAGATCGGACCATGGGAAGTCGGATCCAACCGGCTGATTTACGTTCTTTGCTAAGAACCGATTCCGCAGAATCAGGCTCTCCTTTTGCCCGAGGAGGTATCGCCCAGGTCAGTGGGCACCCCTCAGGTGCGCAGCCTAACTGGTTGGCCATCTGGGTCAGCGGACTTCTCGCCCCTCTCCCTCAGCCTACTCAAGCTTTTCCAGAGTGGCTTTGGGAAAGTTTTACAGATCTGGCAGTCTTCTTTGAGGTGGTCAAACCCCAGACAGTAAACACAGACGTAGGTGAGGGTCGGCCTTAGCAAGGCCTCCCTTACACTTGGTACAGTGCTGAAACCCAGTGGGACCGTTTTTCTTTTGGGTTTGTCAGACATGCCGAATACTGAAAAGTTACCCTACCAGCTATTACGCCAGGCAACTAAAAACTGATCGGTTCCAACCGTATCACGGTCGGGTTAAAAAATCCAGAAAATCGGATTTTTTAGGAACCATGAGTACCAGGAAACCACAGTAAATTTTTTTGAAACAAACTGAAATATAATGGGTTCGTTCCAAACCGGACCGACCGGAGAAGAACTGAAGGCAAAAACAATTTCCACAATAATACCAGAATCAACAAATACCTACTACTACCACTTACTGTTACCGAGACAGAGGTAAGAAGACCAAAATAAGAAGCGGTTTAGAAAACCGACTGATTAAACTATACCAACTGAAGTGCAGGAGGGATCTCGAGCGACTTCACAGTTAGGCAGAGGTAAAAAATCTGACTGTTGCACTTCAGAGTGCTGGAGACAGAGGTTTGAAAGCCAGCTCGAGCGCTCAGCTGCTATGCTTCTGCATAGTTAACTTTTACTCCGGGCAGTTCAAGCGCTGGGGCTAACTGCATATAGTCGGAATACAACAAGACTTCATGTTGTTTGAACTCCTGGGACCTTGTGGCCCTATCTAGACCTAAGGAGCTTGGCACGATGAAAAAGAAAAAGTTTCCAGGAGACGTGGGAAGGTGGTTGAAACTAGATTTGCTGCAGGAACCTCTCTCGAAGATCTGTTACGGTAAGTTCTTACGTAACTGCTATATCTTACTTCGAGAGAGTTCCTGCAGTAGGTCTTCACATACAGGACTGAATTCCAAGCAGTCTAAGGAGTCGGAGACGAGGTTCCGGGAGGAGGAGGAAGATGTCTCCAACTAAGGTTCTGTCTTAGGACAGAAGACCTTGCTAAACCGCAAGGCCTAACCCAGCTCTACATCTAGAGGCAATGTCAGACTGTAGTGTTCAGTGAAGGAGTGGACAGAAGACCAAGTGGCCGCTGCACAGATCTCTGCTGTGGACACATTCCTGAAAAAAAGTGGTAGAGGTGGCCACACTTCTGGTGGAGTGGCCTTAACCGCCTCGAAAGGGTCTTCTCCATATTTCTGGTAAATGTAGTTAGCCAGCTACCTAGAGATAGTCTGTTTCGAGATGGCCTTGCCCTGGCACTGGGGGGCAAAGGCCACCAAGAGTTGGTTTGATTTTCGAACCTTCTTAGTCCGGGAAGTATAGTACCTCAGGATCCGATGCACATCAAAGGTGTGCAAAATATATTCCCCATTGGAATGCTGAGGAAAACAGACTGGCAGTTCAACACTCTGGTTGAGAGTTGTCTCCGAAACCACTTTCGGAAGAAAAGAAGGATTAGTCCTCAGGACCACCCGGTCCTTGTGGAAAATCAAATAAGGCTCTCTGCAAACAAAGGCCTTAAGCTCTGAAACCCTTCGAGCTGAAGTGACAGCAACTAAAAACAAAGTCTTCCAGGAAACGAAGCGCATATCACAACTTGCTGCCAGTTCAAAAGAGGGCAAAGTAAGTTTTTCCAACATAAAATTAAGATCCCAGGGAGGACAGGGGTTCCGGACTGCAGATTTGATGTGAAGGATGCCCTTCAGGAAAGTTTTGGAAAACTCTAGTTGTGCTATGGTTTTGCCCTCCACCAGGAGGTGGTAGGCTGACACTGTAGAAAGATGGACCTTAATGGACGAGTAACTAAGGCCCAACTCAGAAAGATGTACGAGGTACTCTAACACCTGGGAAGCCGAGCAAGAAAAGGGCCCCAAGCTTATTGTGGCCTAGATAGGAAAATCCTGCAACAAGTGGCATAGTGGATCTGGCAGAGGTTTTTCTGGGTTTTCACCAGGTTTGTAGCAACCTTGAGGAACCCATAGCAGGAAACCATGTCCACAGGTGCCACGCATGAAGATGGAGAACTGAAGACTCTCAGCCCAGGGTACCCTATCTGAGACAGAAGCGTCAGACAGTGACAGAAGGACCGGCGTTCTAGATCCAGTTGTTGCAACAGCGAAACAAACTTGCCGAGGCTGACAGAGGGGCATTCAGAATTATGGGCTCCTTTCTGCCTGGAAATTTCAACAGAACCTTCTGAATGAGAGTGGAAAGGAGGAAACGCGATAGAAACCTCCCTGTTCAAGATAGAGACAGACCATGGTCAAAAAGCACCATGTCTGGAACGAGCGAAAAAGCTGGGTATTTGATGCTGAATGCGGAGGCCACAGATCTAGTCAGGTCGGTCCCATCAAGAAACAGGTCTTAATGGCTTCCTGCTTTTAATCTCCCCCGTGAGTCCTGTGGCCATTGGATCAGCTGAGAGATCACTGTCTTCCAGGATGTTGTGCATGCTTGGGATATGGACTGCTGTCAGAAATAGACTATGCTGAATCGCCTAGTACCATACTCCCATTGCTTCCTGCAAAGAGGGTACTACTGGCTTTCTCCCTGTTTGTTGAGATACCAGGACAGTCGCCATGTCTGTCTGTACTGGGAGAAGTGTCCCCGGAGGAGTAACAATGAGGAAGGCCTGGAGAACGGAGGACGTGCTCTGGTCTCCAGACGTTGATATGGGAGCTGCTGCTCCTGGGAGTCTACGAACCTTGCAGTTGTGTGTCCCCAAGGCCACCCCAACCCATGTCGGAGATGTCTGATGTGGGTCTGTGAAATACAGTGGAATGAAGCTCCCACTCAACAAGTTGAAGAGATCCTGCCACCAGAGATCATCTTCTCTGCAGGCTGTTGGAGATCAATATGACCAGTTGGTTCATGTCATCTGACCGTTGATCCCACTGGACCTCGGGTTATACTCACTGGTAACCCTCAGGTGCTCCTGGTCATGGGGACAGTAGGAATGGCTACTGCCATAAGCCCCAAAAGACAGAGCACCACATGTGCTGGGGTCCATTGCTTGCTGGCCACCAAAGTGGGTCCGTGAAAAAGCTAATGTCTCGCCTCGATCCAATGGCAAGAAGGCCTTGCTCTGGACTGTGTCCAGCACCGTCCTGATAAATTGGAGGCTGGAGAGGGTACTAGCTGAGACTTGGGAAGTTTGACGTGATGCCCAGTTTGACAAAACAGATCCAGAGTGAAAGAGAGAGAGACCTTCAGACTGTCCGGGAGGGGCTGGAAAAAGCCAGTCGGCCAGGGTATGGGAACACATATGCCCTTATGCGAGGAACGTCACAGCATTATCGCTTAGCCACTTGGTGAAGACCTGGGCTCTGAGAAAAGGCCAAAGGGAAGTGCCCCTGAATTGGAAATGGTTCTCCGGAAGGAGAACTGGAAAGCGGTGGTACTGGAGGATGGGGATATGAAGGTAGGTATCCTGCATATCCAGGGAGCACAGCCATGCGTTTGACTGGAGCAGGGGTAAGAGTGCCTGAAGGGTCAGCATGCAGAACCTCTTGTATTCCACGAAGAGGTTGAGCATGCCGAGATCCAGGATAGGTCACAGATCCCCAGTCTTCTTTGGTACTAGGAAGAAATGGGAGTAGAAGAAAAAATTACTCACCATAGTAATGTTGTTTCTTCTAATGGAGACTTGCTGTAGTCGGACTATATGCATAGCCCCAGCACTAGAACTGCTCCGGGGAGAAAAGGGTTAACTCTACGCCAAGGCATAGAACGTTGAGCATGAGCTTGGTTTTCAAACCTCTGTCCCAGGTACTCCTTAGTGTAACCACCAGATTCTTACGAGCACTATGCTAACTAACTAAAACAGAAATTGTTTTCTAAAATTTTGTGCCAAAATGCAAGACACAGATTTTTTAGGGTCCAAAAGACTCAAGACGAGAACCCCAAAAAGAAGTCACGTAGGTAGTGAAACTTAATACTATATTAAAAGTAATAACAACAAAAACCTGATCCTAGGAAGAGGAAAACCAGGTTCACCCCGAGGTGAAGCACTGCAGCTGCCCACCCACATCCCAAAACAACTAGGTTCCAGGAGGGGAGGGAGGGAGGTCAAAATACAGCAAGACTCCATTAGAAGAAACAACATTACTACGGTGAGTAATGAAGTTTTGCTGTATTCTGACTATATGCAGACTACCAAGCAGTACCCACTTGGAGGAGGGAGTTACAGAACCTATTTTGGGAACAGGCTCTGCAGTACTGCTATGCCAAACCTAGCATCACTTCTTGACTGGATGTTGAGAGAATAAGCTTGGTAAATGTATGAACAGTTTTCCAGGTGGCTGCTTTACAGATTTCCACTAAGGGTATGTCTTTGGCTGCTGCGACCGAAGAAGCTGTATCTCTGGTGGAGTGAGGCCTGAGGGTGGCTCCTTCCCCAGCTTAGAGTAGCAGAACTGTATACAAGAGACAATCCACCTGGCAATAGTTCTCTTAGTGGCAGGTTTGCCCTTCTCCATAAGCGAGAAACAGTTGTGAATGGTCATTTCTATGAGCCTTAGTAGATTCTATAGAATAACTAAGAGCCCTCTTCACATCCAGACTGTGCAGTCTTCTTTCCCCAGAAGAAGAATGGTCAGTGAAAAATACAGGCAACGACAGATTGTTTCATATGAAAATCTGATATCACCTTGGGAAGGAATTTTCTATTTGTTCGAAGGACCACCTTATCCCTGTGAAATTAAATTAAATCAGGTCCCACTGATAAAGCCTGTAACTCATCGATTCTCCTGGCAGATGTAATGGCTACCAGGAACACAGTTTTCCAAGTCAAGTATTTTAGCTCCGCTGAAGATAATGGTTCAAAGGAGGGGGCTGCATAAGCTGTGCAATAGATATTCAGATCCCAAACAGGAGTAGGGTCCCTAAAGGGAGGATTGATATGAACCAGACCTTTGGAAAATCTCTTGAAAACTGGATGGGAGGCTAAGGAAGAGCCCTTCCCAGCTGAAAGGAAGGCAGAGATGGCTGCCAAATGCACTTTGAGAGTGGTAGGACTGAGGCCTAAACTGTTAAGATGCACCAAATAGTCCAAAGCAGTGGCAATGTCAGCTGAATCTGGCTGAATATGCCTCTGAGAACACCAAAAACTAAATCACTTCCATTTGGAATTGTAGGTTTTCCTAGTGGAAGGTTTTCTACTAGTCTTAAGAATGTACAGGGCTGATTGGGAAAGATGCAGACTTGCATATTCTAGCTCCTCAAGAGCCAAGCTTTGAGTCCGAGAGTCTGAAGGTTAGGATACAGTATCCTCCCCTGTGAAGAGGTGAGAAGATTGAACTGTCTGGGAAGACAAAGTGGAATTGTCACTGACATTGACAATAGTAGGGGATACCAAGGTTGTCTGGCCCAGTCTGGAGCCACTAGAACCACAGTGCAAGGCTGAGATCTGATCTTGACCAGAACTCTCAATATCAGAGGAAAAGCATACAGAAACCTGCTTGTCCAATACAACAGTAGAGCAACTTGAGAAACAGACTCAAAAGAGGGGGCCTGCAGCATAATAGGGGAAGCCGATGATTGTCCGGGGCTGCGAAGAGATCTATCTCTGGAGTGCCCCAACTCTTGAAAATGATCTGAAGAATTAGAGGATTCAGGGCCCATTTGTGGTGACCTTGAGAAACCCCTCTGAGAGCATCTGCCAGTACATTGTCCTTCCCTGGGAGATGCACAGCTATCAGGGAATAAGCTAGTGACCATATTTTCATGGCTTCGGTGCACAAGACCGAGGACCGAGTGCCCCCCCTGCTTGTTGATGTACCACATGGTTGTGGTGTTGTCTGTCTTGATCTGCACCAGTTTCCCCCGAACTGTGTTCGAGAATGTCTGAAGTGCTAGAAAGACAGCCCTGAGCTCAAGAAGATTTATGTGCAGGAGAGACTCCTGATGAGACGATGTTCCCTGAGCAGTGAGCTGGTCCAGATGGGCTCCCCATCTCAGCAGGAAAGCATCTGTGGTGAGAATCACTGTTGGGGCTTGACTGAGGATGGGGACACCTTGGCTCAGATTGTCCTCCTCCAGCCACCACTGGAGAGCCTGAATCAGAGTTTGAGATAATGGAGCTAACTTGGAGAGAAGGTCTTTCTTCTGAGACCAAAATGATTTTAGACGAAATTCAACATCTCTGATTTGAAACCTTGCCCCTTGCAGTACTGCAGTGCAAGCTGCCATGTGGCCTAGCAAGTGCAAGGAATGTCTGGCTGGCCAAGACACTAGTGAACGAAAAGAGGAAACCAGGGTGATGAGAGACTGAACCCTTGAAAGAGGAAGAAAGGCCTTGGCCTGGACAGTGTCCAGCTCCACCCCTATAAATGTGAGAAGCTGGGCTGGTTCCAGAACAGACTTTTCTAGATTTAGGATGAATCCTAAGGATTCCAGAAGCTTTTGAGTGACCTCTAGAGCTAGCTTGACTTGGTCTGAGGACTGACCCACTATGAGCCAATTGTCCAGGTAGGGGAACATTAAGATGCCTTGTCTCCTGAGAAAGGCCACCACTACTGCTAGACATTTGGTGAACACCCTTGGAGCAGATGTTAGGCCGAAGGGCATTGCTCTAAACTGGTAGTGACCCGAGGGCAACTCGAGCCCAAGGTACTTTCTGTGGGAATGTCTGATAGGTATGTGGAAACAAGCATCCTTGAGATCCAGGGAGGCTAGCCAGTCCCTTGGTCTCAGAGAGGGAAGAATTATTCCCCAGAGTCACCATTTTGAACTTTGGTTTTAGTATGTGTTTGCTCAGGTATCTAGGATGGGTCGCCACTCCCTTGTCTTTTTTGGGGTAAGGAAGTACCTGGAATAGTCTTTTTCCCCTGTGATTGAGAGGTACCTTCTCTACTGCTCAGGAGCAATAGAGAGGAGACTTCTGCCTCTAAAGTCCTTGTCTCCACAGGAGAGGGAGGACTGAAAGACTTTGCTCTCATTTTTGGGAACCTTCCGAAGCTGAGAGCAAGTCCCTGGCTCACTACTTCCAGGACCCATTTGTCTGAGGTAATGGACTTGCAGGCCTGGAAACAGTGAGCCATCCTGCCCCCTACTGGAAATGGGAGGCGACCCTGACCTACACATCAGGGTGTCTGCTTGACAGGAGGCTTGGACTGATTGGATGATGGAGTCCTGGTCATCCTTCTTCTGCCTCTTCCTCTAAAGAACCCCCTCTGCTGGAAGGAAGAGGAGGGCTGGGCTTGGTAAAAAGGCCTTTGAAAAGGCCTGCCCTTCCCAGCCCTAGATTGCTGCCGCTGAGGAGTGACCTGCTTTTCCTTGGCTGCAGCACTCCTGTACTCATCCATCTTTTTCATGTAAGCCTCTGTTTGCTCCCCAAACAGAGAATTACCGGTGACAGGAAAATCCATGGCCTTGTTCTGGGTATCCTGAGATAAACTGGTACACTTGAGCCAAGCAAATCTCCTCATGGAGACAGATGCAGCCATGACCCTAGAATGAACATCATTCGAGTCAACAGCAGCATGAAACTGGACCTTTGATGCCTCAGTATCATCGACATCCACCTGCTCTAGCTCCTTGGCCAGCTGGGGAGGGGCATTCTTAGCCAGCTCCAGAACCGTATCCCACGTAGACTTCTGGTATCTGGCTGTATATGCCATGTAGTTAGAGTGCATGAGCACCAAAGAGGATGCCAAGTACTGTTTCAAACAACATGAATTCTTGCTATATTCTGACTATATGTGGTTAGCCCCAGCACTTGAACTGCCCCGGAGAGTAAAGAGTTAACTCTATGCAGAAGCATAGAACGTTGAGCTCGAGCTCAGTTTTCAAACCTCTTGTCTCTAGCACTCTGAAGTGTAACCATCAGATTTTTTACTCCGCCTAACTGTGAAGTCGCTCCGGAGATCCCTCCTTCACTTCGGTTCAGTATAGTTTGAACCGGTCGGTTTTAACTACTTCCTTATTTTCGGTCTTCTTACTTCTGTTTCAGTAACAGTAAGTGGTATTAGTAGGTAGTTTTGTTGTAATTCTGGTGTTTCTTGTGGAAATTGTTTTGCCTTCGGTTCTTCTCCGGTCGGTCTGGTTTAGAACCGAAACCCATTATATCTGAGTTCTTTTCAGAAATTTTACCGGTACTCATCGGTTCCTAAAAAAATCAGATTTTCTGGATTTTTTAACTGACTCGTCATATGGTTGGAACCGATCAGTTTTTAGTTGCCTGGCGTAAAAGCTGGTAAGGGTAACTGTTTTAGTTTTTCTGCATGTCTGACAAACCCAAAAAGAAAACCGATCCCACTGAGTTTCAGCACTGTACCAAGTGTAAGGAGGCTTTTGCTAAGGCCGGCTCTCACCTCGACTTTGTTTACTGTCTGGGGTTTGACCACTTCAAAGAAGACTGCCAGATTTGTAAAAACTTTCCCAAAGCCACTCTGGAAAAACGTTTGAGTAGGCTGAGGGAGAGGGAGGCCGAGAAGTCCGCTGACCCAGATGGCCAGCCCAATTTGGTTGCGACCGAACCTGAGGAGATGCCCACTAACCTGGGCGATACCTCCTTGGGCAAAAGGAGAGCTGATTCTGCAGAATTGGTTCCTAGTAAAAGAAAACGTAAATCAGCTGGTTCAGATCCGGTTTCCCATGGTCCGACCGCTGAGGAGATTGCAAATGCGATCACTACTGTATAGTCGCTTTGCCCGGTTCCAACCGAACCGGCAACGGTTCACAGAGGTTCGGTTCAGTCAGACATAGTCGCTTTTGACATTGATCCAGAAGCTTTCTATGAGGGCGACTGGGATGGAGAAGAAGAGTATGATGAAGAGGAAGATGAAGGCCTAGATGAGCCAGTAGAGCCTGACATCTCCCAGACAGGCCTTCCAGTGTGTTTCCTCCCAGACTTTCTGAGTCCCCCCATTTCTTGTTTTACAAATAAGTGGCTGATACTCTTCAGCTCCTTGTTGAGAAAGCTGAACAGGATCAGGAGGAACCTGACTTCATGGAAATGATGGCTGTCCCAGAGTCAAAGAGAGTGTCTATCCCTCTGCATAAATCCCTTGGGAAACAGACACAAAAACCTTGCAGTTTCCAACTTCTATACCTCTGTGGATAAAAAGATGGACAGGAGATATACGTTGTCAGGTCCTGGAACAGAATTCCTTGCGACTCATTGCAGCCATGTTGGGGTAGTCCAGGCTGCAGCCTGTGACAAGGCTAATATTCCCCTGGCATCCCATCCCCCAGACAAGGATTCTAGGAAAGTGGATGCCATGGCCAAGAAACAGTACTTGGCATCCTCTTTGGGACTCAGACAAGCTAATTACGTGGCATATACAGCCAGGTACCAGAAATCGAGGTGGAATACGGTTCTGGAACTGGCTAGGAGTGCCCCATCCCAGCTAGCCAAGGAGCTGGAGAAGGTGGCTGCAGATGGTATCGAGGCATCCAAAGTCCAACTTCATGCTGCTGTTGACTCGAATGATGTACATTCCAGGCTCATGGCTACATCTGTCTCCATGAGGTGATTGACTTTGCTCAGATGTACCAACTTGTCACAGGATACCCAGACTAAGGCTAATGGATTTTCCTGTTGTTGGTAACTTTCTGTTTGGGGAACAGACAGAGGCTTACATGAAGAAGATGGATGAGTACAGGATCACCTACAGGAGTGCTGCAGCAAAAGAGAAGCAGGCCACTCCTCAGAAGCAGCAGTTTAGGGCTGGCAGGGGCAGGCCTTTTTACCAAGCCCAGGCTTCCTCTTCATTCCAGCAGAGGGAGTTCTTCAGGGGAAGAGGCAGACGAGGGATGACCAGGACCCCAGCATCCACTCAGTCCAAGCCCCCTCCCAGACACCCTGAGGTGTCAGTCGAGGTCACCTTCCCTATTCCTGTAGGGGCAGGCTGGCTCCCTACTCCAGGCCTGGGAGTCTATTACTTCAGACAAATCGGTCTCGGTTTCAAATGGTTCCCAAAAATGAGAACAAGATCTTCCAGCCCCCTCTCCCCTTGGAGACAAAGGCCTTAGAGGCAGAAGTCTCCTCTCTTTTTCTTGAGCAGTAGAAGAGGCCTCTTTGTCACAGGGAAGCACTTTATTCAGATACTTCCTTACCCCAAAAAAGACAGGGGAGTGGTCACCCATCCTAGATTTAAGGTACCTCAACAAACACCTAACAAAACCAAAGTTCAAAATGGTGACTCGGGGAGTAATTCTTCCCTCTCTGAGACCAGGAGACTGGCTAGCCTCCCTGGATCTCAAGGATGCCTATTTCCACATACCCATCACACATTCCCACAGAAAGCACCTCAGGTTCAAGTTGCCCTCAGGCCATTATCAGTTCAGAGCCATGCCTTTCGGCCTAACATCTGCTCCAAGGGTGTTCACCAAGTGCCTGGCAGTAGTGGTGGCATTCCTCAGGAGACAAGGTATCCTTCTGCTCCCATATCTGGACTGGCTCCTAGTAGGTCAGTCCTCAGACCAAGTCAAGTCAGCCTTAGAGGTCACCCAAAGGCGCCTGGAGTCCTTGGGTTTAATTCTAAACCTAGTAAAGTCAGTTCTGGAACCAGCTCAGCTGCTCACTTTCATAGGGGTGGACACAGACACTACCCAGGCAAGAGCATTCCTTCCTCTTTCCAGTTCAGTCTCTAGTCACTCTGGCTTCCTCTTTTCATCCTCTAGTTTCTCGTCCAGCCAGACATTTTCTACAGTTACTGGGCCACATGGCAGCATCCACAGTTGTGGTCCAGGGAGCAAGGTTTCAGATGAGAGACATCCAGTTTCATCTCAGATCTTACTGGTCTCAGAAAAAAGGACCCTCTCTCCAAATTGATTCTAGTGTCTCAAACTCTACTTCAGGCACTCCAGTGGTGGCTGGAGGAGGACAATCTTCAGCAAGGTGTTCCATTCTTCAGTCAGGTTCCTTCAGTGATTGTCACCACACACACCTCTCTCCTAGGCTGGGGGGCTCACCTTACAGCTCAGGGAACCTGGGTTCACCAGGAGACTCTTCACATAAATATTCTAGAATTGAGAGCCATCTTTCTAGCACTGCAGACATTCTCAACTGTGGTTCAGGGGATAGTAGTACAAATCAGGACAGACAATACCACAACCATGTGGTACATCAACAAGCAGGGAGGCACTCTGTCCTCAGCCTTGTGCACAGAGGCCATGAAGCTATGGTCTCTGGCTTATTCCCTTCAGGCTTCCCTGGTGGCTGTACACCTCCCAGAGGTGGACATTTTAGCACATGTTCTCAGCAGAGTTCATCAGGGTCATCACAAATGGACTCTGAATCCTCTGATCCTTCAGGTCATCTTTAAGAGGTGGGGTACTCCAGAGGTAGATCTCTTTGCAGCCCTGGACAATCATCAACTCCCTCTCTTCTGTTGCAGACCTCCTCTCCTAGGCTCTGTTCATCAGGATGCTCTACTATTAGACTGGACAAGCAGGTTCCTGTATGCATTTCCTCCTTTCCCATTGATATTCAGGGTCCTAATCAAAATCAGATCTCAGCCTTGCAGGTGATCCTAGTAGCCACTCGGAAGCAGGAAGTTAGTTATGCTCATTTATTCCCCGAAAAAGATCAAGACCCTGCACTTCGACTTTGAAGGCGTGAGCCGAGGCGCAGGGGTCTTGGATCTCTCTTTTTTTTGGAATAAACAAGCATAACTAACTTCCCACTTCTGAGTGCTCATTCCATTTGTATTCATGTAACTTTTGAGGCTTGCACCTCATGTAGTGAGCACCCGCTCGTGCAGTTTGCACGGTCTTCACTGTCTTTCGTTTGATCCTAGTGGCCCCAGACTGGGCCAGACAGTCTTGGTATCCTCTACTACTGTCAGTGACAATTCCTCTGTGTCTTCCCAGGCAGTTCAATCTTCAACATCCTCCCGGGGGAGGATCTTCGACCCCAATCTTCAGGCCTGGCTCCTGAAGAGTTAGAATATGCAAGTCTAAACCTTTCTCAATCAGTCTTGGACATTCTAAAGGTTAGCAGAAAACCTGCTACTAGAAAGACGTACAACTCCAAATGGAAAATATTTGGTTTTTTGGTGTTCCCAAAAACCTGTTCAGCCAGAGTTGGCTGACATTGCTACTCTACTGGACTATCTGGTGAATCTTAATAGCTTAGGCCTCTGGCCTACTACATTCAAGGTACATTTGGCAGCTGTGTCTGCCTTCCTTTCCGCTGGTAAGGGCTCTTCCCTAGCCTCTCTTCCAGTCTTCAAGAAGTTTTTCAAAGGTTTGCTACATGTTAATCTTCCCTTTCAAGACCCTACCCCTTCTTGGGATCTGAACATCTGTATAGCACAGCTTATGCAGCCCCCTTTTGAGCATCTATCTTCAGCAGAGCTGAAATACTTGACATGGAAAACTGTATTCCTGGTAGCCATTACACCTGCCAGGAGAATCAGTGAGTTACAGGCTTTATCAGTGGAACCCAATTTCATTTCATGTCATTTCACAGGGATAAGGTGGTCCTTCAAACTAACAGAAAGTTTCTTCCCAGGGTAGTGTCAGACTTTCATCTGAACCAATCTCTGTCATTGCCTGTATTTTTCACTGACCATTCTTCCTCTGGGGAGAGAAGATTACACAGTCTTGATGTAAAAAGGGCCCTTAGTTATTATGTGGAGCATACTAAAGCCTATAGGAATGGCTGTTCTCAGTTATTTCTCACCTATGGAGAGGTGGGAAAGGGCAAACCAGCCACCAGGAGAACTATTGCCAGGTGAGTTGTCTCCTGTATCCAGTTCTGCTATTTGAAGCTTGGGAAGGAATCTCCCTGAGGCTCATTCTACAGAGGTACAGCTGCTTCACTCGGAGCAGCTAGATATATACCTTTAATGGAAATCTGTAAGCAGCCACCTGGAAAACTGTTCACATTTACCAAACATTACTCTCTAGAGCATTCAGTCTAGAAGTGATGCTAGGTTTAGCACAGCTGTGCTGCAGATCCTGTTCCCAAAACAGGTTCTGTGACTCCTCTCCTCCTGGGGTGTACTGCTTGGTAGTCTGCATATATCAGAATACAGTACGACTTCATGTTGTTTGAAGAAAAATTACTCACCTTAGCAATGTTGTTTCTTCTAATGGAATCTTGCTGTATTCTGACCTGCCTCCCTCCTGGAACCAAGTAGTTTAGGGATGTGGGTGGGCAGGCATAGTCTGCACGCCAAAGGTGTACTTGCATGCCCTATCTTAAGGGTTTATTAGTATTAATGTTTTAATTTCATTACCTACTTTATCTTAAGCTTTCTTTTGGGCTTCTCGACTTGAGTCTTTTAACCCTAAAAACAATTTGTGGTGGTCGTTTGGCTTACAAAAAGTTTGAAACAATTTCCACCTGTTGATTTGATTAGTTAGTGCTCGTAATAATCCAACTGTTACACTTCAGAGTGCTAGAGACAGAAGTTTGAAAACCGAACTCGAGCTCAGTGTTCTATGCTTCTGCATAGAGTTAACTCTTTACTCTCCGGGGCAGTTCAGGCTAACTGCATATAGTCAGAATACAGCAAGACTTCATGTTGTTTGAATCCCCTTCCTAGTTGATCTGGAGGGACGGGTTCTATGGCAGTGTTTTGCAGCAAGGTCTGGATCTCCTGGTGGACAGTCGGGATCTGACCAGACAGGTAAAAGGACCTTCCCGGAGGGTGTGGAGGTGGAATCTCCAGGAATTCGATAGAGTGACGTCGTCGTATGAGCTGAAGGACCCATACATCTGCGGTGACTGACTTCCACCCCTCCAGGTGGAGGCCGAACCTCCCTCCTACCAGTTCCTTCGAGGGGAATGGAGGTAGCGGAAGGAGGGGAAGCGAGTCAGGATGCCGAGGGGAGTGGAGCTTTGGTCCCCGAGGCTGGTTTGCTAACTTTGCCTGAAGGGTTTGAGCTCCAGAGCCAGTGGCACGTCTTTTGCCTTGATGCTTGTTCTGGGTCTTATTCCATCGTCTCTGGCGATGAAAGGGCTGTTTCTTTTGACCCGTCCGATACATACAGCGTGCGTCTAAAGATCACCGCTCTCCTGCAGCCTTAGTTAAGTACTTCGCGTCGCTGCCAAAGAGGACGGAACCCCTGAAGGATGCATCCAAAAGGGACGGCTGGACATCCTGTGCCAGACCTGCAATGCGGAACCATGATAGGCGCCGAAAGCAGATACCCAAGGCCGCAGCCCGAGCCACAGAATCATACATGACTTGGAGTGCGTGACGGCAGGAAGATTTGTTCATGCGAACCTTGTCCAACAACTTGGCCCTGAGGTTTTCGTCAGGGATATCCTGAAGGTTCCTCTCCAGCTCTGTGAGGGATGTCTTTTGAAAGGCCACCATATGGGACATGTAATTTAGTGACCAGATGGCACAAGATGTGGACGAGTAGTTCTACTGAACTGGTCAAGTTGCCTTGAGTCCTTGTCTGGTGGGGAGTAGCTCAAGTGTTTGGGTTGAGCAGAATGGTTACACGCCACCATGAAGACCATGGAGTCTGCTTTCGGTGCGAGTCAAAGAAGAAATCCTTCATGGGAAGTAAATTCTATCGGCCTTTCTGGAAACAGCCGGGATGGAAGAGGGCTGTTGCCATATGGTAGTGACTAGATTCTCACGAGGGCCCATCCAAGGAAGGATGGGTAGAGGGTCTCTAGTCACTAAATCCAGGTGTTCAGCCAATCTTTTGTGCTGAGGATCCATCTCCTTAGAAGGCCAGCCCCCTGTTGTCTGATAGTTCTCAATAAATCCCCAAACAAAAGGATCCTCCGGGGGGGGGGGGGATTTTGGCGATTCCTTTGGAGGAAATTCGACCGGTGATCGAGGATCAGAGTGGTCGATGTCAGAGTCTACATCAGAGTCTGAGGGATCAGAGCCACTGGGAAGGATCCAACCCGGTGCTACCCGCAGCTGGTCCCAGAGGAACCGGGGGGGGGGTGCTCTGGGCAGAGGAATTCCTCCCAACGGTTGGGACTGCAAGTTCAGTGATGAGCTGGGTCCTAGCATCCTGCCACCACGCCGGGACCGACTCTTGGTCAGGCGGTGGAGGAAAAAGTGGAGGAGGAGGCGGCTGGTACCCTGGATACCCCTGGTAAGTCGGGTGGTGCCAGTAAAGGTACTGATACCCCGGCAATCCTGAAGGATAGCCTAAAGGCGTATATTTGGGTGTCAGAAGCACACTGCCCAACCTCGGATATGAAGGCTCCGTCAGAGGGCAGCATGGAGGCGGAATGTGGGGTTCAGGCCCTGGAAAACTGCCAGAGGGTCCTGCAGAGCTGGCCGGGGGGTTCCGAAAGGCCACTGGGTAGTGGCAGGGGTTCAGGTGTAGCGTCAGAGGGTCCCGAAGGAGGGGGCCCCATGCCTAAAAGATCCCAGTCCGGCAATGGACTCCTAGGAGGAGGGAGGTCCGGAGTCGGAAAGACGCCTGATGAAGGGGGGGGGGGGGCGCTCTGGGAGAGACCCCGACAGGTTGAGTAACGATCCCGAGGGCAGAGACAAGTCAGGATCGGGTGGCAAATCCCTGGGGGTAGAAACCTGCAGGGATGAAGTGTCTCCAAGCAGACTCGTGCCGACGGGGTCCTCAAAGGAGCCCGAAGGGTGAGTAGGTACGCTGTGCGGTCCACGGGTGGTCAGTCGTCTGACTTATCAGTCGCGACCGGGCTGGCTGTGGTAGAGAGACCGTGGTCAGGCTGACTGATCTGGGCCGGGCGCCTGGCAGCAGGGCGACTTAATGGCAGTGCTACGCATTGAGAGAACTTTTAGACACCTTGGGAGAGAGGCAATCCCCGTCTGCCCGCTCACTTTGGCAGTAGGCGCCCAGCCCGCAGAAGCAGACAGCGGGCCTGGAAGAGTAGTACTCATGGTCCTGGAGGCAGAAGGCCTTCCTCGTGGAGACAGGCTCCCCTCCCGGCGCTTCTCGTCTTTTTCTTTCTTGGGGCCTGCGACGACCTCTCCCTAAGCTCCTTTTCCATAGAAGCCAGCCATCTGGTAAGAAGGTGGGCCTCGAGGGTCCGCTTGCATCGGGTCTGAATAATGTGGTTGAACCCCTGGCAGATGATACACTCAGCCGAGTTGTGTTTGGGCTCCAGGCAAAGGAGACAGTGGGAGTGGTTGTCCCAGTGTGGGATTTGGGTGCTGAACTTCTTTTTTGTACGAGCCAACATGCACTCATTCGAAAAATGCAGAAAAAGTGAAGAGGAAAATGAAGAAAACGTCAAATACTAAGCAGGCGACTGATCGCTGTTCTATCACATCTGCCAAACCAACAGAGGCAACGGCAGAAAAGAACTGGAGGGCAGAGCGGGACCGCCCCTTTTATAGTCAGACTGACATCACGTCACCCGTCACCGCTGGAACCTGACGCCAGGGAGCGCAGTCCTATATGTGAAGACCTACTGCAGTAACCCTCTCGAAGTAAGATCTGTAACTTCCTGCTAGTTCTTTTTAAGGGAGAAAAAAAAAAATCTGCGCAAATTTCATCACAATTCCAAAGCCACTTGAAAGTGCTGCTGTTCTGGATCACATTGGCAGAAAAAGACTGCTCTCTCATGTCACCAGTATTCTGTATGGATGTCTTTTTTGGTTTTTATGCAAGTTTTTATCACTTCTGTGGCAGGCTCAGAGGCTGTCTCAGCCCGTCCCGACAACCACGGCCATCCGTCTCCTTCAGTCTCTGTGGGGTTGTATCCCTCCCCCCAATGGACTGGACCCCCCTACTGCTGTGGGGCCTGGAAGAAAGGTCTGACCTTAGCCACCGGAGTACAAATGCAGTGTCACTCAGAGCGAAGCGAGAAAGGGCGGGCCGTCAGTACACGAGGAGGGCGTCATTAAGCCCAACCTCCGGTTTTTCCACCCAGTTTTCTCTCTGGCTTGCACAGATGTGCAATGAGCACAATGTGAGCGCTCCATCTCCATGAAGGTGCCCCATGTGCTCTGAATGGATGCCCCTCCCACTTACAATGCGTTTGTAGGTACTGCCATTAGGGTGCCCTAGATGGCAGACAAGCAGCGAGGCATGGCCCCCCCCCCACCCCGAGGGAGATGTCCTATGGACATTCAATCCTCCCTCTTCCAGCCGACCCCAAGCGGCCCAAAGTCCGTTCCCCAATTCAGGTTGCTGGTGTGGCATGAGGGTGTGACGTCCAGCACCTCAACCCTCCGTGCCCCCAGGCCGTGGATGTCAGTTCTGAGCTGCACCAATGCTTCCAGTAGGACTGCAAATAAATGAAAATTACATACCTATCGTAATTCTTGACCTTTCTGTGTATCTTCACTAGTCATCACTGGTGGGTTCCGGCCAGAGGAGCAGGACCCCGCGGAAGCATTTTTTTTTGGCAAAAGGGGGAGTTGTCTGAGCTGTGGGCGGCTCCACCCTCGCGGCTGACGCACTGCGTGGCACTCGCGGGTTGGCTAGTAACCGACGTCGACTCCTCCTCCTCCATCCCAATTCTGCATGCTAGAGAATGAAGTTAGAAGAGAGAGTAAAGGAGTGTGGGGCAAGAGAAGCAGAGATCGGAAAAGGAAAAGATATAAACAGAAGAAGAAATAAAGCTGGTTAAGAGGACAAAAGGGGGAACCTAGGGATCTGGGACAGGGGTCCCCAAACCTCTGAGCAGGCAAGGAAGGGACAGAGTAAAGGGAGGAGAGAGAGAGAGTAAGAGGATAGGAAGGAAGATAAGGAAGAGAGGAAAAGGAGACACTGTGCCACTCCTGCAGAGGTTCGGAGGACTCTCTGGGGCTCTGGAGAAGGGTACCGCTGTCTTCGGCCACATTTAAGCTTTTCCACATCTACACTGTAGTGCAGCTGGAGACAATGTCGCAGGTTTGAGAAAAAATGGGAAGGGGGGGGTTTTAACTGGGCAACAGCCCAGAAGACAGAACAAGTCAGGGCACCAGACTTCAAGGAGCCCTCTCTGCCAGCCCAAAAGAGGTGGGAGGGGCAAGCATCTCCCACTCTTGCCTTTAACAACATCCTAGAGTAGTGACAGGACCCATAATGCTGCAGTGTCGCCCTGAAGAAGGACTCCTCCCATAGAGGATCTAGAGATGGAGCATCCCCCTGAGACAGAAGGGGAAAAGGATGTCATGAGGAGAACCCCCTTAAGACACAGTCTCACAATCCAGCGGGGGACCCTGCATAGGAAAAAGTTACCTGGAAGCAGTGGGGGAGAAAAGGGAGCCACAGCTCCTGAAAGAAAGGATTTCAGGGGGTCACCAAGGCCCTCACAACTGCTACAGACCAAAGGAGGATCCCAGGGGTCGAGAGACCCAAGCTGGCAAATTGAGCCCCAAGAAGGTCTCGATCCAGCTGGAGGAGAGGTCCTCACCAGGAATGCAAGATAGGGCCCAGGTGAGCCCTCATATGAAGGAACAAGGCCTCCGTGTGCCCTCTCCCAACAGTGAACCTCTATCACTTCAGAAGGAGCAAGAGGTCAGAGGTCCCAGCAGGACCAGGCCCACAATTGGGGAAAAGCAAGCAGGGAGGAGGCACTGCTCAGAGTCTGAGGCCCAAGAAGGGAAGGCAGGCAGGCAGGAAGCAGTAATGAATGGTGAAGATAAACAGAAAGATCAAGAATTACCATAGGTACATCATTTTCATATCTTAGCTGTGTCAATCTTCACCATACATCACTGGTGGGTGACTACCAAGCCCCCCCCCCCAAGGGGACCTGGTATCTCCCAGAGGGAAGAATGTCCCTCAGCTCCTGTGGGGGGAAGACACGGGGTGGGGGGTTGGAAGAGACCCTTACAGGCCTAGTTAGACCTGGGACTGGTCAGGGTGAGGCGGGGTCTCCCTCTGGCTGGGAGAAGGAAGTCGCCCCTGAAGTTCCCGCCTCACCCTGTGAGCAAAAAGGTGGGTTCCTGTAAGGAGAAGGCAATCATGCTTCGCCGGGCTACAGCTGATAACCGGGAAAGATGAAGCCACACCATCCACAGATCGCTGTCCCCATTAGCCTGGATGTCACCTCTTTGGCATCATATGATGCCCCTGCTGGGTGCCTCGCATGCTCCAGGCCACATGCAGAGAGGGCAACGGCTTGTTTGGTTGCCTCCGAATCAGGCTTAGATGCTAGGATTTGTCCTAGCAAACACCATAAGTGCCTGTTCTAGGCAGCATGATGGGCCTGATGCACTGCCATGGAGAGAGAGAGAAAGAGAGAGAGAGAGACGCATCAAAGGGAAAAAAAAAAAAAAATCTCCTTCCCCAAGAGCTGAACCTCGTTGAGTCCACATCTGGGGGCCGGTCGTGTCTTGGGCTTCTATACCCTGAGGGAGTGTCCAGGAGCGTCACGCCAAAAGAGGAGTGCGGAAGGTCTCCCAGAGATCCCTGGGGTGCACAATACCTGCGCCAGCAGTCCATCGGAGCTGGGGAGGGACAGGCGGGAACCACCAGGTTGCCCGCACTGTACTTGCCTAAAAAGGTGCGCGTCGCCTGCTCAGGACTGCGTCTTGCCAATCTAGATATGAGGTCGACATCAACCAGACAGGAAATGCTGATAGGAGGTCTGATCAGCATCCAAGGATAGTGAGGAAGATGAGGAGGCAGACTAGTCTGGGGAGTCGGGAGTCCAGCTGCTGCAGGGGTGAGTGGTGAAACACCTGCTCGTCCATGGACCTAATATAGGCTGGGAAATGGGGAGCTGTGACTCTAAACTGCTCCCAGGTTAGAGGCCCGGTAGGACCAGAATGGCCTTGGAGAAGGGGCGGGGAAGGCAGAGGTAAAGGGACCAAACGTCTCTGAGGAAGAGAACTTCCTCTGCTGGGCCCGAAGAGGCGAACCGACACCCTGGAAGGATCCGTCAGTCGAGGAAGTCAACAGCCGTTCAACCAGTCTGAAATGGTCAGGACTGTGCCCTGAAGAAGATTCCCCCCTGCGAGGCGACTGAGGCTGCGTAGGTCCAGAAGGGCAGCCCCTAGCCTCAAGAGACGAGATCCCCCCACCCCCGAAGACCTCAGGGAAGAAGACACTGCCGGTGCTGCAGCTCCTACCCCAGCCCCTGTGGGCTACCAGGGAAGGACGCTGCTCCGGACATTGTCCTCTCAACCCCTCAGACTCAGAGATGGACCTCTTCCTCAGGACCAAGGAAGTTCAACCTCACCTGCCAAACTTGGAGGGGCAGCAGATGAGGGAACCTTCGCCCCCATCTCAGACGTCCCTGCAGGTCCAGAAGTGGGTCCAGCCTGGATACCCAAAATGGGGGGGGGTCCACCTCCTCCAAGTCTAGGGGTCCTACTGGCCCTGGTGGACCCTCCGGTGCCACCTCTGGAAGATCCGTTGGCGCTGCAAGCGACTCCGACACTGGACCACTGTCCTTGAAGGAGGGGGTTGGATGCTTGGGGGGGGAGAGTTTGAGGACTCTTAAGAGTCTGGAAGCCAGTCCTGATCCACTTCTGAATCGTCGTCGTCCCTGGAAGAACGGATCCAGAAAACCTCCCAACCCCACACCGCAAGCTGGTCCAGCATTGCCCATGGTGCCGCCCCAATCACGGGTGGCGCAGAGGAAACCACTGAAGCCAGGCCTGGCAGACACAGGCCGCGACGCCGTTGAGTCTTCACCTCAGAGGCGATTGCCAAAACGGTGCCTCCAGCTCGACCCCCGGAGGAATTGGATGGGGCCTCCGCTGTGGCAAGGATTGAAAGGGCATAAGCCCCCTCCTCCGCGGCCTGTATAGAAAAGGTAGGGGGGACCCGGAGGAAGAGTTAAGAGACCTATGTTTGGCATCCCTAGTGCGCACCTGTCCTCCTAAAGTTGGCTGTGTATGGCCAACTATAAACGCACGGTGTTCCACAACTCTGCGATCCATGGAAAAACAAGCGTCGCAATGGTCCATATCGTGATTAGGGCCCAGGCAGGTCAGGTAACGATCATGCGGTCCGAGATGGAATAAAGCCGGCCACAGGGACACCACCGCGTCGGAGGCCAGCACAGTTTCGAAGATTTATTTATCTTGACCCCAGGACGAGACATGATTGAACGGAAACACAAATATAAATCAGCAAAAAGGTCTCAGCGCTGAAGAAAATGGAAAGATCTCACCAGAGTCAACAGTGCCAAGAACACAACGGCTCCTTGCAGAACTAGGACGGTAGACAGCTTGAACGGACTAGGCCAGATGTCGCAGTATCTAAGAACGCTGAACTCACGAGGTCAAGCTCACTCAACAGCGGGAGAAGCAGAACTGGGATGGAGGAGGAGTCAGCATCGGTTACTGGCCAACCCTTGAGTGCCACACAGTGCGTCTGCCTCAAGTGTGGTACCGCCTAAGGCTCCAACTCCTCCCCTTTTTACACACACACACAAAAAAAAAAAGCTCCTTCGGCCAGAACCCACCAGTGAAGACCGACACAGATAAGATCCCATATGTTATAATTATAGTGACAACGTGGCATGATGCAGAAAACAAGTTTACATTACTGTAAAGAGAGTTGAGGAAAGGAAAACTTTAGTGATGGCATTCAATGAAGGTGTTTGTGATCCAACATAGATGGCAGGAGAAATACAAGCATTTGTGAATGCTGAATACTTCCTTGCATGGTTTATGCGGCAGGTGTGTATTGTGTTGGTTGAACTTCTAGTGGGAGTAAAACCTGCCTGAACTATGTTTTGACAAGCTGTCATGTTTTGGACAGCAGTTGAATACAGAAGCTCGGGTAATAAGGCTATGTTGAAAATGTGGGGTGCATAGCTGGGCTGATGGCACGGAGGGTTGAGGTGCTGGACGCCACACCTCGTGCCAGGCTGGCGACCTGTGTTCAAGAGCGAGCGCAGGCCGCTGGGGGTTGGCAGGGGAGAAGGACCAAATGTCCCAGGGACAGCTCTCCTTCTCCGGGAAGAGAGGGGCCCCAAGCGGTGGCTAGCACACAGACGCCTGACTGAGTGCGCACACAGCACCATCGCTGGCATCCTTGCACACTCCACCCTTGAAGGGGAGAAACCAGGAGGGGAAAAAAGCTCATGGTGGACGATGGAGCTCGCTTGCAGGTCCCACCTCCGAACAGTCACAGCACCGACCCCTGTACTGGATCCAGTCTTTGTGGGCACTCCACCAACTGTGGGGGGGGGGGGTGTTACACTCTAGGGGTAGCTATTCAGCATTGGCTGGTGGAGGTCAGTGGGGGGGCTGTGGCTCCCTCCAGATAGAGTGGGCCGTGGAGCAAGAGCACAAATGATTTAAAAAAAAAAGTGGGGTGAAAATATTTAAAATTTCCACAGTTACTAGCATGCATACTGAAATTGCAACAAATGGGCATAACTCTGTCTGGTGGGAGGAAAAGTCTGCCTGAGCTATGTTTTGACAAGCTGTCATATTTAGGACAGCATTTAAATACAGAAGCTCGGGTAATAAGGCTATGTTGAAAATGTGGGGTGCATCGCCGGCGCGGTGGCGCTGAGGGCTGAACGCCACACCTCGCGCCATGCTGGCGACCAGTCTTCGGGAGCCAGTGCAGGTGGCTGGAGGTTGGCAGGGGAGAAGGATTGAGCGTCCCAGGGACAGCTCTCCTTTTCTGGGGAGAGGGGCAACCAACTGGTGCATGCCTGGCCCCTAGCAACGGCTGGCACACCGATGCGGCACACATCGGGTCAGAGGCTGGGCAGGCGCCCGACAGGGTGTGTGTATGGTACCATCGTTGGCATCCTTGCACACTCCGCCCCTGAAGGGGAGAAGCCAGGAGGAAAAAAGCTCACAGTGGATGATGGAAAGAGCTCACAGGTCCCACCCCCGAACAGTCACTGCACTGACCACTGTGCTGGATCCGGTCTTGGTGGGGGTTGGCCCCTCTGACCCTGCCCTGGGGGCTGGGGCAAGCTGGTCAGCGCCGGCTGGTGGACGCTGGGGAAGGGCTGGGTCTCCTCCAAAGGGCCATGGAGCTGAGTACAAAAATGGGGTGCAAATATTTAAGATTTCCACAGTTCGTAGCATGCATACCGAAATTGCAACAAGTGGCCATAACTGTCATATTTTGACCCTAAATGTTGAACATAGTCTTCTGGTCACCCCACCTCACGAACCCTGTAGGTGAAAATTTTCAAATCTGTGGGAAAGCTGTATTCCACACCACAGGTGCAAAAACGCATTATGGGCAAGGAGGTGGGGGCTGAGGTTTAACCTGGAGAAGTGTAGGGTGTTGCATCTGGGGGTCAGAAACCCAGGGCATGTTTATACCTTGGGAGGGGTTCCACTGCAAGCCACTTTGAGTGAAAGGGACCTCGGGGTGGTGGTAGACACCAAAATGAACAGTAAGAACTACAGAAAAACGGCAGCAAAGGCAAACAAGTTACTGGGCTGCATAGCCCGGGTAATAACATCCAGGAGAAGTGAGGTGATCCTACCTCTGTACAATGCCTTGCCACACCTTGAGTATTGTGTGCAGTTCTGGAGGCCGCACCTTAAGAAGGACATAGTGCTGTTGGAGAGGGTCCAGAAGAGGGCAACCAGGATGATCCGGGGCATGGGGGATAGGACCTATTAGGACAGGCTGCAAGCCCTTGGGCTGTACTCACTGGAGAGGAGGGGGGGGGGGGGGACATGACTGAGGTTTTCAAATATGTGAAAGGGATTAACAGGAGTGGAGCCAAAGAAATGTTCAGGCTAAATCAAAGGGGCAAAACCGAGGGCATAAGTGGAAACTGGAGTGAGGAACCTAAAGGGGAGAACGTAGAAGGCATTGCTTCACAGAGAGGGTGGTAGAGCCATGGACTGCATTGCCCGGGAGATTAGTCGAGCATGACACTGTGGAGGGCTTCAAGAGGGTGTGGGACAGATGCATGGGGGTACTGAAGCCAAGACTGACCCTCACGGGGACAAGGGGAGAGAAGCACCCGCTAAGGGCTGCATACCGAGCAGACACGAAAACAGGCCTATTCTGCTGGCTTTTACTATGTTAAAAATGACAGCTGTACTGGTCATGAGGTGGTGTGATAAAAAGGCTATACTGGACTTCCGGCGACGTCAGAGAGCCAATGGCGGCATAGACCCATACCTCCGTCTCCCTCTTGACTACAATCTACCTACATCACCCATTCAGAGGGATGTCTTCACCAGCAAAAGTAAAAAGAAATAGAGCAGGAAAACCGCCATCGACCCCGATGCAAAAATTAAGAGAAATGATGCAGGGAGTAGGACGATGTGACCTACAAGAGAGAGAGACGCAATGAAGGGCCTACAGCACCCGGAGGCCTCGGCCGACGAGTTCCCACCGAGCCTCAGGGAAACTATAATGCAAACAGCTCGCACAGTGGCTAAGATCAACCAAACTCTAAACGAATTCAGAACAGATTTAGCCAAAGTCGATCATAAAATAGAACTTGAACTGTGTGCTAACCAACTAGTTGAGCAGTTGGACCGTCAAGACAGACTCCTGATTTACCTACTGGCCAGAGACCGGGAACTTACTCGCAAGTTAGACAATCTCGAGGGTAGAAACAGAAGGCAAAATATAAGGTTGTATGGGATCCCAGAAGGGTCCGAAGACAAACATCAAAATGTAGCCGTTCCTGCAAAAAATACTACGGCAAACCCTTTCACTACCCCAAGAGCTGGATATTACGATGGACCGAGCGCACAGGTCTCTGGCCCCTCGCCCCAAAAATCCAGATGCGAGGCCTCGCTCTATAGTCGCAAGACTCACCAACTACCAAGCAAAGGAAGAAATCTTAAAAGCGGCTTGGAAGCAAGGAGCATTGATGTATGAGGGCCACCGAATATACATAGACAACGATCATACCACAATTGTTCAAGATGCTAGAAAACTACTATGGCCGATCATAAGGCAACTTCCGGCCCGTAACATGAAAGCACAGGTCCTGTATCCTGCACAACTTAAAACTGCCACGGATAAGGGCTCAAAAGGTTTTCAGGACCTGCTGTCCGCTACCCCCTTCTTGGAATCGCTGGGAATAGCTGTACCCCCGACAAAAGAAAGACTGGAAAAAGACCTCCTTACTTCGGCTTGGACTGTCGCTCAGAAGGGACCCCCGCGACAGGGTGCTACCTGGGGAGCCCAGCGTGCGAACTTGCGAGCAGACATATCCTCACTGATAACCCAGCTTGGAGACTCTGCGAGGTTGAATAAAAAGGCTGTTCACCTCCAAATGAAAGACGGGTCTGTGTCGGGCGAGGCCTCCGAGACTGGCGTTGAGACATAACTTACGAGGGGGAAGTGAAGGTACCCACGCCTTTCTCTTCTCTTGTTTCCCCTCTGCTCTGTTCCTGATATACAGCCGGTTCCTCTCCTTGTACAGCACTTGGACATTTTGTTTGGGTTTCTCTCCTGCCTGCTGAACTCCATTAACGGTTTCCCTCGCACTTTGAGGACTGACCCTTGTTGATATATGGTAGGGGCTCAATGGCGACCTCTCTGTCTGATGAGGAATACATATAAGTTTTGGCAGATCTCAGTGCTGGAGCCCACAGAGACAAGCATCACAAACTCCTTGCTGACAATCTCTTGGGAGTCCCCAGACGCGTCACCGCGATCGGTCCTAGCGTGATATCATGAACTGACACCCCGCAGATAGGCTTGTCGGATGAAATTCAAGCTGGTTTGGTTGGGAATGCGCCGGGATCTCAAGGCTTGAGAACAAAATGGAATATCACGAGGACTACTAATTGAAAGGCATAATTCTGTGAAGCACCAGTCTATTGGGGGGATCACACCCGTTGAGACACTCCTCTGAGGCTGCTTGCTTATTTAAAGCTGAAGCTGATGCGGTTCATACTTCGGGGCTCCATTGAGGGCACACTCTGCTGACTACCCCATTGGCAAGAGTTGGGCTAACATAATTGCCACACTCTTAATTGGAACCATATAGCCAGCCCACATTCATTAGAGGCAGTGTTTCCTCAGACAACCCTAATAGTCTATCCGTTACTGTTTCTCAAAAACTTCAAAAAGGGTGAATCACTTTTATCACTACAGATCCCTATGGATCTCGGAGGGAGGCGGATCAAGGTTGAAGTATGCCGCTCACTGAGCTCAGGGCAACCCTATTAAGGGATCTCCCCTTGGGAAGAAGGGTATACACTCCACCATGGTGGAGCCCCCTCCTAACCTGCGCTTGCCCTATGGCTGGGAAACCACCATCAGCCTCCCCAAGGAAGTCGATTGACACTTGATTTAAGAGGGGTCGGACAGGTCTTAAAAGGCTCATTCGCCCCATTCTTTCTCATGCTCGGGCCCTCAATCAAGGACTATCTCGAGCACACATCCTTGACCGATGGTCGGGATTTTGTTCTCGTTGAAAAGTTCTAAGTTAATGTTGTTGCTTAAGTTATGTGGGTACTCGTATTCCTCAGAAAAGATAGAATTGCCAGGCATACTGAGATATGTAATGTCTTCCCTCATGTTAGCAGGCAGAGCTTTCATGACACGTATAAATGACTTACAATAATGTAAAAGTACTCTCCTATAATATTAATGGATGCTCCAGTCCGGTGAAGAGAAAAATTCAGAAATATATTACCAGGCAGAATTGTGAGATGAATTTTTTTACAGGAGACCCACTTATCCCCCGCAGAGGCTCTAAAATTGAGAACCAAGTCTCACCCACAATTGCTTTTTTCATCTCTGGAGTCTGGACGTAAGAGAGGAGTGGCCATTCTGCTCTCGGCATCCTTTCCATTTGAACTGGAGGACACTGTAGCGGATAGTGGAGCCAGACATATTATGCTGGTGGGGAGAGTGCAGGATACTCCAGTAACCCTGGTTAGTGTCTATGCCACCCCCCCTGGCTCCTCCACGGCCTTTTATGCCTCTCTTGCCCAGATGGTGACGGAAAGGTCCAAGGGCCTTCTGATTATTTGGGGAAGAGACTGGAACTTAATTTGGGACATATGTCTTGACACCACCTCAGACATTCAGAACCCGATCAACGTGGGGCACTGGCAGTCAGACACATTTTGAACCAGATGGGGCTAGTGGATGTTTGGTGAGAAAGGTACCCCAGAGCGAAAGATTACACGTGTTACTCACCCAGGTTTAGGGTGTATTCCAGACTTGACACATTTTTTTCCTTTTAAGGACAGCGTCCCTGCTCTGCCCTCGATGTAGGTGGGTACCTCTACCTTATCAGATCATAGCCCAATATTCCTGGAGGTTGCCATTTCTCTCCCCAGAAAGATGACACATTGGAGACTGAATACGTCCCTGCTCCAGGATAAAGAGTAAACAAAATCAAACATCACATAAACACTGTAGCCGAAAACACCACACTGGGGATGACACCACAAATTATATGGGATACACTAAAGTCCACAATCAGGGGACAATTAATATGTATAGCCTCCCAAAAGAAAATAAAAAGACCGTTTGTTGAAACAACAAAACCTACATAAAAAATTAGTAGACTTGGAATCCCTCCAAAAATTAAAGTAGGATAGGCAAAGGGACTCTGAGCTTAAGACCCTGAGAGCTGAAATCCAAAAACTCCAGAGGGAGGAAATTGAGAAGAACCTTTTTTTTCCTTAAACAAAAATATTACGAGGGAGGCCCCAAGGGTACCAGACTCTTGGCAGCCCGATTAAGGCAATTCAAGGCCAAAGCCACAATAACCAAAATTATTTCCCCAATTACTGGACATTTAACCCATAAGACTGAGCAGGTGGCAGAAGCCTTTGTTTCTTACTATCTTAAACTTTACACTCCTCAGGAGTCAGTACCAGCTCAGGGAACTACAGACTACCTTAAGGCCCTGCCCCTCCCTCAGAAGAAAGGCCAGGCCCTAACTAAACCAATCACACAATTGGAAATTCTGAAGACTACAAAAGCCCTGAAAGGAGGGAAGTGCCCCGGACCGGATGGATTCGGAGCAGAATTTTATAAATCTTTCACCACAGAAATAACCCCAATACTGGAGGATGTCTTTTCGAGGTTTGGTGAGAAGCTAACCCAGTCCCCCCCTCTTGGCAGTACGCCACATCTCACTCATACCAAAAGAGAATAAAGATCCAGCTAGATGTGAATCTTACTGCCCAATTTCACTTTTAAATTCGGACTATATGATCCTTACGTCGATCCTCGCATCTAGGCTGAACTCCATACTGCCAGAGCTAATTAACCCAGACCAATCAGGATTTGTTCCGGGCACGCAGGCCCCAGATGGCGTTCGTTCAGCCATCAATATAATTGGTGTTATCCACCGTACCCGCCCTCATGAGTTTGGACGCTGAAAAAGCTTTTGACAAGGTCTCCTGGCCGTTTTTGGTCCTAGAGCGAATGGGCTTCCCACAGATCTTTATTGATTGTATTAAGTCATTATACTCTGGCCCCCAAGCCTATGTCAGAGTAAATGGAGGACTCTCCAGAAAATTCAACTTAGGTACAGGCACCCGCCAGGGTTGTCCCTTGTCCCCCCTTGCTATTCACCCTTTATACAGAACCACTGGCCGAGGCAGTGCGTACTTCTCCGGTGGTGCGGGGCATCAAAATGGGGGGACAACAACGGAAAATATCACTATATGCAGATGATGTACTACTCTGCTTGTCCCATTCGGAAACTTCAATCCCTAAAATATGGTCAATTCTAACAGAATTTGGCAGACATTCAGGGTATACCTTAAATAAAACTAAAACTGAAGTCTATCTTTCTACTACTCACCCTCCCAAAGGGTTGTGGAATTTCTGCCACTGGATTGGTCAGCACCTAAAATGTCTTATTTGGGTGCCTGGTTAACTAAACATAACTCCCATCTTTTTAAGGCCAACTATGTTCCACTCTTTAATCAGGTAAAGAGAGACCTAGATAGGTGGTCTCTGACAAACTTTCCACTATATTCAAAAAATACAGACCGTATCTATGAATATTCTTCCCAGATACTTGTACCTTTTTCAATGTCTGCCAATTTATATCCCTAAAACACAATTCCATGACCGGCAAAAAACAATCAAAGTTTGGAACAATAAGAAACCCAGAATAAATGCCCATATACTCCAGCTGAATAAGGCAAAGGGGGGTAGAGCCCTTCCTGACCTTGAGGACTACTACCTCGCTACGCAAATTAAAAGGGCACTACAATGGTCTACCCCTTCTTATACTGCCAATTGGAAGGAAATGGAAAAGGTGGAGGAGGAGCGTGGACCGCCACTGGGGGTTCGTTCTATTCGGACGAGGACCTCTGGGGATTACCCCCCCCCCCAATGACCGTAAGGGCGACACACAGAGCCTGGCAGAAATATAAAATAAAATCCTCCCTCTGGCCCCTTATGGGATGTAACTTTTGCCCCGTCCCGACTTGACCATACTTTTAGAGCCTAGGAGAGAGTGGGTCTGACTTACGTTAAACAATTCATGTCTGGGGAAGAGGTCTCAGACTTCATGACCCTCAAGAATAATTTTGGTTTACATAATATTGATCACTACCGCTATCTACAAGTTAGAGACTATATCCATTGCTGCCACAGAGCAGACCCCAACCAAATATGACGGCCCCCTTTGTGGAGAGCCTTTATGCAATATTGTCCTCACAGAAAACCTTGGGCCTCATTTCTATACTGTATAAAGCCCTCATGGACCTAAAATACAGGTTACTCACCTGTAACAGGAGTTCTAGGAATGGTATATGTTGTTCATCCACACTCATTGGCAGTATCCTTGCCGCTTTAAATCTTGCCGGAAGGTCTTCAAGCTTGCTCCTCCCACCCACCCGGGTGGTATAACTCGGCTCCGCCCATGGCGCCAGATCTGGCCAGCTGGAAGCTCAGGTTGCGCGTCGAGCCGGGAGGGTCGGGTGGCATGTGGATGAACAACATACCATTCCTAGAACTCCTGTTACAGGTGAGAAACCTGTATTTCTAGGGACATGGATATGTTGTTCATCCACACCATTGGCAGACTCCTAGCAGTTCTCCTCGGGAGGAGGAGGCAAGACGCGACACCCCATATATATACTTACTTGGGAAAGAGAGACTGGAGAACCGAGGCCCCAAAACCAGCATCCCGGGCGTGACTCAAGGTCGATGTGGTAGTGGGTAATGAAGGTGTTTGCTGACTTCCAGGTAGCAGCCCTGCAGATTTCCTGGATAGGGCGTCCCTGGAAGCAGCCACCGCTGCAGCAGTATGGCGGTAGAATGAGCTCTTATCCTCTGGGAGGCTCCATGCCCGCCAACTTATAGCAGAGATCTATGCAGGAGGTTACCCACCTGCTTGTATCCCGCTTAGCTGCAGGTCTGCCAGATGCGGCTTCAGCGTGGGTGACAAACGGCTGGCGAACCTCTCCCCAATTTCAGCCGTGCGCTCCTTATAATAGCGGCGCCTTCTAAGGTCCAGAGTATGGAGCCTATATTCGACCTCCGAGGTGTGATTGGGGTAGAACACCCGGCAGAGTCAACACCTGGTTAAGGTGAAACTCCGACACCACCTTCGGAAGGAATTTGGGTGGGGGCGAGGACAACCTTTGTCCCTGTGGAAGACCAGGTAAGGAGACTGGCGGAAAGCGCCTGGAGCTCTCCCATCCTTCTGGCGGACGTGATAGCCACCAAGAAGGCGGTCTTCCACGACAGGTGAGAGAAGAGCACCTGTGCATAGGATTCGAATAAGCTTGCCCGCAGGCTTTGCCAATACCAGCAGTAGATCCCACGGAGTGGGGGTTCCCGCACTGGAGGAGAATGTGATCAAGGCCTTTGAAAGCATGACCAGACCATCTCCTCAGCGCCATCGACTGCTTCCCCGCCCGCTACCGGTAAGCAGAGATGGCTGCCAGGGTGCACCCTTAGGTAGTCGCCGACCTAAGCCCTTGACTAGAAAGGGGACCATAAATAGTCCAAGATGCTTGCCAGGGAACAGGAGGAAGGGTCCAAGCCTCTGCTCTGACACCAAATGGAAACCTTTTCCATTTGAAGGCATAACATTTTCTGGTCGACTCTTACGGGACGCCTCAACTACATTGAGGACCTCATCCGAAAGACCCAAAGCCTGGAACTCAGCAGCTCAGGAACCAGGCTCGTCAGGTGCAGGGATTGAAGGTCCGGATGGAACACCTTCCCTGATTGACTGAGAGCAGGTCCGGGCGAGCTGAGACTCGTCGGAGTCCTGGAGCTGAGACTGAGGAGATGGGTACCAGAACTGGCGAGGCCAGTCTGGGGCTATCAGAATCACCCCGCCTTGTCCCTCCTCGCCTTTGAGAAGCACCTTGTGATCAAGGGAAATGGGGAAAGCGCAAAAGAGGCCCGGGGTCCATTGCCTCGAGGCATCCCCTGCAGCGAGCCCTGCTGAGGGCGGGCATGAAACAGACTCAACCTGCGTTCTCCATGGAGGCAAACAGGTCCACCTGGGTGGTGCCCCAAAGGAGAACAGATGCTGTACTACCTCTGGCAGGAGACCACTCGTGGGATGCAGCCCCTATCCGGCTCAGGGCATCGGCGCAGGTGTTGGAGGCTCTGCCCACGTGAATAGGCTGGGAGATCCGCCTCCAGGCTGCGACGAGTGACCGTATGCGGAGAGCTTCCTTGCATAGAAGCATGGAAGCGTCCCGCCCTGGCGGTTTAGATAAGTACATATGGTCGTGGTATTGTCCGTCCTGGACTCGGACCACTTGACCCCGGAGGAGCAGGCAAAGGCGGTGAGAGCTAGGCGGACCGCTCAGAGCTCCAGCAGGTTGATGTAGCATGGGACTCCCTTGAGGACCAGAGGCCATGAGCCCAGTGTTCCCCAGATGGGCACCCCAACCCATCAGAGAGGCAGTCGTGGACAGAGAGACCGTCGGCTCGGGCGGACTTAACAGGATGCCTCCTGCAAATGATCTGGAACGGTCCACCACTGGAGAGCGCTTCCACATCCCCTGTGTCACCGACACAAGCTAGTCCAAGGATCGCAGCGTTGTGACCACTGGCTGGCCAGTCCCACTGAAGGGCGCATGTTCCAGCGGGCCCAACGGACCACGCTGGTACAGGCCGCCATGAGACCCAGGAGGCGCGAGGAAGTCCGGGCCAGGCGCAGTGCCCAACCAGAAATGATCGGGCAAAGGAGGAAGAACCTGCAGCCCTACTCACTTGAGTGACGCCTGGCTCAAGAGAGTCGAGCTGCGCCCGATGAATAAAATCACCTGCTCGCCCGAGTTCTGACTTGGCCTGCTGGATAAGGAGGCCCAGTTGAGAGCAGACCTGGAGGGCCAGATCTCTGGACCATCCGCCTCCTTCCTGGAGAGCTGCTATCAGCCAGTCGTCCAGGTAAGGGTACACCGGACCCCTCGGCGCCAAGAGGAATGCTGTCACCACTGCCATGCATTTGGTGAAGACCCTGGGAGCTGGAGACAAGCCGAAGGGCATGGCTTGGAACTCGAGAGATCCTTCCGCTCGGAGGCGAAGGAATCTCTGGTGGGGCAGGACGGATAGGGACGTGAAAAACGCGTCCTGCAAGTCAGAGAGAGCAGAACCACCGCGCGTTCCAAGGATGGTATTATCTGAGCCAGAGGACCATCCTGAAGGTTCGAGACCTTAGGAACTTGTTTAGGTCGTGGTAGGTCGAGAATGGGCGCCAGCCCCCGTCTGCTTGAACCAGGAAGTACCTGGACACAAACCCTGGGTCTGAAGAGGGTCCACCACCTCTCTACCACCTCCTTCTGGAGAGGAGAGGCCATGTCGCCCCGACGAGCCGCCAGTGAGGCTGGGATCCGAAGCCCCCGAGGGGGCGGCTCTGAAGGGTGGTGCCTGCTCAATTCCAGAGGCAGGCCTCTTCCCACACCTCAAGACCCACCTGTCCGTGGTAACAGCGGACCAGGCGGGCAGGAGTGCGGGCCGTCCCCAGGGGACCCAGGGGGTAGTGACGGGGATGGGGCGACACACCTCAGCCCGTCACTGGGCAGGCTTGGAGGAGGGACCGGCCGAGGGACCTCCTGGGCCTTTCCTCCTCCCTCCTGTTAGAGGGCAAGGCTTGGGTTTGGGATACCAGGACGAGCCTGCTGGCCCTGCGTGCTGGGCGGCGCGCGGGGCACAGAAGGACGTAAGGGCTTAGGCTGTGGTTTGCGGCCTTTGTCCTTCTGAGCGGAAGAGACCGAGTCCAAGGTAGCATTGGACTTCTCGATCCTCTGCAGGTGACCTTCCACCCCAGGGCCGAAGAGGTCAGTCCCCAAAAAGGGAACATCCGCCAACTTGTGCTGGGTATCCGAAGTAAAGGTGGATATCCTCAGCCAAGCCCGCCGACGCATAGCCACTGCGGCCGCCACCGATCTGGCACATGAGTCCCCTACATCCAAAGCAGTCTGGAGCTGCTGTTTGGCCACTGCCCTGGTCCCGCACCTGCTTAACCGTAGTCTGCAGATCGGCGGGAAGATGAGGGATGACCTCATCCAGGGAGCCCAACAGGGCATGAGAAAAATGTGCCATGAGGACGGCCGAACTGGCCTGGCGAAGGCAGAGAGGACATGAGCGTAGACTTTTGCCCGACATAGTCAATTCTTGGACTCCTTGTCAGGAGGTTTGTCCACATCCCTGGCGCGCCGGGCGCGCCGAAAACGCTGTCGGTAACCAAACCCTCAGCAGAGGGTGTTCAAAACCGGACAAGGAAACCAGAATCAGATACTTCCTGGCCATCCTGGCCGAAGGCGCAGGGCAGGAAGCAGGGCGCTGCCAAAGTTCCAGTGCTGGACCCACTATGGCCTCGGCCACCGGAAAGGCCTCCGTCGGAGAATCCCCTCGGTCCAGAATCTCCGTGAGGGGATACCTGGCCCGTTTGGAAACGGGTTCGAGCTCCATCCCGGTAGACTCCGAGATGAGCCGAAGCAGTCCTAGGAAGGACGACGGGCTATCGTCCATTGGCTGACCTCCTGAAGACTCCAAGTCCAGTCGCTTGGAAGAGAGGAATCATCTTCGGACTCGGAAGAGTCTCGAAGAAGCTGCCTCTGGCTGAACCACCCTTCACCTGCAGTCGGGGTGGGAGTGAGGGTAACTGACAGCCGATGGGTAAACCCTTAGCAGACCGAGAATCCTTGGTCGGAGCCCCAATTGGTGGCTGTGGAGGCGGAGGTTCCACCGCACTGGTGGAGCAGTTGGCTCGGCCGAACAACCGCCTGCATAGGCTCTCGGCAAGTCGAGGGGTTGTGGCCGGCCGTTCGTGACAACCACTTAATGGCGGAAAGCGCCGGAGTCGGCTTATTCCGGCCAGGAGAGCTGTTGCAACATAAGGTCCTTCGCACCGCCGACGTAATTTACGCCAAGCCTCCTCATCCGAGGAGGAGGACGCAGGACGAAGCGGCGACGCCGCCTACCGCGGTGCCGAGACCGAGACCGCCATAGACGGGGGAACGGCTGGACCGCTGAAGAGGTCCGAGATCGAGAATCCCGAATTTCCGGTCGGTGCAGGGAGGTGTCGGCCGGAACCGACACTCCTTCCGCCCGGAAGGTCCATCCGAGGGCCTCCGGAACCGGAGGCACAGGCGAGCCACAGGATCCTCAACTCCTCCCGGGGAACGGGGAGAGAGAATCTCGGCTGCTAAAGGCGACAGCCCGTCCAATAGGTGAAAATCTCGACTTCATCAGTGGGAGTCTCGGTCCAACATGACATGACGGGGACACCGTGAGGCCAGTGGCCGAAGCCAGTCGACCGACCGAAGCCGGCGGTCGACGGCCCGGGAGAGGGACCTTTCCCGCCCCAAGAGCGACCGACGAGGGACTCTACCTTGTCCCTCTTTTTGGACCGAAAAAAGGTCCAGCAGGACGAGGCCCTTCTCCTTTAGTGGAGAGGGACAGACAAAGCTCCTTAAAGGAAGCCGTAGAAGAACCCAGAGAGGCGGGATAAATGCCGCCGCCGAGGAAGATGAGCTGCCCGCGCCCTCCTCGAGGGCGTACCATCCGCCGAGCTGATCCGCCGAAACGCCGCCGCGACACCGCCAACCGGGCCTCTTGGACTTCACCGAGGGGAAGCTCGGGCGGCCCAGTTGCAATCGGCAGCACGGTCTCGAGGACGAGGGCCGAGAAAGATGAGCACAGGTCGCAAGCCTGCGGGTCGTGCTCAAGGCCTAAGCAGTAGACACACGTGGAGTGTGGATCCGTCCGAGACATCTTCTCACCCGCATGGGCATCTCCAAACTGAGTCGATGATCCATCGCAGCCGCTGAGGATCAAGACTGAAGTCTTTTGCAAAATATTATTTTTAAACCGCAAACGGAGAAATAGGAACCAGTCACAAACGCAGGCGTTAGGAGGGAACCTGAGCTTCCAAGCGGTAAGGAAGATCTGGCGTCATGGGGCGGAGCCGAGAGTTATACCACCCGGGTGGGTGGGAGGAGCAAGCTTGAAGACCTTCCGGCAAGATTTAAAGCGGCAAGGATACTGCCAATGAGTGTGGATGAACAACATATCCATGTCCCTAGAAGAAAGATTATTTAGAAAAGGTTAAATGTAGATGGAGAGAGGAGGGGGGAGCTGATCTCCGAGGAATTAACTGGGAATCAGTGTTTAAACTGGCACCCAGAACTACCTGCTCCCCTTTTTGGTAGGAGTATAGTTGGAAGGTGAAGATACGCTATTTCCTCTCTCCCCTCTCACTGAGCCGGAGGAGTCCTGGGAGAGATTCCTCTTGCTGGAGAATGTGTGGGGAAGTAAGGGCAGATTAGTTGCATATCCTGTGGCTATGCCCACGGCTCATTTCCTTCTGGAGGGACATCTCTCAGGCGCTTACTAAAGTGTTTGGGTTTAAGGTTCCCCTGGATTGGCCCTGTCTTATACTGGGAGAACCACCTCAGAACCTGACTGGAGCAGACCCGGTATACCTTTGGACCCTCCTCCTGGCGGCAGCTCATAAATCTATTACCAAAATGTGGCTGAAAAATGATACCCCTACTATAGATACTTGGATACATATAGTCCAGGGAATTGCAGAAATGGAAGAGTTAATGTATAAGATAAGCCACAGAACAACATTATATATCCGGAGGTGGACTAGATGGGAGCTCTGGCGGGGAAACAACTGCTGCCCTAATGCCCGACCTGGACTCCTGGAACTCTGCCTCTAGTTGAATGGGGTTTTGGAGGCTGTTTCTCCCCTTTCCCCCTACTACTCATTATGGACTACAGATCAAGTATAGCTGTAAAGTGGCTGGCCGCTCGGAGAATGGTCCTCTGGATGTAGGGACAAGAGGAGTATGACTGTGGTCTTACTGCTATTAAATTGGAGATATGCCTCCTCTAAATTCACTTTTTACTAAAAAAGAATGTACTAAAAGAGGGATTGTGTTAATTGCACATGATATATTTTAACTCTGTAATATAACACAGAATTTGTCTTGCATACCTGCATCAATTGTACCCGTTGGTTGCTAATAAATTTAAATTAAAAAGAAAAAGGCTATACTGAAAATTTGGAGTGAAAATATTGAAAATGACCAAAGTTACACGCGTGCATAACAAATTTTGAATGACTAGGTGTAACTTGGCCATTTTTGGGAGTTATTTCACCAGGTTTTCAACATGGCCTTTTTGGGGACCCCACCTCATGAAGAGTGCCACTGTAATTTCGTTCACTTATCCCGAAAGGTGATTTCGAAGAGCAACTGTGACATTCTGTGCCACAGATGCAAAAACATTTCAGGCAGGATGTGTAAAATGACAGCTGTACTGTACATATGGAGGTGTGAAAACATGGCTATGTTGAAAATCTGGAGTAAAAATATTACAAACTGGTGAAGTTGGAAGTGTGCAGAAACTGCGTAATGCATGCTTGTAAAGCAGTCATTTTTTGGAATTTTTTCACCAAATTTAAAACATGGGCTTTCTGGGACCCCACCTCATGAACACTATCACCATTGTTTCGTTAATCAGTTCCGAAAGGTGATTCTGCGCGACTGCAAAATCATCTTTAGGGACAGAGAAACAAAATGACAGTGACAATGTTCATGAGGTGAGGTCCCAAGAACCCCATGTTGAAAATTTGGGGCCAAAATTCCTAAAAATGGTGGCGATATCAACCCAACTTGAAAACCCCATTGACTGCCATTATACGGCACTTACCTTCGATTCTTCAGTTTGCCGGCCGGCTTTGAAGAGTGCAGACGTGTCCCGGTCCTCAGAAGATGACAGTGCTGACCTCCGAGATAAGTATGGGGTAAAGGGTGTGTGTGTGTGTGTGTGTGTTTGCAGGCGCTCAGTGGGAGGGTGGGGATGGGGACTGAGAGAGATGAACTGTTTTCTTTTTACAGGTTAAAAAAAAAAAAGATCAGGGGATGTTTTTCTTTATTTACAGGTACAAGAAAAATAAATTTTGGTACACTGGGGTGGGCTCCCATTGTGCCACATGAGTTGGGGGCATGATGCCGACACGGGGATTGGGCACCCCGATGTCAGCACGGCAATGGGGAGTGTGGGGCAGACAGCACACAGTGGGAGGGAGCACATTTTATTTGCTCCCTAAGTGCCTCC
The DNA here is from genome assembly GCA_016271365.2 of Neoceratodus forsteri. Taxonomy (NCBI): domain Eukaryota; kingdom Metazoa; phylum Chordata; order Ceratodontiformes; family Ceratodontidae; genus Neoceratodus; species Neoceratodus forsteri. The sequence goes on along the minus strand of CM028138.1, from coordinate 500,750,210 downwards.
GGACCTACTTTCATTAATATTTCACTCGGGGGCCAGGGCACACACAAACAGGGCTGCTGCCAGTTAAATGGAGTGGCTTTCACTTTCAAGCGCCGCAGCGCTCCTTCAGTGTGTGAGAGGCTGACCACAGCAGCTCACCAAATAGCTGCGCAGTGATCGGAAACCCGCCACAGCATGCGGCCATTTCTTTTACTTTTTTTCTGCTCCGCCGGTCCCCTTTAGCAAAACCGGGGACAATGGGACCGGCAGGAGCACTCAAGGACCCTCTGGATCCGGGGAGCAAAGCAGCACAAATGGAGGTGGCATCTCGTAAGCCCCCAACCACTGGGGGTTTACAGTTAGACACCCGGGGCTGGGATGGAAGCGGGGAGGACAGGAGCAGTGGGAGGGTTTAATGAAAAATACCAGGCCGGTGGGGGAACGGAGGGTGCGTGTGGCGCGGACTGCAGCAGTTGAAAGAAGCACGAGGGTCTGCAGGCTTGCAATGCCGGCTATGCAAACATGAGGAACGAAGTCCACTCCCTCACTGGTGCGGTTCATTTCTCTCAAGTGCGAGCCAGCTCCCCGCTGTGAAATTCCAACGGTCGTCACACTCAGCTTCAGTAGTCACTGGTGTGCCAGGGTCACGCCCACTGTACAGTGCTCTGTACTGGACTCATCCCTGACACACCTCTCAAATGCAGTACTGTCCCAAGGTTTCTTTCGCAAGCGCAAGGAAACAAAAAACAAAGGAGGTATGGAGCTGCTCACATTATACAGGTGCTACCAACATCTGTCAACATAAGCAGACCCAAGTTAGGCAGGTGCCGAGTGGTTCCCGACAGCAATGATTTAAATGGCCTCAAAGAAGATATACTATTACTATACATCAATAGTCTTATGGGCAGATACCTCTCCTAGCTGAGAAAAATGCCATGTTAAGAGAACAGAAACATGGAATGTGACAACAGATGAGGGCCACTCTCTATCTGTTTTGATCTCACTTGATCTATGACACAATCTCTACCCTTCTCTTTCCACTCCATTCCTCACCCCTGCGGTTCCCCCCCTTCTCTTCTTTACCCCTACAATTCCCTTGGGTCTTTCCCACGCATTTTTTGAACTCTTCGGTTTTAGTCCCCATTACCTCTGCCAGAAGGCTGTTCCAGGGATCCACTACCCTTTCCATGAACAAGTACTTCCTTGCATCCCTCCTGAAATTACCCCCAAGCTTCATAGCATGTCCTCTTGGTCTAGAGCACTTTTTTTCCCCCTGAAAAATACTCCCCTCCTGCATCTTATTTACCACCAGGTATTTAAAGGTCCCGATCATATCCCCCCTCTCTTCCAGGGTGTACATGTTTAGCTCCCTCAGCCTCTCCTCGTAGGGCTTTTGATGCAGACCCTACTCCATTTTGGTGGACCTCCGCTGGACCGCCTCTACTCTATTTCTTTCCCGAGTTGTGGTCCCAGAACCGGACACAGTATTCAATGTGCGGTCTCATCATCGATCTATACAGGGGAAGCACCACCTCCCTCTTCCTACTGGTGATATCCCTTCCTATGCAGCGAAGCATCCCACTTACCCTACCTGCCTAGCCACCTTAGGTCATCCGATACGATTACCCCCATCTTTATCTTTGTCCATATCGGTACACCCATTTTGTACTCTGCTCCTGGGTTATTATGGCCCAAGTGCATTATCTTGCACTGAAACCTAGCTGCCATAACCCTTGACCACTCCTCCAGTCTGTTCAGATCCTTCCTCATCCTTTCCACCCTCCCCCAGAGCGTCCACTTTGCTGCAGATCTTGGTGTCTTCAACAAAGAAAGACCTTTCCGTCCAGTTCCTCTATGTCACTTATGAGGACAATGAATAGGACCGGACAGAGCACTGATCCCTGAGGCACCCTGCTGGTTACCCTTCCCTTCCTCAGAGCGAACTGCACTTGCCACTATCTTCTGTGTCCTGTCCACTAACTAGTTTTTCTTTTCTTTTTTTATATAAACACAGGTTACTACCTTATTACCTATCCCTTAGCCCTCCAACTTGCATCCCAGTCTCCTGTGTGGAATGTTGTCGAAAGTCTTGCTTAAAGAGACTTACCAAGTTAAATGAAGCAGCCCCTGCACCTGATATATAGGTGCTGTACCTCAGGGGCTGCTTCCAGTGTAAATCTTGCCAAAAATAATCTTCATGTTAAAAAATTAAAGAGCTCGTAAAATTACAAACATGGGGTCCCAAGGACTTCCCGGTTTCTGGTGCCGCCCATGCTCCGCCCCCGCACTCTGCAGATTTATGACGAGCTCCATTATACTCTATGGGTGGCACCACTGCAGTCTTTTTTTTTTTTTTTATATTATAATGGCCATCTAGTCATAAAACGTGGGCACGGGTGGACTAACAACTCTTGTTAATTAGACCTGTGCCCGTTATATGACAAGATGGGGATTATAAATATAAAAACACACAAAAGTGCCACCCATAGAGTATAATGAGCGTGTCCTCATGCTCTCCTGGCATTGGCGTCATAAACTGCAGAGTATGCACCAGAAACCAGGGAAGTCCTGGGACCCAGTGTTTCTAATTTTTAACATGATTATTTTTGAAAGATTACGACTGAAAGCAGCCCTGAGGTACAGCACCCATATCAGGGTGCAGGGCAGAGGCTGGTGAGGCTCCAAGTCCACGTAAGCCACATCCACCACCCCACCCCACCCTTATCCAACTCCTTGGTCACCCAGTCAAGGAAATATCAGATTTGTTTGGCATGACCGTCTCCACATGAATCCATGCTGCCCTGGATCCTGTAATCCACTGGATACAAGATATTCCACTATCCTTTCCGTAAGTAGAGTTTCCATCAACTTATTTTTTATTTATTGAAATGTTTCACCAGGAAGGCACACTGAACAAGTTGCTCGTCTCCCGATGCGACCGGGGGGGGGGGGGCCACTTATCTACCACCCATCAGGCTGCCAGGCCTATAGTCCTCCTCCTCCTCCTTGCTATCACTTTTGTGAAGTGGGACTACCTCTGCCCTTTTCTAGTCCCCTGGGACTATGCTGGTCTCAAGTGATCTGTTGAATAAGTCTGCCAGAGGTGCAGCTAGTACCTCCCTGAGCTCCCTCAGCATCCTTGGATGTACCTCGTCTGGCCACATAGTCTTGTCTACTTTCAGTAGAGTCAGTGCTTTTTGGAGTTTCTCCTCAGAAACTGGACTGGTGTCCACTTCTCCCTCCTAAAGTCCCTGATGCCTTTTCAAGGCCCCACCCCCCACTGTGAATATCGAGCAGAAGTATTTATTCAAGGCATCTGCCTTTTCTTGACCCCCTCCATACAATCACCCACTTCCCCCTAACTGCACAATTTCTCCCTTTGCCTTCCTTTTCTTGCTCACATACCTGAAAAACATATTGTCCACTTTGGATATTCCCATAGCTATTCTTTTCTCACTCAGCACTCCTTACAACTTTGCTTGCCTTTTATTTTACTATACACACTTCCCTATCCTCTTTTTGGGTCCCCATGAATGCAAATCACGAAGACAGCAAAGAAAGAAAAAAAGGGAAGAGATATTCATTTAATAAAACTTCATTTAACACGGAACCAGTCTGAACAGTGCAGCATAACAAATTAAAAATGTTTTAAGCATTTATGGAAAGATGACTTTTATTGTTTTGCAGCTCTGAAATAAAAAAAAAAAAGAGGAGGGGGTCTGGGTTTAACCCACAACCTCAAACTAGATTGGCCTGAAAACCTTTACAGAAGAGGCACCCTGCCCAGGTAAACATTTCTCGTGATTCTTGCATAAACCCATTTAGTGTGTTGTACCTTGACAGCTCTTCAATTGTGTGGACCTGTTAAACCAGGCAGACTATGCTCACCTGAAGTATACTTGACATACACATGTGCACTAATAAAATAATCTAGTGTAACATAATGCTGTTTATACCGAACACACAGTAAACCTATCAAGGTATTGGATATGCAGCAAACTGCTTCAGTTTTGTCCACAAAAAAAAAAAAAAGCAATCATTTACAAACAAGTATCAAAATGTAAAAAGAAATATTAAAAACAGAACTTCCGGGGGATTTAGTACAGGCGATGGTAATCCTCCACTGCGTTGACCCAAAGTAATTCCAAGTTCCGACTTGTATGGATATATACAAATAAAAGTTTTCATTAACCACAGAGTCCTTTCAAGAACAGCTTCAATCGTTTCCTTCACCATCTGTTTGGGCCATGTAAGCATCCAGTTCTGCATCAAGATGACCTTTCGTTTTGGACATGTAAGCATCCAACTGGTTGTCCAATTGTTCTTTGGTCAATGCTGGGCGTATGGACCCTCTTCCTCTGCCTCGGCCTCGCCCACGTCCGCTGAAACCACCCCTGCCCCTGCCAGCCAGACCACCACGACCTGGGGGAAAAAAAAAAATTCAATAATTTGATGCATGTGGCAATTTTATACAGTACTAGAAAAATGTTACCAGTAGATCCTCAAGATCTCCTCCAGAGAGCCACACCTTTTGAACTGTAAGCCATCGGCATGAAGGCCACTTGGAAAGGTTTGCCTAGCTGGAGCCACTCATGCGGACGCACACTGGTGCAATTTATATAAACACAGCTGGTCCAATATCTTCGCAGTTTACCACCAAAGACTGGCATGGAGTTGTACCATACTGATGGGAACAGAAGACCAGAATGGCAATGGTTCTGGAAAGGGAAAGCTCACTTGAAAGGAGCAAAAAGAAAAGATCATGCAGTCGGCAGAAATACAGAAGGGTCTAGGTGGGAGGGTGAGCTGTGGCTCTAAGGAGGAGATCCTTTCAAAAATGTTACTGGTAAGTAACCTTTTTCAAGGATATCTCTTTCCACAGATCCACACTTTCGGAATGATTCCTAAGCAGTACAGGTGGACTGCCAGACAGCAGTCACGTACAAGACACCAGACCTTTGAGGACAGCATGGCCGAAGTGAGCCTGTCTACGGGACAAGAGGTCCACACTGTTTTCAGTGAAATATATTAACAGAACACCATGTGGCTGCAGAGCATATCAGCTACCGTCACAGAACGAAAGCAAGCTAGCTAGGCAGGACCAGAAAGCTCCTAACCATCTTTACTGTAACTAATATGAAATACAGGATACCAACCATTTGGAAAGGCATTGTTCCCAGATAGAGCCGCGCACCATTCTGGGTGGGGACAAAACAAAAAGCTTTGAGAACTTTTTGCAGTCCCTCATACAGTCAAAATAGAAGCAAAAAGCCCTGTTGGAATGCAGGATAACTTCTCTAACATTTGACACTAAAAAAAAAACGAAAAAGGTTACAGAAAGGTGGATAGTCTGGCTGAGTATGAACTAAGAAACCACCTTAGGAAAGAAACTAGGATGGCTACATAATGAAACCCTAGCCTGGTGAACCCCAAGGTATTGGGGATATTTGCAACTAATGCCTGCAGCTCAGAAACTTTGAGCAGAGACAACTGCTACAAAAGGCAGTTTCTAGGAGAGGAGAGGGAACAATTATGTACTTACCATGGCAATATTATCTCAGAGAGAATCTCTCATCAGGCCACACTTATGGAACTTGTAGCCACCAGGCACTAGGACCACATGGAAACTTTCTGCAAGCAGTGTCAGATGTTGGCTACCATATAAACGTGGGCGGTCCCTTCCCTCCTCAGTTCCACGCCAGAGAACATGCTCAGCAGACCTTCCTCAAGGGAGCCAGTAGGGAAACCTAATTTCTGCTAACCATGCAAGGAAGAGAACTGGTAGAACCTCATGGAGGAGATAAGACTATCTAGAGGGCTAGAACCCCATAGGGTGAAGGACGGTGGTGTTGGCATGGCCTGAAGAGAGATTCTCTCGAAGATCTATAGTTACAGTAAGTACCGTATATACTCACGGATAAGCCAATCCACGTATAAAATGACCCCCCCAAAATCACCATACACTGTTCTGGAAAAATACAATGATCTGCGTATAAGCCGAAAGAAAAAATTACTCACCTTAGTAATGTTGTTTCTTCTAATGGAGTCTTGCTATATTATAGACATTAGCAGTTTGATCCAGCTCTAGAACTGCCCCGGAGTGAAATGGTTAAAACCATTCCAAAATAGAATTTTGGCACGACAGCAGCTCTATCTGTGTCATTTCAAACTTGAACTGTCAGATCTTTACAAGCCAAACTCACTAAGGTCTGTGTGGAAGCTGTAACCTACACTAGCCAAATGGCTACCTAAATAATAACCATTGATGGTCCCAAACACCCAAGACTCAAGTCGGGGACCAGAAATACTAACACCATTCTAATAATATGAAATTGGAACATAAGTATAATAAAACACACACACGCGTACACATACACACCCCCGAAGTCCCAAAGGGGACAAAATGCTAACAGGACATAAGTAGTGCCCACACTAAGTTGCCCGCACCCTACCAAGTAGAGGTTCTGAGAGGGCAGGTTGGGGAGGTCTATAATATAGCAAGACTCCATTAGAAGAAACAACATTACTAAGGTGAGTAATTTTTCTTCAAACAACATGAAGTCTTGCTATATTATAGACATTAGCAGAATACACAGCAGTATCTCCATGGAGGAGGGGCAGAACCTACTTAGGGAATAGGCTCTGAAGAACAGCTGTGCCAAACCGAGCATCTCTCCTGGCCTGGACATCCAGGGAGTAATGCTTGGTAAAAGTGTGTACTGTTTTCCAAGTAGCAGCCTGGCAAATCTCTAATAAAGGGATATCTCTGGCAGCAGCTAGAGACGCAGCTGTACCCCTGGTAGAATGAGCCCTCAAACGGGGGCCTCTGCCCACTTTCTGATAACAAAATTGGATACAAGAGACAATCCACCTGGCTATTGATCTCTTAGTGGCGGTTTGCCTTTCCCAACTTCACCATAGGTAAGGAAAAGTTGGAGGGATTCGAACCTCTGACCTTTGGTACGCTCTATATAATAACGAGGCTCTCTTAACATCCAGGCTGTGCAACCTCCTCTCACCGAAGAGGAGTGATCAGTGAAAAATACTGGAAGGAGATAGATTAAGATGGAAATCTGAAACCACCTTAGGCAAAACTTCCTATTAGTCCTAAGGACTACCTTATCCCTGTGGAAAGAAATAAAGTCAGTCTCCACTGACAAGGCTTGCAATTCACTTATGCGTCTGGCAGAAGTGACAGCCACTAAAAAACAGTTTTCCAAGTTAGGTACTTAAGCTCTGCAGAAGACAGAGGTTCAAAAGGGTTGCATTAACTGGGCAATGCAAACATTAAGGTCCCAAGCAGGGCGGTTCCCAAAGGAAGGATTAGTATGGAGTAATCCCTTAAAAAACTTGGAAAACACAGGATGAGAGGAAAGAGGGGATGACTTTCCTGCTGACACAAAAGCAGACACAGCTGCCAAATGAACTCTCAGGGTAGCTGGTCTGAGACCCAAGGAATTAAGATGTACCATGTAATCTAACAAAATGGGCAATTCAGCAGATTCTGGGGAAATATTTTCCCAGCACACCAAATGGAAAACCTTTTCCATTTAGAACTATAAGTAGCCCTAGTGGAAGGCTTTCTGGAAGCCTTTAGGATCTCAAGAACACCCTGAGAGAGGTGTAAATCAGCAAACTAACTCCTCAAGAGCCAGGCCTTGAGGTTGAGGGATTTGAGGTCCGGATACCAAACCCTTCCCTGGGCACAAGTCAACAGATTGTGATTCCTGGGGAGGCACAGGGGAAGATGGACTGTCAGAGACAGAAGGAGTGGGTACCAGGGCTGCCTGGCCCAATCCGGGGCAATCAGAATCACCCTGCAAGGCTGAGATCTGATTTTGACTAGTACTTTGAATAGGAGAGGAAAGGGGGAGAGCATAGAGGAACTTCCCCTCCCAATCCAGAAGAAGGGCATCCAGGGGAACTGAGCCCAGCACTGGAGGCCTGCAACAGAACAGAGGAAGTCTGTGATTGTCTGGGGCTGCAAAAAGATCTATCTGAGGGATGCCCCACCTGGCAAAAACTATCCCCAGCACTTGAGGATCCAGGGACCATTCGTGATGGCCCTGGGAAATCCTGCTGAGGGCATCCGCTAGGACATTGTCCTTCCTGGAAGATGAACTGCTATGAGGGAAGTGTTCAGGAATAGGCCAGAGACCACAACTTCACTGCCTCGGTGCACAAGGCCAAGACCGAAGTGCCCCCTGTTTGTTGATGTACCACATTGTTGTGGTGTTGTCTGTTCTGACTTGTATCACCTTGTCGTGGACAGATGCAGAAAAGCTTGAAGAGCCAAAAGACAGCTCTGAGTTCCAGCAAATTGATGTGGAGCAGAGATTCCTGGGGACCAAACTCCTGAGTGGAAAGGTCGCCCATGTGGGCCCCCAACCCAGAAGGGAAGCATCTGTAGTGAGAGTCAAGTCGTGAGAAGGGAAATGAAGGGACCCCCTGCCTAATTGCTCTGATCCTGCCACCACTGGAGAGCTAGGATCAAGGTTAGAGTCACTGGGACCAACTTGGAAAGGGGTCTCTCTCTGAGACCAAAAGGTTCTCAAGTGAAACTGAATGTCTCTCATCTGAAATCTGGCTCCCTGCACAACAGCTGTGGATGCAGCCATGTGCCCCAGGAGCTGCAGAAAGTATCTTGCTGGTCGAGAGACCTGCAGAGTGAAGGAAGAGGCCAGAGCCACTAAATTCCTTACCCTTTCTGGGGGAAGAAAGGCTCTGGCTAGCTTTGTGTCCAATTCTGCCCCTATAAAGGTGAGTACCTGGACTGGTTCCAGAACCGACTTTGGTAGGTTTAGCAGAAAACCCAGGGAGGTGAGAAGCTGCTAGGTGACCTGCAGGTGAGATTTTACCTGTTCTGGGGACTGGCCTACAATGAGCCAGTCTAGATAGGGAAAAACAGCAATCCTCTGCCTCCTTAAGTAGGCCACTGCCACTGCTAGACACTTTGTGAATACCCTTGGAGCAGAGGTAAGGCCGAAGGGCATTGTTCTGAACTGGTAATGACCTGAGGGCAGTTCGAATCTGAGGTACTTTCGATGGGATCTTCTGATCAGGACATGGAAATAGGCATCCTTGAGGTCCAGGGAGGCTAGCCAGTTCCCTGGCCTTAGGGAAGGTAAAATCATTGCCAGAGTTACCATTTTGAACTTTTGTTTCAAAAGATGCTTGTTCAGATATCTGAGATCTAAAATGGGGGCCATTCTCCTGTCTTTTGGGGGTAAGGAAGTATCTGACTACAGACCCTGCCCTGATGCAGGAGGAACCCTTTCTACTGCTCTGAGAGCTAACAGGGATGAGACCTCTGTTTCCAGAGAGCGAGGGTTTCTGAAGCACTTGCAGGTAGAAAAAGTCTGCTTCTCAACTTGGGAAACTTTTTGAAGCTGAGAACCAGACCCTGGCTTACTACTTCCAGAACCCACTTGTCTGAGGTTAAAGAAGCCCAATTCTGACTGAAGTAAGCCAGCCTGCCTCCCACTGGTACAGGAGAATCGGCCCTGGGCACCCCATCAGGGTGCCTGTTTCGCAGGAGGTTTAGGCTGGGGGGTGGGAGAAGGTCTGCCCACCCTCTCGTCTGCCCTGCTCTGAAAAAGCCCCTCTGAGCATAGGCAGAGGAGGCCTGAGTCTGGTAGAAAGGCCTGTGAAAAGGCCTCCACCCTATCCCTGGGGGCATGCCTTTGAGGAGTGGCTTGCCGCCCTTAGCCTGGGCAATCTTGTAAGTAGTCCCATATTCATCCATCTTCATGTAATTCTCTGTCTGCTCTCCAAACAGAGAATTTCCCACACAGGAAAATCCATAGCCTTAGTCTGGGTATCCTGTGACAAACTAGTACACCTGAGCCAGGCCAACCTCAAAAGCTACAGATGTGGCCATGACCCTAGAGGAAACATCATTAACATCCACAGCAGCATGAAACTGAACCTTAGAGGCTTCAATGCCATCAGCAGCCACCTGTTCTAGTTCACTAGCCAGCTGGCCATGGGCCTGCTTGGCCAATTGCATAACAGTATCCCATCTAGATTTCTGATACCTAGCTACATAAGCCATATAATTTGCTTGCCTGAGTCCCAGAGAGGCTGCCATATCTATTTTTTTGCCATGGCATCAATCTTCCTGGAATCCTTGTCAGGAGGATATGAAGCCAAGGAATATTAGCTTTATCACAGGCAGCAGCCTGAACTACCTAACATGACTGCATTGCTGAGAAAGGAATTCTGTATCAGGGCCTGACAATGTATACCTTCTGTCCATCTTTTTATCTACAGGAAGCACAGAATTAGGAGCTTTAAAATTTTAATTGTTTGTTTCCTAAAGACTTCACGTAAAGGAATAGACAATCTCCTAGACTCTGGAATATCCATCATTTCTACAAAATCAGGCTCCTCTTGCTCACTCATCCACAGCCTCTTCTAAAGGAAGCTGGAGGGTTTCAGCAACTTTTTTATAAAACATAAAATGAGATGGGGACTCAGACAGCACAGGGAGAGATTCTAAAGGTCTGTCTGGGGAGATGTCCGGTTCAATGGGCACACCCAGACCTTCCCAGCCACATTCATACTGTTCATAATCCTCCTCCCCCTCCTCTGGTTCATAAAATTCCTCAATATCATAATCCTGAACCACTGGGACCGGACGAACCGACCTTTTACCAGATAGTGGTGGTTCGGACGGACCCTGACAATTTGTATGGCTTTTGCTATCTCTGCAGCAGTTGGAGAAGGAATTTTGGACCCAGACCTGCTGATTTTCTTGTTTCTTTACTGGAATTGGTTCCTCAGAACCAGCTTTTCTTTGCCTGAGAGTATGGCCCTGGTCAGAGGGCACTCCCTCTGGTTCAGTTGGCACCGAACCAGGCTGGCCATCCAGGTCAGCGGACTTTTTGGCCTCTCGTTCCCTGAGTCTGCCCAATCTTTTTTCCAGGGTGGCTGCAGGGAAATTCTTACATACCTGGCAGTCTGACTGTAGGTGGTCAAACCCCAGACAAACACATGTGGTGTGTGGGTCAGCCTTGGCAAAGACTTCCCCACAAACATCACAGTGTTGAAACCCAGTGGGCCCGGTTTTTCTTTTGGGTTTCTCAGACATAATGCCAGCCTAACCAAAAACTTACCCTTTTAACGGCAGTGCCAGGCAAGACAGACTTATCGGTTCCTAACCGTGTCACGGATATTGGAAAAAACCGTAATAAATCCGTTTTTTTAGAACCGAATAAGAACCGGGAACCGCACTCTAAAATAGTAACTTTTAGTTTTAAATGAGTTTTAAACCCACTGATCGGTTCAAAACCGAACCGATAACTTACAAGTTCCACACAGACAAAAATACAGGTTACTCACCTGTAACAGGAGTTCTAGGAATGGTATATGTTGTTCATCCACACTCATTGGCAGGTATCCTTGCCGCTTTAAATCTTGCCGGAAGGTCTTCAAGCTTGCTCCTCCCACCCACTCGGGTGGTATAACTCTCGGCTCCGCCCCATGACGCCAGATCTGGCCCGCTGGAAGCTCAGGTTGTCGTCGAGCGGGAGGTCGGGAGAAAGTGGTGGATGAACAACATATACCATTCCTAAACTCCTGTTACAGGTGAGTAACCTCTATTCTAGGGACATGGATATGTTGTTCATCCACACTTTCATTGAGACTCCTAGCAGTTCTCCGGGAGGAGGGGCAGGCAACACACCCCCAATACTTACTTGGGAAAGAGAGGCTGGAGAACCAAGCCCCAAAACCAACATCCGGCGTGACTCAAGGTCGATGTGGTAATGGGTAATGAAGGTGTTTGCTGACTTCCAGGTAGCAGCCTGCAGATTTCCTGGATAGGGGCGTCCTGGAAGCAGCCACCGTTGCAACAGTATGGCGTGGTAGAATGAGCTCTTATCCTCTGGGAGGCTCCATGCCCGCCAACTTATAGCAGAGATCTATGCAGGAAGTGACCCACCTGCTTATCGTCCGCTTGGCTGCAGGTCTGCAGATCACGGCTTCAGCGTGGGTGACAAACAACTGAGTGAACCTCTCCCAATTTCAGCCGTGCGCTCTTTGTAATAAGCGGCGCCTTCTAGGGTCCAAGTATGGAGCCTATATTCGGCCTCCCGAGGTGTGATTGGGGTAGAACACCGCAGAGTCAACACCTGGTTAGAGAAACTCGGCACACCACCTTCGGAAGGAATTTCGGTGGGGCGCAGGACAACCTTGTCCCTGTGGAAGAACAGGTAAGGAGACTCGATGGAGCGCCTGGAGCTCTCCATCCTTCTGGCTGACGTGATAGCCACAAGAAGGCGGTCTTCCACGACAGGTGAGACAGAGCACACCTGTGCATAGGTTGAATGACTTGCCCATGAGCTTTGCCAGTACCAGCAGTAGATCCCACGGAGGTGGGGTTCCCGCACTGGAGGAAATGTGATCAAGGCCTTTGAAAAAGCGCCAGACCACCTTCTCTCATGTTATCACCGACTGCTTCTCGCCTGCGCCCGGTAAGCAGAGATGGCTGCCAGGTGCACCCTTTAGGTCGCCGACCTAAGCCCTTGATTAGAAAGGGACCATAAATAGTCCAAGATGCTTGCCAAGGAACAGGAGGAAGGCTCTGACACCAAATGGAAAACCTTTCCATTTGAAGGCATAGCATTTTCTGGTCGACTCCTTACGGGACGCCTCAACTACATTGAGGACCTCGTCGGAAGACCCAAGGCCTGGAACTCTGGCAGCCAGGAACCAGGCAGCCAGGTGCAGGGATTGAAGGTCCGGATGGAACACCTTCCCTGATTGACTGAGAGCAGGTCCGGGCGAGCTGGAAGCTGCCGCGAGTCCTGGAGCTGAGACTGAGGAGATCTGGGTACCAGAACTGGCGAGACCAGTCTGGGGCTATCAAATCACCTCGCCTTGTCCTCCTCGCCTTGAGAAGCACCTTGTGGATCAAGGGAAATGGGGAAAGGCGTAAGAGAGGCCGGGGTCCACTGCCTCGAGAAGGCATCCCCTGCAGCGAGCCCTGCTGAGGGCGGGCATGGAACAGACTCAGCCGCGTTCTCCCTGGGCGAACAGGTCCACCTGAGGTGTGCCCCAATGGGAGAACAGATGCTGTACTACCTCCGGCAGGAGAGACCACTCGTGGGATGCAGCCCCTATCCGGCTCAGGGCATCGGCCAGGGTGTTGGAGGCTCCTGCCACATGAATGGCTAGGAGATCCGCCTCCAGGCTGCGCACGAGTGACTAAATGCGGAGAGCTTCCTTGCATAGAAGCATGGAGTGCGTCCCACCCTGGCGGTTTAGATAGAACATGGTCGTGGTATTGTCCGTCTGGACTCGGACCACTTGACCCCGGAGGAACGGAGCAAAGGCGGTGAGAGCTAGGCGGACCGCTCGGAGCTCCAGCAGTTGATGTGGCATCGGGACTCCCGCGGGGACCAGAGGCCATGAGCCCGGTGTTCCCCCAGATGGGCACCCCAACCCATCAGAGAGGCATCGGTCGATAGAGACACGTCGGCTCGGGCGGACGAGCAGGATGCCCTCCTGCAAATGATCTGGAAGCGGTCCACCACTGAGAGCTGCCCACATCCCCTGTGTCACCGACACAAGCTGGTCCAAAGGATCGCAGCGCTTGTGACCACTGGCTGGCCAGTCCCATTGAAGGGGACATGTTCCAGCGGGCCCAACGGACCACGCTGGTGCAGGCCGCCATGAGACCCAGGGCGCCAGGAAGTCCCGGGCAGGGCGCAATTGCCCAACCAGAAATGATCGGGCAAATGAGGAAAGAACCCGGCCCTGTCCGCCCAGGAGCAGCTCTGGCTCGAAGAGTCGAGCTGCCCCCATGAATAGAATCACCTGCTTTGGCTCGAGTTCCGACTTGGCCTCGTTGATAAGGAGGCTCAGTTGAGAGCAGACCTGGAGGGCCAGATCTCTGGACCACTCCGCCTCCTTCCTGGAGGGAGCTGCTATCAGCCAGTCGTCCAGGTAAGGGTACACCGGACCCTGGCGCCACAGGAATGCTGTCACCACTGCCATGCATTTGGTGAAGACCCTGGGAGCTGGAGACAAGCCAAGGGCATGGCTTGGAACTCGAAAGGATCCTTCCGCTCGAAGCGAAGGAATCTCCTGGAGGGCGTGAAAAACACGTCCTGCAAGTCAGAGAGCAGAACCACACGCCGCGTTCCAAGGATGGTATTATCTGAGCCAGAGTGACCATCCTGAAGGTTCGAGACCTTAGGAACTTGTTTAGGTCGTGTAGGTCGAGAATGGGGCGCCAGCACCCCGTCCGTTTCGGAACCAGGAAGTACCTGGACACAAACCCTGGGTCTGAAGGAGGGTCCGCCACCTCTCTTATCACCTCCTTCTGGAGGAGGAGAGCGATGTCGGCTCGACGAGCCGCCAGTGAGGCTGGGGACCCCGAAGCCCCCCGAAGGGCGACGGCTCTGAAGGGTGGTGCCTGCTCGAATTCCAGAGGCAGGCCTCTTCCCACCACCTCCAAGACCCACCTGTCCGTGGTAACAGCGGACCAGGCGGAACGAAAGTGCCGGAGCCGTCCCCCCACGGGGGGACCCAGGGGTAAGATGACCGGGATGGGGGCGACACCCCTCAGCCCGTCACTGGGCAGGCTTGGAGGAGGGACCGGCCGAGGGACCTCCTGGGCCTTTACCTCCCTGCCTCCTGTTAGAGGAAGCCGGCGGCTTGGGTTTGGGATGCCAAGGCCGAGCCTGCTGGCCCTGGCGTTGCTGGGCGGGCGCGAGCGCTGGGGCAGAAGACTAAAGGGCTTAGGCTGCGGTTCTGGCCTTTGTCCTTCTGGGCGGAAGAGACCGAGTCAAGGTAGCATTGGACTCTCGATCCTCTGCAGGTGACCTTCCACCCCAGGGCCGAAGAGGTCAGTCCCCAAAAAGGGAACATCCGCCAACTTGTGCTGGGTATCCGAAGTAAAGGTGGATATCCTCAGCCAAGCCTGCCGACGCATAGCCACTGCGGCCGCCACCGATCTGGCACATGAGTCCCCTATATCCAAAGCAGTCTGGAGCTGCTGTTTGGCCACTGCCCTGCCCTGGTCCCGCACCTGCTTAACCGTAGTCTGCAGATCGGCGGGAAGATGAGGGATGACCTCATCCAGGGAGCCCAACAGGGCATGAGAAAAATGTGCCATGAGGACGGCCGAACTGGCCTGACGAAGGCCGAGAGAGGACGCAGCGTAGACTTTTCGCCCGACATAGTCCAATTTCTTGGACTCCTTGTCAGGAGGTTTGTCCACATCCTGGCGTTGCCGTAGCGCGGAAGCGCTGTCGTATCAACCCCTCCAGCAGAGGGTGTTCAAAACCGGACAAGGAACCGTAGGGACCGCATACTTCCTGGCCATCCTGGCCGAGCGCAGGGCAGGAAGCAGAGGCGCTACCAAGCTCCAGTGCCGGACCCACTGGCCTCGGCCACCGGAAGGCCTCCGTCGGAGAATCCCTCGGTCTAGAATCTCCGTGAGGATACCTGGCCCGTTGGAAACAGGTTTGAGCTCCATCCCAGTGGACTCGAGATGAGCGAAGCAGTCCTAGGAAGGACGGCAGCTGCGCGTCCATTGACTGACCTCCTGAAGACTCCAAGTCCAGTCGCTTGGAAAAAGGAGGAATCATCTTCGGACTGGAAGAGTCCTCGAAGAACTGCCTCTGGCCTGAGCCACCCTTCACCTGCCGAGGTCGGTCGGGAGTGAGGGTAACTGACAGCCGATGGGGTAGACCCTTAGCCGACCGAGAATCCTTGGTCGGAGCCCCAATTGGTGGCTGTGGAGGCGGAGGTTCCACCGGAATCGGTGGAGCAGCTGGTTTTGGCCGAACAACCGGCCTGGGTATAGGCTCCTCGGATAAGTCGAGGGGTTGTGTCGGCCGCTCCGGTGACAGCCACTTAATGGCGGGGGAAGGCGGCGGGTGGCTTACTCCCGGCCAGGAGAGCTGTTGCAACATAAGGTCCTCGTACAGTCGACGTAATTTACGCCGAAGCCTCCCCTTATCCGAGGAGGAGGACGAGCGGCGACGCCGCTTACCGCGGTGCCGAGACCGAGACCGCCTATGACGGTGGGATCGGCTGGACCACGAAGAGGTCCGAGACCGAGACCGAGAGTCCCGGAATTTCCGAGGTCGGTGCGGGGAGGTGTCGGCCGGAACCGGCACTCCCTTCGGCTCGGATGGTCCATCCGAGGGCTCCGGAACCGGAGGCACAGGCGAGCCCACGGGATCCCCAACTCCTCCCGGGGGAACCGGGGAGAGGGGAATCTTGGCTGCTAAAGGCGACAGCCCATCCAACGGGTCGAGAAAAATCTCGACTTCGTCGGTAGGAGTCTCGGTCAACTGACCTGACGGGGACACCGTGAGGCTAGTGGCCGGAGCCGAGCGGTCGACCGAAGCCGACGGTCGACGACTTGGGAAGAGGGACCTTTCCCGCTCCCAAGAGCGTCGACGGAGGGACTTACCCCTGTCCTTCTTTTTGGACCGAGAATAAGGTCCAGCAGACGTAGGCCCTTCTCCCTTAGTGGAGAGGGACAGACAAAGCTCCTTAAAAGAAGCCGTGTAGGAAGAACCCAGAGAGGCGGGATAAATGCCGTGGCGAGAAGATACATGCGCGCGCCTGCCTCTTCGAGGCGATCATCCGCCGAGCTGATCCGCTGAACCCGCCCCGCGGACACCGCTAACCGGGCCTCCTTGGACTTCACCGGAGGGAAACGCTTCTCGGGACGGCCCAGTTGCAATCGGGCACGCGGTCTTCGAGGACGTAGGCCGAGAAAAATGAGCACAGGTCGCAAGCCTGCGGGTCGTGCTCAAGGCCTAAGCAGTAGACACACGTGGAGTGTGGATCCGTCCGAGACATCTTCCGCCCGCATGGGCATCTCCGAAATCCGGGAGTCGATTTGTCCATCGCAGCCGTGAGGGATCAAGACTCAAGTCTTTTTTCGCAAAATTTATTTTTAAATCCATAAGCGGAGAAATAGGAACCAGTCTCAAGCGCAGAGCGTTAAGGAGGGAACCTGAGCTTCCAAGCGGTAAGGAAGATCTGGCGTCATGGGGCGGAGCCGAGAGTTATACCACCCGGGTGGGTGGGAGGAGCAAGCTTGAAGACCTTCCGGCAAGATTTAAAGCGGCAAGGATACCTGCCAATGAGTGTGGATGAACAACATATCCATGTCCCTAGAACCTTCATTTACTTACGATTACCACAGATAGAGCTTGAACCGAACGGTTTTGCGGTTAAAATAAAACTATTCTCGGTTAAATCCAACCGAGAAAACACTTTTTAAACCGAGAAATGAACCGAGCAGAAGGAGAAATCTCCGGAGCGACTGTTCACTGAGGCGGAGTAAAGAATCTGACAGTTCAAGTTTGAAATGACACAGATAGAGCTGCTCTTGTGCCAAAATTCTATTTTGGAATGGTTTTAACCATTTCACTCCGGGGCAGTTCTAGAGCTGGATCAAACTGCTAATGTCTGTAATATAGCAAGACTTCATGTTGTTTGAATTGTATTTATTACAAATTGCTGCACAACATACAGTGAGAAAGTAGTGAGAAAAGTAGGGCTTCAATGCTTCATGGCTTCCATGCAAGTGCTAGTAAAGTTAATGCATCATCAAAAGTAAAGTCAGTTGGTAGACTTGACAGGTCGCTCAAGTCTATTTTCTAAATTCATTTATGGTATCGTCATTCTCCGCGTTCTCTCTCATGGTCTCACTCATCTGGTTCCTCGTCCTCCTCCTCCTGATCAGAGTCTGAAATACCGAGGGCTTCAAGACTTTCGGACAGGAACTGATCAGTGATGTCATCTGTGTAGTCAGGTTCCTCTTTTGGAGCATCTGTAGGAATGTCTCCTTCCTCATCCTTGAACAGGGCATCGTCTTCTGTCTCGTCCATGCAGTTACAGATACCACATTTCAGGAACTATCTGCGGACCATGTCTATGGGGATGGAGTCCCAGGCATCAATGATCCACTGACGCACTACATCCAAATTATGTCTTTTTAGATTGCCAGCTTTTGTTACAGGTACAGCCCAAGAACACATCCACTCACTCCACTTATGCCTGACCCTGTCTTTAAAAGGTTTGTTTAGGCAAACATTTAGAGGTTGTAGTATGAATATCAGCCCTCCCGGTATTACACAGTTGTCAACTTTGGACTTTTTGGCACATTTTTTTTAACACCAGCCGTTAAATGAGCTCGAAAAATGTGCCAAACAAGTAGTGAGCGCTTAGGTGCCCCTGGACATGACCCCAAACTCATTGCATCCAAATCTGCACCAATGCCTCATCCACCCACCCTTTGGGACGAGGGTATACTAGTACTCCTGGGGGAAAAGTAATTTGTTTAGGCAAAGTTTTTCTTTTGAAAACGACAAGTGGTTTTAACTTGGTACCATCAGCTAAGCAAGACAGGACAACTGTAAAATGTGTTTACTTGTGCCCTGTTGAACAAATTAGGACCGTCTTGCTCCCCATAGGATTTACAATTCGGTTGCCAGGAAGGACGTATGTCATGGGGGTCTTATTTTTAATAAAAACTGTTGAAAACTGTCCACCTTTTGCTCTAAATCAGGTGGTAGTCTCTGAGAAATTCTGGTACGTTGTCTGAGGGTTGTTAGCCCATGGCACTCCATGAACCTCGAGCACCACCCAGCTGAAGCCAAAAATGATTCTGCACCTGCGGAGCTGTACGTGGTTTGTTCTTTTACCATCCTCAGTGCCTGCATGCAGATGGCCAAGCGGGTAACGATGTAGCTGCTCTGGCGGC
This sequence comes from Neoceratodus forsteri, assembly GCA_016271365.2. Taxonomy (NCBI): domain Eukaryota; kingdom Metazoa; phylum Chordata; order Ceratodontiformes; family Ceratodontidae; genus Neoceratodus; species Neoceratodus forsteri. Next base: position 500,731,492 of record CM028138.1, on the reverse strand, counting down.
ACTCGAGAACCAGTTGTTTGGGTCAACTAATGAAAACAGAGCGTCCCACGGCAGGCTTTTTTGTTTTTGGCATCTCTAGTCTCTTGCTGCCTACGCCAGTCCCAGACTTGCTTCTCATTAATCGAGAAGTGCCTGGCTGCAGCAGAGTTGTTGCTGAGGTCTCGGCAAATTCCACCACAAGCAGCTTAAAGCCTGCATCGTAACACCTCCTTTTTCTCTTGCCACTAGCGCTCCTTCTGGCATCTGTAGTGACACTTTGTTGGGTCTGATTACTTATATTAACAAGGGGAGTGAGTAAACAGGTGACTGTGAGCAGCTATGAACGAGCTGGCTGATTCAATTATTAACGAGCAACAGAGTGACCTGTATATAAGCCGAGACCCGTGATTTCAATGTCAGAATTTGGACACAAAATCTCGGCTTATACTCGAGTATATATGGTATGTAACTGTTCTATCTTCTTCGAGGATCTCTCTCATGAGGCCACAACTATGGAACGAGTACCAAGTAGTACTGACAGTGAACAGTTTGGATGGCTGGGGCCTACAAGCCTAAGACAGAGGCCTTGATGTACAGCTAGGCCAAAGCCAGTCCTATTCCGAGATGCAATGTCCAGACTGTAGTGTTTTAAGTATGGACAGTACTCCACATGGCAGCTGTACAGATCTCCGCAGCAGACTAATTTTTGAAACAGGCAACCATGCCTCTTGTGGAATGACCACGAACCACCCCAAGAAGTTCCTTACCGTACTTCCGGTAACAGAAAGTAACAGTCTGCTAACCAACCATTTGGATAAGCGCTGTTTACAAACTGGAGTGCCCTCTTTCCTGGGGCAAACTAAACAAAAAGCTGCGAGGATGTCCTGCAGTCCTTTGTACTGTGTATACAGTACCTAAGTAGTCTATGTATATCTAGAGTATGGAACAATGCTTCCCTGGATTGACGTGCTCAGGAAAATAAGCTGGCAGGTGGATGGTTTGATTTAAAGTAAACTCAGACACACTACAGGTATAGGATTAGTATGCAAAAAAAAAAAAAAAAAAAAAGAAAAATCAATGGCTCACACATTTTTTTAGTTGCTTTAACCAGGATTAGTACACTAAGCTGAAAGGTTTTTTTTACAGGTGTGACCCAGGGAGCACAGAGAAGTTAAGTGACTTGCTCAGGGTCACACAGTACGTAAGAAGAAGCTCTGGGATTCAAACCCAGGTCTGGTCTGCTGGATGTCACCAGATTTGCAGCTCAGAGCCTTAAACCACTGCGCTATACTGCCTCCGTATTAGAACCTGCAACTCTGAAATTCTTTGAGCATAAGTGATAGTAACCAAAAATAACACTTTCCAAGAGAGAAAGCACAAGCCACAAGCTGTGGCTGGCTCAAAAGGAGTCCAAGTAAGCTTTGTCAAAACAAAATTCAGGTCCCAAGCTGGGACTGGATTGCGGACAGGAGGCTTCAAATGTAGAATGCCTCAAGAACATACAGGCCACCTCAGGCTGGGCAACTGTACGACCCTCTATAGGCACATGGAAAGCTGAAATAGCAGCCAAATGCACTATGATGGAGGAATACTGCAAGCCTGCATCTGACAAGGACAGCACTTACTCCAGAACCTGATTAACTGGACAGGTAAACGGGTCTAAACGATAAGTGGCCCATAAAGCAAACTGCTTCCACTTAATGGAACAGGTGGCTTTGGTAGGCTCTCTGCCAGCCACCAGGACATCAGTCACCTTTTGGGAAACTCCAAACCCGACAATGGCTATGTTACTGACCAGGGTTCCCTGTTCCTGTCACAGGCCCTTTTTTCCCCCTTTCTGTTTTTTGTCCCCATTTTCGTCTTGCCAGCTGCCGGGACCTCCTTCCACCTGCCCAAGCCCTCCACCCACCACGTGAAGTCCCAGATGATCCAGCCCAACACCAGCCTTTGCTTGACAACCTTCCGGGTACCCCGACTGTAACCCACGGCTTACCCCCAGGGTTGGGACCCCCCCGTCTCCCTCAAACCAGGAGGAACATACTTCACTCGACAGTCGGGGCCCATGGTGTGGAGCTGGCAAGATGTGGGGAGGAGTCGAGGAGACCCTGCCATGGGGCAGCTTAATTTGCCCAGAGCTGCTGGGGATTTTTATTCCCTTTTCCTCCCCTCACCCCAGGGTGTGGTCCTGAGAGATGGCCTTGGTGAGAGGCCTAGCGGGCTGTCGGAAGAGCAGGTGAGCCCCACCCCACTCTGGGCAAGTGACGCCTCCGCATCAACTGCCAGACGAGTGGGTACGTGCCGACGTAAGGCCACCCCAAAGTGAACGCTTGTTCCTTCCCGCTTGACAACCCCCTCCCCCTGGGTTACCAGGGGACGGCTGTGCAAAGAAAGGAGGTACCCTCCCTCCCCGAACATCCAATGGACGCCTGAACCCCACCTTGCTGGCCGGTATCACGCATTCCGGGCTTGGGGTGCGAACCTGGGTTGTCAGGATGGCAAGTGGTAGCTCTATCACTGCGCTATCTGACCAGCCCTGTGACAGGCCCTTGTACAGGGGCAGAGGCACTGGTGGTTTCACTGCCAGCTGCTGCAGCGGGGGGGGGGGGACCAGATCTGCTGAGGCCACGGTATCTAAGAGGATCAGAATGGCCCCTCCATTTGAAGCTTGATTAGCACCCTTGGGATTAGAGGGAAGGTGTACGTGAACCTCCCCCCCTTCCAAAGCGGGACAACACGTCTTGCCAGAAAACTCCAGGCCCAGGAGCAAGTGAGTAGAAAAGAGGCAGTTTTGCGTTGTGCGGTGACGCAAAAAGGTCCAACTCTGGATGACCCCACCTGTCGAACTGGTCCACTACTGAGGTCAGCAGTTCCCACTTGTGCATTCTGGACTGGGACCTGCTTAGCCTGTCTGTCAAGACATTTTGGGCGCCTGGAACACAGAACCACTGACAATTCTAGATAGTGTTCCAGAGCCCAATACCAGACTCACTGCTTCCCTGCACAGGGGCTAAGAATGAGTGCCCCTTGCTTGCTGATGTAATGCATCACACTGATGTTGTCTGTCTGCACTTAAGAGGACCCGAGGACAGATGAGACTGGAAGGCTCATAGCCCAAACAGGACAGCCCCCACCTCTACAACATTTATGTGCAGGCTGCTCCCCACTGTTGTCCATGTCCCCTGCATCTGACAGGGTGCAAAGTGTGCCCCTCAACCCATCCCACAGGCATCTGTTAGAATCTGAAGAGGGGAGGGGATCAGGAGAGGAACCCCCTTTAGTAGGTTGCTGGGTTCCATCCACCATGAGTACTTTGCTTAGAGAGGTTACTAGAACCCTTTGTTCTAGATAATCTGTGAGCTGGTTCCACTGGACTCTTAGGGTTCACTGAGGGTTTGTCATAGGCAGTCTGGCCAGTGGCACTGTGACAATGGCCACTGCTATAAGGACCAAGAGCCGCAGGAATGTCTTGGCTGAGACATACCAGCTGTCGTGTGCCAGCTGGGCCTTGCCAAACAGACGTTCGGCCCTGTCCAGAGGCAAGAGGGCTGAACTCTGATTTGTGTCCAAGACTGTTCCTATGTACTGCAGGCACTGACAAGGTGCAAGACAGACTTGGGTACATCGACAGTAACCCCCAGAGCATCGAACATCTGCCTTGTTAGAGCTAGGGTGCGTAGAAGCTGTTCCTTGGAGTGGCCTTTCAATAGCTAATTGTCCAGGCAAGGAAAGGCACAGAGGCCTTCTCTGCGAAGGGCCGCTGCCACCAATGCGAAGTAGTTGGTAAAGCCTCGTGGTGCACAGGACTAGCCAAAACAATACTCTGAATTGGCAGTGTTCCCCCTTAAACAGGAACCTCAAATACTTCCTGTAAGGTTTGCAAATTCTGATATGAAGGTAAGCATCCGTCGTGTCGAGGGAACAGATCCAGTCCCCTGCTTGCAATAGTGAAAGCAGGCCTTGCAGGGTTACCATTTGGAACTTTTGTACTCTATAAATAAGTTCAGATCCCGAGATCCAGGACAGGCCGCAGGACTCCTGTCCACTTTGGGACTAGAAGAACTGGGAGTAGAACCCTGTGTTTCTTTGTTCCACTGACACAGGTTCTATGGCTTTCTTTTGAAGCAAAGTCTGAACTTCCTCCTTGAGCAGAGGAATATGGTCTGGACAAAAAAAAAAGTATGGCACTGGTGGATGATATGGAGGTGTGTTCAGAAGTTCCAGAGCATGGCCTTGTGCAATGATTTCCAGGACCCAGGCATCTAATGTCACCTCCTTCCACTGACTGAGGTGGAGTGAGGAACGACCTAACCACCACCCCCCTGGGGTAATGGTGGCCAGGAGGTGTACAAATAGGCAGAGCCAGTTGTGGTGGCTCCCGCCACACCATCACCTCTAGGGACTTTTGAATGGGCACCTGGGGTGGGTAAGACTCCTGCTCCCTTACCCTTACTCTACTGTCTGGCGGCAGGACAGTGTCTAGCACCAGCTGGGCAAATGGGACCCTCGGCTTGAAGATTGGAAAGGATATCCGAGCCAAACAATCTGTATCTTCTAAAAGGGACAATGATACAGACTGCTGTAAATCATTTGCAAACCCTCCTGCCAAAAGCTAGGCATGCCTCCTTAAATTCTTGAAACAGCAGCCCTGGATGAGGTACAGACATCATAGGTTGTATGGAGCAGATGGTTTCCCCATCAGCCCCAGCAGAAAGAGCTTTTAACAGCTCCTGTTTGGGAGTACCCTCTGGCAAGGCCTGTGCAGCTGCCTTGGCCTTTCTTCAGGGTCTATTCTGGTATTTAATCATTTGGGCATAATATCGGACAACTCTAAGGCCCAGGGAGGCTTAGGCAAAGGTTCTTTTGCCCATGACATCCAAACTCTTAGATTCCTTATCTAAAGGAAGGGAGCAGAGGCATTTTGGTGCCTTTGACCTACCAAAAGCAGCACTGATGATGGAGTCTGTCTCAGGCTGGCTGGCAAAGAATGGGTGCCCTGAGGAAGCCAAATACATTTTATTGGATTTGGTATTTGCCAGGCAGCAAAGGTGGCATCCTCTATGGCAAGGAGGAGGGGTGGTATGACAATAGGAGCGTTTTTTTCTTGGTGGTATCCTGTTCCTCCAACTCAAAACCGAATCCTCACTGGCACTGGATCTAGTAGAATCAGCGCCTCTATCATAGAGAGGGACTTTTTAAATAATTCTCAGCATCCTGTATCATTAGCTCAGGATTATATTCAGTGTCACTGTCACTCTGGTAGATGGGCACATGAGTGCACTGGCAATGTCAGTGATACTCAAGGCAGTAGCATGGGGCCAGCTCAATTACGCATCGCCACGGGGGTTTGAGGTATACAGTGGTAGTTATCTAAAAATTGCCTACCTCCAGGTACCACTGAGGTACTCAAGTTACAATCTGCATTGACTGCAATGTGATTCTGTCTCTGTATATCCAGGTATACCTCAGTAGTGAGAAACTTTTCTATAACTACCAATGTAGGCCTCAATGGACCTCCCTCCACTGGAGGAGGAGGCATCATAGTCTGTCATTAAACGATGGTCAGCGCCCATGTGGTCGATGGTTGCGCTGGAGGAGGCAGAGTCCCTGATGTCGACATACCAGCTGTACTAGATCTGGTAAAGCCTACGCCATGCCCCGACCTGGGAGTTGGGTCAATGGTCAGGGAGGCGAGAGGCAGGGGATGGCGCTTAAGAGGTCGCGCCTGCTGTACGATGGAGTGTAAACGGGAGGATTTTTCTTGTCCTTCTACAGGTGCTTGTGTTTCTGGGACCCAGAGGACTTCTCCCAGGATTTTGAAGACCTTTACCCGGAGGAATGAGACTGCGATGCAGCAGAACTTCTTTGCCAGAGTTCCTTCTCCATGCAGGCTACCTACTGCCTCAAAAGGCGCTTCTGTAAGAGACCGTTTTGACATCACCGGGTAGCAGTGTTGAACCCCCTACAGAATCAAGTAGGCTTGCATATTATGGTCTGGGCCTAGGTAGCAGACACTGTGTGAGTAACCAATATAAATCTTCTCACCGCACTGGCAATATTGTAGCAGTTTTGGTGGTTCCTTCGACATACATGCTGTAAAAAAAAAAAAAGAAAAAAAAATCACTTTCGCAGCAATGTTTCCATAAGCAGTCCGATGAGTATGGTTGACAGCGGGAAAAGAACGGAGGAGGGAAAAGGGCCACCCACGTTTATACGGCAGCTAATGTCCGACGTCATGGGTGCCCCCTTGTGGACTGCTTGTAAAAAGTTTCCGAGATATCCTCAAAGAAGATCTAATATTGCAAGAGGCAATAGGGTCAACAGAAGCTATGTAAATGCCTCTAGAACCATGTTATGGTCCCACAATGGACAAAGCTCCCACATCAAAACAGGTCTACAGACCAAGGAATACAGACACAGGAGCCTTCTGAGGATTCTGCAGGACACTTCCATTTGGGGCAACTACTCCCTACAAGGAAATGAAAGACAGAAATGGCCAAAAGGTGTATCTTCATAGAAGAGTACCGAAGGGAGGAGTCAGATAGGGAGAAGAGGTAGTCCAAGACAGGCTGCACTGGAAACAACCTACTCAGGGAGCAAGAGCACACCAAAAACTCCAAACATTTCCATTTCAGTAGTAGGTGTTCCGAGTAGACTGCTTCCGAACTCCCAGCAGAACATTCAAACCCACCCAGGAGACCAAGGAAGGACAGTTTACAATCTTGAAAGCCAGAGATGAAGCTGAAGGGACCAAAACTTCACGACTGCCCTGGTCCTGTGACAACGGACCCAATTGAGGTGGTGGGGTGGGGTGGGGGCAAAGGGGGCTCCACGAACTCTACCAGAGCAGAGGAAACCAAATTTGACTGAGCAAGAAAGTGGTCACCTGTGACCCCCACCCCCCCAATACAGTACATGGGAAATGGGATCAGGGTAAAGATGTAAACTCCAGACCCTGGGGCAAGCGAACAAAAATGAAGCAGTTTTATGTTGCATGGGAACATAAAGATCCAACTTGTGCTGGTCCACCTGTGCAGCAGTAGCACTACTGCTCATGACTCCAGTGACCAGAGTTCGAGATTGAGCCCGAGGCATCAGAGGGGCTGACCGGGGCAGGTTGAGCATCTGTGTGACCGCTCACCTCCGGGGGGAGGGGGGCTGTACCCGACTGGCTTCTGGTGGAAGCCGGTGGCAGAGCAAGATCGAGCTCAAACTCTTGGGGTGGAAGAGAGGCATAATGGACGTCCGCACAGACACCTCGTCGTCAAGCGCACGTCATGCCTCCAGAAGAAAATGAAAAAAAAAAAAAAACACAGGGCCCCAGCACACCGGAACGACAGAGCGCCCGGCACCGACATGGATCTCCTCTGCCTGTCACGCGGCTCTGAGGTCCCAATGAAACGTCGAATTACGAGGGCACGTGCGACCCACCTCGGCCCCGCCTGGGGGGGTATAGCCACGGCTCCATGGGAGATGGTCCTGAGCACCGGCATATAAGTAAGGTGGGGACAACAGCTGTCTTGTTGCCTTGGCGATTCCTTAAGGAATCAGTGAGCAGGGGGGGCATAAACATAAATTAAAAAAAGATACAACTTGGGCTGACCCCAATGGATGATGAGTTCTTTGACCATGACCTCCAAGAGTTCCCACTCATGGGACCGAGGAAATGACCTGCTAAATCCACCAGAATGTTTGAAGAGCCAAACAGAAACATAGCAATGAGGTATACGACATGGGCAGTGCTCACTAGAACACACTCATGGCTTCCTGAGAGAGGGTAGGAGTGCAAACCTCCCTGTCTGTGAAGCTGGTGCATGACAACTGTCTTTTCATATCAGAGGACAACCCAGTGAGGGACGATGGCCTCCAGGCTGAGAGAATCAGCCCTAATCTCCAGAATTTTGGTTTGGAGAAAGCAGTCTAAGGAGACCCACATCTCCTTGATCTTCAGTGCACCCAGATCGCCCCCGAATCCATCCAGGAGACATACATGGTGAGGTGAGGACCTCCTGTGGCGAAGAAAGGTGAAACAGGGCAGCCTGAAGCAGATGGGGACAGTCTTGCCACTAGCAAACAGCCCTGCAGGGCTAGTGACCAGAAATGAAAATTACGTACCTACCGTAATTCTTGATCTTCTCTTGTATCTTCACCATTCATTACTTACTGGGTGTAAGCCGGAGGCGCGCACCCGTCACGGGAGCTTTTTTTTTTTTTAAACTTTGGCTAACGGCACTGCCCTCGCGAGTGGCGTCGTGCGCGAGGGGCGGCCGTTAGTAGCGACCAACCTCCTCCAACTCAGTTCTGTGAGCCGGAGAGGCAAAAGCGAGAAGCAGAGAATATAGAAGGCAAGATAGCCAAGGATAGCAAAGCAAGGAAGAATGAACTGAAAAAGGAATAAGCCGATGGAGGAAGGACAGAGGAGATAAGAGTATCCCTAACCTAGGGACTGCAGGGCCTCCTTACCTGGGAGACTCTAGGAGGAGAGAGAAGGAGGGAAATGAGAAAGAAGGAGAAGGAGAAGAAGAGGAGGAGAGATGGGATGTTGAGGGAACCAGAATGCCCAAGGAGCCTAGTTAGCTTATGGCTGAAGGCTCGACTTAACAGGGAAGCAAGAATCCCCGGAGATACAGCTGAAGAGAAGGTTCACCAAACCCGCTAGACAGACTCAGGAGGGCATAGTCCTCATCCTCAACATGCCATTGTTTTGATAACCACTTCGGGCTCCTGGCCGCGGAAGGCCTTTAACTGGAGGACACCCGAGGAGGGAGAATAAAACCCCCGGCAGTATGAGAGCACTGCTAAGGGGTTTGGAAATGGAAACTGTAAGCCTTTCAGGAGTTCATAAGTACAGAAGTGGGACTCAGTCGGACTCGCCAAGGCAGGCCGCCAGAGGCTTAGGCTGGCTGGGATTGGTTATGGTCAGCACAGCTTGTCTGTAAAACTGTCCGAGGACACTAGAAAGGAAAACACCAATTATCAAAATCTGGTGAGAAGGGCAGTCTGCCCTCTCATCTTACTTCTTGTTTTTCTCTCTTTTTTTCTTTTTACAGATAATCACTTGCAGGCTAGGCGTGACCTGAATACCAAGAATGCCTATAGCAGTCGAAGAGAGTTCCCTCAGCTTTTGCTTTTTTTTTTTTTTTTACAAAACAGACGTGCCCGTTCCTCCTCTCTGCAAGGCAAGAATTAGGGAAGGGGGAGGGGTTTTTGATTCTAGGGCTTAACAGCTGGAGCACGGGATTGCAGGATCAAAACTGAATAGCCTGAGCCAGGCTAAAACCCCAGAGGTATCTCGCCCGAGGGATGGCAAGACATAGTTGTGCAGTTTGATCGCCAAGCAAATCCACTAGATGGCCCAAGAATCTCAGAGTAAATAATTTTTCTGGAGAATAAGAACCCCCCCCCCCAGAAATAGATTTTTTTTTTTTTTTTGAAAAATTGAGCAATTCTTCCCATTTTTTATAATTTTTTTTTTTATATATATATTGCAGAGAGAGGAAGGACGGGAGGTGGAGAAGCCACAGGAAGAGGCCACTGAGGGGATGGAGGGAAGGAGTAAGTAATGAATGGTGAAGATACAAGAGAAGATCAAGAATTACGGTAGGTACGTAATTTTCATATCTTCCCTTGTCAATCTTCACCATTCATTACTTGCTGGGTGAATACCAAGCTCCTCTTCCCCCAGGAAGGGGGAAGAGGCCATACCCTGAGGGAACAAGAGCCCCAGCCTTCAGTTGGTGAGAAACAGAAGGAGAAGACCCTGGCTCATTCAGAAAGCCTAAGTGGGGGAAGAGCTAGGAGGTGCCTCCCGAGGACGAGGAGACGGAGGGAGCCCCTGTAAAAGTCTCCTAGCTCTAGAGGAGAAAAGACGGGTCCCCCGGAAGGCGGAGCGAATCACCCTACGCCGGGCCAGGGGTGACAACCTGGAAAGACGAGGCCATGCCGTCCGCCTGATGCAGATCGCTGTCCCCGCAAGCCTGGAAGCCACCTCACTGGCGTCGTAAGATGCCCTTGCTTGGTGTCTTGCCAGCTCCAGGCCTACCGCGGAGAGGGCAATGGCTTGTCTGGTTTGCTCCGTGTCAGGCATTGATGCCAACAGCTGGGACATCATCGACCACAAATGCCGGTTGTAGGCAGCGTGGTGAGCCTGATGAGATGCAATACTGGCACTCGCACGAGAAGAAGAGAACACTCTTCGCCCCCAACGGTCGAACTGGAGAGAGTCCGGATCCGGTGGGCGGTCGTGCGCCAGGCAGCGGCGCCCAGAAGGAGTGTCTAGGTAAACCAAACCGGAGGGCGGGTTGGGAAGAGAACCTAGAGACTCTGAGGGGGCACAATACCTACGCTGACAGTCAGCCGGGGCTGGAGAAGAAGCGGCTGGGGACTGCCAGGACCGGATAGACGCCTCCTGGAAGGGATAGGCCAGGAAGGTACCACCAAATGCTGGGCACTGAATTCACCAAGGAATTCTCGCGTCTCCCGTTCGGTATTGTCTCTCCGAACATAGGAAATCCGAAGATCCCTCACCATCCTCGAGAGGAAACGCTGATATTCAGTGAAATCAGCATCGGAGGAAAGATGAGCAGGGGTTCCTCTCCCTCAGAGGAGGGAGACGAGGATGATGGGGAGCTGGAATGTCCAGAGGATTCTGCGGGCGGGAGAGTCGAAGACCCGCTCATGCATGTATCTAACGTATGAGGGGAAGGCCACCGCAGAACCCCTGAACTGCTCCCAGGATAACGGACCCGTAGGACCGACATGGCCTGGGAGCGGGGGTGGAGAAGGCAGAGAGATGGGAGAGGGGCACCTCCGAGGAGGCAACTGCTCTCTGCGAGGGCTCTGGAATCCGGGGAAAGGAGCCCTAGTAGGAGGGATCCCGGATATCAGACCAGGCCGCAGAACGGAACTCTGGGGAAGCGGAGCCTGGAAGAGCCCTGGGGGAGAACCTCCCCTGTGACGACGCCGGGACTGCATGGATCCAGAAGGGCAGTCCGCACAAACGCCGCCGGAGGACACCCTAGAACCCTTGAGGGAGGGGCGAGGTTCCGACTAGGTCCTGGCCACCCCGGAGGTGGCTAAAGAAGACCGAGTGGCAGACCCCTCACCCTCAACCCTCGGACTCGAGAGGGCCCTCCTCCCACCACAGCCCCTGTCCCTAGAGGAGCAACAGCACGCGGGGGGGTAGCTGTCACTGCCCTCCAGAGAGGGGATCCTCCGTCACCCCCCGCCTGCCCCCGGCTCCCGGCCACCCCAGCCGGGGAACCCTCAGGAGACGACGGAAGGGGGGACAGAGGGAAGGGCCCGCTGCACCGCCTGGTACCTGTAGCCACAGGGGACCCAGACCCCGAAGAGTGGGGGTGCCAGGATGGGTCCACGTCCGAGTCATCACCCTCCGAGGAGGACGAGACCAGCTGGACCTCGATGCTGGCCACCCCAGGGGTCCCTGATGCCACGGAGCCGCGAACGGCCCCAGTACCAAGGGTGACGCCGCCCCCACACCGGTAGCAGCCAGGCCCAACTCCGGACCTCTGACGGCGCCGCAGGCCCGCACCGCTAGGAGGAAGGACAAGGTTCACGGGCGCCGCTGGCGGCGCTGGAGGCGAGGCGGCACCGCCAGGTCCATCGGTGCCGCAAACCGCGCCGAATGCTCAAAGCGCACCACCAGCGTTCGCCTGACCGCCCGCGCCGTGGACCGCACCGATCTAAACGGGCGCCAAGATTTATCACCGCACCGCGAATGGCGCCGATCCGAAATGGCGCCGAAGGCGGCGTCGAGGGTCCACCCAGCCAGGCCCAAAAGCCAAGGGCCTCTACACGGGGAGCCTGCACCGAAGAGGTGACTGCCGAGGTGTCGGCGCCGCGCCCGGAAGGGACTCACGACGCCCCCAACACCGCTGGAAGGGCCTCCTCCTCGGCAAGAAAAGACGAGGAGACCCTCCTCCTCGGACCGTGATAGGCCCGAGGGGCCTAACGACCTTGCCCGAGAATCTCGAGAGCGACGTCGTCCTCTCGAAGTCGGCGGGCCTTGCCGAGCTGAACGCTGCGATTTCGAGGACGCGACAGTCCATCGAGAAACAGGCGCTAACGAATCCATATCATGGTTGGGTCCCAGGCACGCGGCAAACGCTGGGCCGGTCCGAGACGGAGAAATGCTGGCCACAGGAGCACCGACGATAGGGCGGCCTGCTCTTTGAAAAGCGCTTAGCTCCCGAACCGACATAACGCTAAAATAACAAGGCTAAAACACAGCAAGAAACACACCCGCTACCAGATAGAAAAAGGAACAGTCTTACCGGATCGGGCCGAAAGTGTGAAGAAAAACAGGAGTCGCAACACGCGACTGAAATGACCGCTATCAAGAATAGGTGCTGCCTCGACGGGGCGGAGAAACAGAACCGAGTTGGAGGAGGAGTCGGTCGCTACTAACGGCCGCCTCATGCGATGACATCACTCGTCAGGGCTGTGTCGCATTAAAGTTTTTTTTTTTTTTTTTTAAAAAAGTTTCAGGATTTGCGCGCCCGCTTACACCCAGGAAGTAATGAATGGTGAAGATTGACAAGGGAAGATCAGGGGGATCCAGGGATTGGAAAGCCTGGGCCCATCGGGCATGAAGCCTCCAATGGTGAATTCACATGTAAAAGCCAGCCAGGGGAACAGTAAATACAGGTTACTCACCTGTAACAGGAGTTCTAGGAATGGTATATGTTGTTCATCCACACTTCATGGCAGGTTCCTTGCCGCTTTAAATCTTGCCGGAAGGTCTTCAATCTGGCTCCTCCCACCCACCCGGGTGGTAAAACTCTCGACCGCCCCATGACGCCAGATCTAGCCTGCTGGAAGCCAGGTTGTGCGTTCAGGCCAGGTGGTTAGGATGAACAACATATACCATTCCTAGAACTCCTGTTACAGGTGAGTAACCTGTATTTCTAGGGACATGGATATGTTGTTCAATCCACAATTCATGGCAGACTCCTAGCAGTTCTCTGGGAGGAGGGAGGCAAGGCGCACACCCTCTACTTAGGAAACAAGGACTGGAGAACCGAGGTCCCAAAACCAGCATCCTGGCGTGACTCAAGGTCGATGTGGTAATGGGTAATGAAGGTGTGTGCCGACTTCCAGGTAGCAGCCCTGCAGATTTCCTGGATAGGGACATCCCTGGAGGCAGCCACCGATGCAGCGGTACGGCGGGTAGAATGAGCTCTTATCCCTTTGGGAGGCTCCATGCCCACCAACCTGTAGCAGAGATCTATGCAGGAGGTGACCCACCTGCCTATCGTCCGCTTGGCTGCAGGTCTGCCAGGTGCGGCTTCAGCGTAGGTGACAAACAGCTGGCGAACCTCTCTGCGAAATTCAACCGTTCGCTCCTTAGAATGAGAGCGCTCTTCTACGGTCCAAAGTATGGAGCCTAAATTCGGCCTCCAAGGTGTGATTCGGATAGAACACCGGCAGAGACAACACCCGGTTAACGTGAAACTCCGACACCACCTTCAGAAGGAACTTCGGGTGGGGGCGCAGGACAACCTTGTCCCTGTGGAAGACCAGATAAGGAGACTTGCTGGAAAGCGCCTGGAGCTCTCCCATCCTTCTGGCTGACGTGATAGCCACCAAGAAGGCGGTCTTCCACGACAGGTGAGAGATGTCACACCTGTGCATCGGTTCAAATTGCTTGCTCATGAGCTTAGCCAATACCAGCAGTAGATCCCACGGAGGTGGAGGTTCTCGCACCGGAGGGGATATGTGATCAAGGCCTTTGATAAAGCGCCCGACCACCTTCTCCTGCGCCACTGACTGCTTCCCGGCCCGCGCCCGGTAAGCAGAGATGGCTGCTAGGTGCACCTTGCGCCATCGACTGAAGCCCTAGCTGAGAAAGGGACCACAGGTAGTCCAGAATGCTTGCCAAGGAACAGGAGGAAGGGTCCAACCCTTGCCCTGACACCAAATGGAGAATCTCTTCCATTTGAAGGCATAGCATTTCCTGGTCGACTCCTTACGGGATGCCTCAACAATGTTGAGGACCTCGTCGGAAAGACCCAAGGCCTGCAACTCTAGCCGCTCTGGAACCAGGCTGTCAGGTGCAGGGACTGAAGGCCTGGGTGGAGAACCTTCCCCTGGTTGACCGAGATCAGGTCCGGGCGGGCTGGGAGCCTGGAGCTGAGGCGATCTGGATACCAGAACTGGCGGGGCCAGTCTGGGGCTACCAGAATCACCTTCGCCTTGTCCCTCCTCACCTTGAGAAGCACCTTGTGGATCAAGGGAAATGGGGAAAGGTGTAGAAGAGGCCCGGGGTCCACAGCCTCGAGAAGGCATCCACCTGCAGCGAGCCCTGCTGAGGGGGAGGGCATGCAACAGCCTCAGCTTTGCATTCTCCCTGAGGCAAACAGGTCCACCTGAGGCGTGCCCCAGTGGGAGAACAGATCGTGTACTACCTCCGGCAGGAGAGACCACTCGTGAGACACAGCCCCTATCCGGCTTAGGGCATCGGCCAGAGTGTTGGAGGCTCATGCCACATGGATGGCTAGGAGATCCGCCTCCAGGCTGCGCACAAGGGACCAAGTGTGGAGAGCTTCCTAGCACAGGGGCATGGAGCGCGTCCTACCCTGGTGGTTTAGGTAGTACATGGTCGTGGTATTGTCCGTCTGGACCTGGACCACTTGACCCCGTACAGACGGAGTGAAGACGGTGAGGGCTAGACGGACCACTCGAAGCTCCAGCAGGTTGATGTGGCATCGGGACTCCCGAAGGGCCAAGGGCCAAGCGCTCTGTGCTCCCCCAGATGGGCACCCCAACCCATCAGAGAGGCGTCGGTGGACAGAGAGACCGTCCGCTCGGGGCGGACAAACGGGATGCCCTCCTGCAGATGAGCTGGAACGATCCACCACTGGACAGCGTCCCACATCTCCTGGGTCACTGCCACTGGCTGGTCCAAGGGACTGGAGCGCTGTGACCAATGGCTGGCGCAGGCCACCATTAGGCCCAGGAAGTACCGGGCAGGGCCCAATTGCCCAACCTGAAATGGCTGGGCAAAGGAGGAAAGAACCTCGGCCCTGTCCGCTGGGAGCCGTGCTCTGGCTCGAAGAGAGTCGAGATCTGCCCTGAAGAACTAGATCACCTGCTTTGGCACGAGTTCTGACTTGGCCTCGTTGATGAGGAGGCCAACCTGAGAGCAAACCTGGAGGGCCAGATCCCTGGACCGCTCCACCTCCGGTCTGGAGGAGGCAGCAATCAGCTAGTCATCCAGGTAAGGGTACACCCGGACCCTTCAGCGCCACAGGAATGCTGTCACCACTGCCATGCATTTGGTGAAGACCCTGGGAGCTGGAGAGAGGCCGAAGGGCATGGCCCGGAACTCATAAATGTACCCCTCTGCTTTGAAGCGGAGGAATCGCTGGTGGGACGGACGGATTGGGACGTGAAAGAACGCGTCCTGGAGATCCAGAGAACAGAACCACATGCCTCGTTCCAAGGATGGAATGATCTGAGCCAGAGTGACCATCCTGAAGGTTCGAGACCTTAGGAACCTGTTCAGGTTGTGCAGGTCTAGAACGGGGTGCCAGTCCCCCCATCTGTTTCGGGACCAGGAAATAACCTGGACACAAACCCTGGGTCTGGTGGAGGATCCGCCACCTCCCTGATCACCTCCTTCTGGAGGAGCAGGGCAATGTCAGCTCAACGGGCTGACAGAGAGGCTGCGGACCCCGTAGCCCCCCGTGGGGAGACGGCTCGGAAGGGCGGGGCCTGCTCAAACTCCAGAGGCAGACCCTTTCCTACCACTTCCAACACCTAGTGGTACGTGGTGATAGCGGACCAGGCGGAAAGAAAGTGGCGGAGCCGTCCCCCCAAGGGGACCCAGAGGGGAGCGACGAGGCTGGGGGCGACACCCCTCAACCCGTCACTGGGCAGGCTTGGAGGAGGGACTGGCCGAGGGGCCTCCAGGGCCTTTTCCTCCCGGCTTCCTGCTGGAGGATGCTGCAGGCTTGGCTTTGGGGTGCCAAGTGTGAGCCTGCTGGCCCTAATGCTGGTGTTGCTGGGCCGGACGTGCCGCAGGGGCACAAGGGCGAAAGGGCTTACGCTGCTGCTGGCGGTTTTTGTCCTTCTGGGCAGACGTGACAGAGTCCAAGGTGGCACTGGACTTCTCGATCCTCTGAAGATAGCCTTCCACCCCGGGCCCGAATAAGTCGGTACCCAGGAAGGGGACGTCTGCCAGCTTGTGCTGAGTATCCGCCGTGAAGGTGGAGATCCGCAGCCAAGCTCTGTGGCGCATGGCCACTGTGGCCGCTACTGACCAGGCACAAGAGTCTCCAATATCCAGAGCACTTTGGAGCTGCTGCTTCGCCACCGTCCTTCCCTGATCCCGCACCTGCTTGACCGTAGTCTGGAGGTCAGCGGGGAGATGAGGGATCACCTCATCCAGGGAGCCCATAAGTGCGTGGGAGAAGTGTGCCATCAGCACGGTCAACTGGCCCTGACGGAGGCCTAGGGAGGACACAGCGCACACCGCATCACCGGTTTAGTCCAGCTTTTTGGACTATGCCGGGAGGCTTGTCCACGTCCCTGGTGTTCCCGAACGCCGGAAGACACTATCGGTAACAAGCCCCTCCGCAGAGGGGTGCTCCGAAAAACCATACAGTGAACCGGTGGGGACCGTGCACTTCCTGGCCATCCTGGCTGAAGAAGCAGGACAAGAAGCTGGCCGCTGCCATAACTCCAAGGCTGGGCCAACAATGGCTTCAGCCACCGGAAAGGCCTCCGTGGGAGAATCCTCTCGGTCCAGTATCTCCGTGAGGGGATACTTGGCCCACTTGGATACGGGTTCGAGCTGCATCCCAGTCGACTCCGAGATGAGCCGAAGCAGACCCATGAACGAGGATGGTCTCTCGTCCACTGACTGTCCCCCAGGGGACTCCAGGTCAAGGAGCCTGGAGAACAGGGAAGAGTTGTCAGACTCTGAGGAGTCTGCGAATAGCTGCCTAGGGCCTGAGCCACCCTCCACCTGCCGAGGACGGTCGGGAGTGAGGGTGACCGACAACAGATGGGGCAACCCCTGACCTGACCGAGAATCCTTGGTCTGAGCCTCAGATTTAGGTTGTGGAGGTAGGGCAGCTGGTTTCGGCCGAACAACCGGCGCCGGTTTAGGCTCCTCGACAACCACGAGGGGTTGTTTCGGCCGTTCAGGTGACAACCACTTAATGGCCGGGGAAGGCGATGGGGTCGGCTTGTTCCCGGTCAGAAGGAGCTGCTGCCACATTAAGTCCTCATAGCGTCGACGCAAACTTGCGCCAAGGACGAGCGGCGCCGCTGCTTTCCTCGGTGCCGAGACAGAGACCACCGGTGTCGGCTCGACCGAGAGGAAGTCCGAGACAGTCGGTGTTTCTGAGGGTGGGTCTGGAAGGGAGCGGGGGAAACCCGTTCCTTCCTCGGCTCGGGAACCTTAACCAGGGACTCCGGCACAGGAAGTGCAGGCAAGTCCTCGGTTTCCACTGGGGGAACCGGTGAAGAAGGGTTGTCGGCTTATCCAGTCGACAAAAATCTCGACCGCGTCGACGGGTGTCTCAGACGGCTGACCTGATGGGGACAGCGTGAAGCCAGCGGCCTTAGCCACAACCTCGACCGAAGTACAGTGTCGACTATCCAGGAAAGGGGACCTTTCCTGCTCCTATGAACGTCGAGGGTGGGACTTACCCTTCGAGTCCTTCTTGGACCGAGGAGTGTCCCGATGGACCCTCACCTTTCGTGGAGAGGGATTGACAAAGCTCCTTAAAAGAAGCCGTGTAGGAGGAGCCCAAGGAGAGTGGGATAAATGCCGCGACCAAGGAGGACGAAGATGCCTCCTCCTCGAGGGCGGTCATCTGCTTAAGTTACTCAGCCGAGCCCGCCACCTGACACCACCCAACGGGCCTCCTTTGACTTCACCGTGGAATACGCCTCGCCTGTGTTGGAGTCTGGTAGCATCGGTCTCGAGGACATTGGCCGAGAAGGACTTGCACAAATCGCAGCTTATGGATTGTGGTCAAGCCTGAGGCAATAAACGCATGTGGAGTGCGGACTGGTCCGAGACATCTTCTGCCCGCATGGGCACCGCCGAAAACCGGGAGTTGACTTATCCATCGCAGCCGCGAAGGAAGAAACAGACCAAAGTCTTGTAAACTTTAAAATTAGTTTTGGGTTAACCGAAGAGTTTGGATCCAGTCTAAACGCAGAGCGCTAAGGAGAGAACTTGAGCTTCCAAGCGGTAAGGAAGATCTGGCGTCATGGGGCGGAGCCAAGAGTTTTACCACCTGGGTGGGTGGGAGGAGCCAGCTTGAAGACCTTCCGGCAAGATTTAAAGCGGCAAGGAACCTGCCATGAAGTGTGGATTGAACAACATATCCATGTCCCTAGAAAAGAGCCTTCCGCTCCAGAAGAGGGAAGTGTCTCACCAGAAAACTCCAAGCCCTGGCGCAAGTGAACAGAAACCGAGCAGTTTTACATTGAGTGGGGACGCAAAAAGGTCCAACTCTGGACGACCCCATCTTCTGTGACGGAAGGGAAAAGCTCCCACTCATGCATGCTGGACTGCGTCCGGCTGAGGCTGTTTAGCACTCATGGGACGTGAACTGCCGAGTGTGTCAGACCATGGTCATTGGTACATGCATTTGAGACATCTAGGCTTGACTACTGTAATGCGCTCTACCTCAGGGTCTCTAGAAGTACCCTCCATCGACAGCAGCTAGTGCAGAATGCAGCCCTCAGGTTGACGGGACAGTCAAAATACCGTCACATCACCACGGTGCTGCGTGAACTGCACACACTGTCTGTTCGATGAAGGATACTCTTTAAGGTGGGCTTGCTCGCCTTTAAGGCCCTACGTGGACTGGGCCCTGGCTACCTGTCAGACCTTCTAACACCCGCTGCCCCGGTCTGCTCCTTCTCTAAGGGCCTCCTTGCGATTCCCAGAACGAAGTTAAAAACTGCTGGCGACAGGGCTTTCAGTGTTGCCGGCCCTGTCCTGTGGAATTTGCTTCCTCCATCTGTAAGGGAGGACCCTTCAGTTCAGGCATTCAAAGCCCACCTTCAAACCTACTTATTTAGCTGGGCACTCCTGGACATTGTCTGGTAGATAAAAATTTTCAGCAATTTTAGATATTTATACAGGGTTACTTTTAAATCTTGCCGACATCAGACCCTCATGTTACTGTGTTATTTTAAGTATTTATTGAATGTTTATCTTCCTGTGTTTAATTGTTTATGTCTGATTGTATGGCACCCAGAGCCTCTGGGATTGGGCGCCTGAAAAATAAAATTTGCCTTGCCTAATGCTCAGTACCACACTCTCATGGCTTCCCTGCACAGGGGATAGGAACGTGTGTCCCCTGCTTGTTGATATAATACTTGACACAGATTGTCGGACTGAATCAACAGCTGACCTGGGAATTGATTATTCTGAAAGGCCTGCATGGCATACAGAGCCACCCACATCTCCAGGACACTGATGTGCAGGGAGGTTTCGATCTGGGAACAAGAGCCCAGAGTTTGAAAAGGACCAGATGAGCCCCCCAGCCCAAACCAAAGGCATCCGTGGTGAGAATCCGCTGGGGGGGGGGGGGATCTGGAAGGGGAGCGCTTGCAGCAGGTTCAGGGGGGGTCCATCCACCACTGGAGCACACTGCAGACTGGGGAGGAGACCAGCACCAACTGATCTAATTCGTCCGTACGCTGGTCCCATGTACTCAGGAGAGTCCACTTGAGCAAGCTCCCTGAACTAGTGGCCTTGATGGAAGAGGGTTACCTGGATATTGTGGCAGTCACAGAAACATGGTACACAGAGAACCATGACTGGGATGTCAACATACCAGGATACACAATCTACAGGAGGGACAGGGAAGGTAAAAGAGGAGGAGGAGGAGCTCTCTATGTAAAGGAAGGGATCAAAGCAACAGAACTAAAGAGTAAACAGGGAGCAGATGAGGCACTATGGGTCACCCTGGAGACAGGAAATGGCACCACAATCCGCATGGGGGTTGTATACAGACCCCCATCTCAGGGGGAGGGAATGGAATGGACAAGGAAATGATAGAAGGCTTCCTTAGAATGGCAGAAAAAGGGGAGATATTGTTGATGGGGGACCTGAATATGCCAGATGTTAACTGGAGCACCTTTGCTGCAGGCACATCCAAGAGCAGGGTCATTCTTGATGCCCTACAGTGGGGCATGCCTCAGACAGCTAGTACTGGAACCCACTCGGGAGGGAGCAATCTTAGACCTGGTACTCTCAAATGGGGACGGAGAAAGAATCTCAGATTTAGAGGTGGGTAGCCATCTGGGAACAAACGACCAAACAGTGTGGTTCACAATAAACACAGCCATACAAAAGCAAGAGTATTGGACTTTAGGAGGGCTGACTTTGGCAAAATGAGAGAGTGCCTTAGAAAAGCACTAGCAAACAGGCAAGAAGGAGGGGTGGAGGAACAATGGGGAGTAATCAAAACAGCCATCACAGAGGCAACAAGCCTTTGTGTAAAGCAAATCAATAAAACACAACGAAGGAAAAAACCGCTATGGTTCTCAAAAGAGGTGGCTGGGAAGGTTAAGGAGAAAAGGATAGCATTCAGGAAATATAAGGAAACACAGAAGGAGCAGGAGAGAGAACTTTATCAGTTAAAGCAGAGAGAGGCTGGGAAGGCAGTCAGAATAGCAAAGGCCCAAACCGAGGAAATGATAGCCAATTCTGTTAAGAAGGGGGATAAGACCTTTTATAAGTACGTTAGTGAGCGAAGAAAGACCAAAGGAGGGATACTGAGGCTTAATAAAGGGGAGAGAATGTGGGTAGAGGGGGACAATAAAAAAGCAGGGATATTGAACGAATATTTCTGCTCAGTATTCACAAAGGAAGAGGAGTGGGAGGTACCTAAACCAAAAAAGAGAAATACTCTGAAGACGGGGGTTGATATCAGTCCATTTACAGAAGAAAGGGTTCTGAAAGAACTAATAAAATTGAAGGTGGACAAAACAATGGGGCCTGATGGGATTCACCCAAGAATTCTAAAAGAACTAAGGGTAGAACTAGTGACACTGCTGACTACTCTCTAACAAATCATGGGAGGATGGGGTGGTACCCAAGGACTGGAGGAGGGCAGATGTGATTCCTCTTCACAAAAGTGGGAGCAGGACAGAGGCAGGAAACTACAGACCAGTTAGTTTGACCTCAGTGGTAGGGAAAATGATGGAATCACTTCTGAAGGAAAGAATTGTTCAGTACCTAGAGGCCAGTGGGGCACAGGACCCAAGGCAGCATGGATTCCACGATGGGAAGGTCGTGGTTAGACGAATCTAATGATTTCCTTTGACTGGGTGACCAAAGTAGTAGACCAGGGAGGGCCATGGACATGGCCTACCTAGATTTAGCAAGGCATTTGATACAGTCCCACACAAAAGATTAATACACAAGTTAGCCAGCCTTGGAGCGGGCCCCAAGGTGGTAGCCTGGATAAAAAATTTGCTAGACCATAGGACGCAAAGGGTAGTAGTAAATGGAGAACACAGTGAAGAAAGGAGGGTTACTAGCGGGGTACCGCAGGGTTCAGTACTGGGACCAGTCTTTTTAATGTCTTTGTAAGCGACACTGCAGAGGAACTGGAAGGAAAAGTAAGTCTCTTTGCAGACGACAAAGATCTGCAACAGGGTTGATACACAAGATGGAGTGGAAAGGATGAAAAGGGACTTGGGCAAGGTTGGAGGAATGGTCAAATGTATGGCAGCTCAGATTCAATGCAAGGAAGTGCAAGGTAATGCACATGGGAAACAAAAACCCAGGGGAAGAGTACACAATGGGGGGTGAGATACTGACAACAGTAAAAATGGAAAGGGACCTGGGGGTAATTATATCAGATGACCTTAAGGTGGGCAAGCAATGTGAGAAGGCAGTAAGGAAGGCTGGGGGGATACTGGGATGCACAGGCAGAGGCATCAATAGTAGAAAACAGGAAGTTGTTATCCCTCTGTACAGACAGTTGGTGAGACCCCATCTGGAGTACTGTGTGCAGTTCTGGAGACCCCATCTCCGCAAAGACAGACAGAGTGGAGGCTGTCCAGAGGAGGGCAACCAAAATGGTGCAGGGTCTGCACCAGAAGACATATGAAAGAAGACTAAAGAAGCTTAATATGTATACCCTTGAGGAAAGAAGGGAGAGAGAGAGGACATGATAGAAACTTTCAAGTACCTCAAGGGAATCAACAAAGTCCAAGAGGGTAGCATCTTTCAAAAAAAAAAAAGATGTGCAAGAACAAGGGGGCACAATTTGAAGACAGAGGGGGGACGGCTCAGAGGTAATGTGAGGAAGTATTTTTTCACGAAGAGGGTTGGGGATGCGTGGAACAGCCTCCCTGAGGAGGTCGTGGAGTCAAGAACAGTGGGGGAATTCAAGAATGCATGGGACAGACATAAGGCAGTCCTAGTGGGGGGTAGGAGGAAGTAAGCTGTTGGTTAACTAGGATCAGCAGCTTATCTGTTAGGTAGGAAAATGGGCAGATTAGGTGGGCCAAGTGGTCCTTATCTGCCGTCAAATTCTATGCGCATATGGAGCCTGGCCAGTGGAACAGTGGGTATGGTCACAGCCATCAGCCCCAACAGTGTCAAGTACAGCCTTGAAACAAAGGTAAGCAAACATGCACTGGAGAAACAAGGAGGGTGCTAGTTGAAGGCTGCCAAACCCAGTAGTTCAAATGTGGAAAATAACTGCACTCCAATAAACTCCCAAGGCAAGTCACAGTGAAAAACTTATTTGTAGCAACAGCTCCAGAGCAGCTGGCTAGAGTCCTAGTCCCCCAAGGACTCTAGCCGGTTACCCTGGAGCTGCTGCTACAAATAAAAAATGAACTGTAACTGTGACTTGCCCTGGGAGTTTCTTGGAGTGCAGTTATTTTCTTCTATGTCAAGTACAGCCTAGCAGGGACATAATGGCTCTGGATAACCTCATGAGCCTGGGCAATAAGGCGTTCTGCCCTGTTCTGAGGTAGGAAGGACTTCCCCTGCACCAAGTCTAGAACTGCCCCTATGTACCGCAGCCAGACAGGACTAGGACCGACTTGGGCAAATGACTGTAATGCCTAGGGAGAGAAATAACTAACGAGTTCTCTCCAGAGTCTGTAGGAGCTGTTCCCTGGATGGGGCCTTTAAGAGTCAATCGTCCAGATAAGGGAAAACCTACAACCCCTCCCTTCTGAGAGCTGCGGCTACATCTGCGAAGCACTTGGTAAAGACTCGTGGCGCAGAGGACAAGCCAAAGGGCAGCACTCTGAACTGGTAATGCTTGCCCTGGAAAAGAAACCGGAGGAACCTCCTGTGGGTGGAAACACCACAATGTGCAGGTAGGCATCCTGCATGTCCAGAGAACATTGCCAACTGCCATGCTTGAGAAGGGGCATTAGGCCTGGCACAGTTAGCATTCGGAACTTTTTGTACTGGACATACAGACTGAGGTTCTTGAGGTACAAGGTGGGCCTCAGATCCCTGGTTCTTTTGAGGACCAAGAATAACCTGGAATAAAACCCTTTGTTCCTCTGGCACCTGGGCACTGGCTTGATGGCCTGTTTGCACAGGAGCGACTACCCCCTCCCAGAGAACAGAAAGGTGGGCTGGAGGGGGGTAGTTGAAGGGCAGAGGAGGAGTCTCTGGAGGTTGCTCTGTGAGCTCCAGAGTGCGACGCCCTTCTGTTATGTGAAGTATCCAAGCATCTAATGTGATGGTTCTTCATTGATTGAGATGGAGGGAGAACGGACCTCCAACCACCACCTCTTGGTCGGGGACTGGAAGAGGGGGTCTGGCAAGGAGTCAGGCGGAGGTGGATCCAGCCGACGGGGCTGGTCCATCACTTCTGGGGCACCTGGCTGTGGCCCCTGCAGTGGAGGGGCCGGGTAGGGCGGCGGAGGCTCTGCGTTTGCCTTGGGGCCAAGAAGTTGCTCCTTGCCTGTTGGGTCCCTTACGAAAGGGAGGGCACTGCCTGCTCTTTGGCTGTGTTCGACAGAGCGAATGGACAGACTTAATAGCCCTGCCAGATGCTTGCAAATTCATCATGTCCTGGACGTCTGGCCCAAACTGTTCTGAGCCACTTAAGGGGGCATTCAGCATCCTTTGCTGGATGTCCGCAGCAAAGCCTGAGACCCTCAGCCAGGAGTGCCTACAGAGGCAAATGTCGGTGGTAGAAGCTCTGGCAATAGTATCCGAGATATCAGAGGGCCCGCAAGAGGTACCTGCTAACATCTTTAGCAATTTGCAAGCATTAGCTCCTGCTTCTGGGTAAAATCTGGAAGGGCCTGCCCTTCATCCAGTTGGTATTCTGGTACTTAACCATATGAGAAAGGTAGTTGGCAATCCTCAGCCCAAGGGTGGAGGAGGCATAAAGCCTCTAGCCCAGAGATCAATTCTGCGTGACTCTTTGTCGGGAGGAAGGAGCGGAGGTGTTGAGGTACCTTAGACCTGTTATGAACTGCCTTTATTACCACAGAAATCTGTTTCAGGTTGGAAAGCATAATATGGAAAACCCTGAGGGGCACGATAAAGTTTATCAGCCCTGTGGGGCATGGCTGAGACAATGTCAGGCCTGTGCCATGCTGCTGTAGTAACATTCCTCACAGCAGGCAAAATAGGAGGAATGATCTTGGGAAGAGACTCTGGGATCTCCAGGAAATAAACTAGATCCTTTCTGGTAGCATCCTCCTCCTCCTCAGCAGGAAAGCCCATGGCTGAGGGCAACTACCTCATAATACTGAAGAAGGTAGGGTCCTCTGGAGGAGACCTAGGGGTGTGTTTGACAGAGTTCTCACTCACTGAGGAGGCTATGGGACGAGAGGGGTTCTTCCTCTTCCTCCTTAAGAAGAATAAGATCTAAATAGCACTCCTCTTCATGTCATCCTGTGCCTGGTCTGACGACAGCCCGCGCGGATAACCCGCGAAGGCCGAGTTGGAGTCTACGTCAACAACGCAGGTGATGCAGGCTTATATGCACCCAACTGGTGGACAACACCACAGTGAATTTGGTCAAAATATCATTAAGATCGAAGACAGTGTTGATGGCACCGGAAGCGATGACTCGCCAGAAGAGCCATGAGTGCTCGTAGCCCGAGGGCCTGGGGAAGCATCAGGCCTAGATGGGAGGGCCGTCGACAACGATCCTGTCGTTGAAGAGGAGAGGGGGCCAACAACCAGCCTCCTTGGGTATCAGGTGGAGGGGCTGTCTGTATGGGTCTGGTAGGGACAGAGACTTGGACAGCAGATTTATGCACTGACACAGCTGCAGTCGATGGAGTATCCCAGACAACGAAGAGGCCGTCGGGGAGTGGGACCTGATCTGTCCTTTTTATGACCCCCAAAGGACTGGTCTCAGGCCTTAGCAGTCTGGGAGCTTGACGACCCTGCCCAAGACTGGGAAGGAGGGTCCCCAGAGGGACCCTGCCCAGTACGGACTACCTGTTGATCCATCAGGAAATTTTTAAGTGCCTTTTTGCATCACCTGAGGGTTGTTTGATTAAACGGCTGGTACAGCTCACAGTCAGACTTCGTGGTCGGGCCCAAAACAGCAGACACAGAGTGTTCGTCTGTAGAAGCAAGCTTCTTTCAGCAGCTGCAGTGACAGAAGAGAGAAGTTGAAGGATTAACTCAACATAAACAAGGAAAAGGAATCTCAAAAAAAAAAATTCTGAAACAAAAAAAATATAGAAAAGTTGTAAGTGAAAAAAGGCACGAAACTGCATCAGTGCTTCTGCTGAGACATATGCAAACAAGTTGACGGCGGGAAAGAACTGAGGGGAGCTGGGCCACTCACTCCTTTATAGGGTTGATGACACTGGAAGAGCATGTCTGTGTGGGCGGCCCCAGTAGTACTATTGAAAATCTTCCATGTGGATCCTGCTTCACCGATGAATTTCCTATGGTGTGACCTGATGACTGAGATAACCCCCAAGATTATCACCAGAAACAAAGACTCCAAGAGCACCTGGAGCTCACTGATCCTTCCGACAGAGGTGGCAGCCACCAAGAAGGTGATCTTCCATGAGAGGTGACATCTCACATCTGTGTATTGGTTCAAATGCCTTGCTCATAGGCACTGTCAGCACCAAGTCCCAAGCTGGTGATGGTTCATGCACCGGTGGGGACAGGTGATCAACGCCTTTAAAGAAATGCCTGACCACCTTCTCCTGCGCCACCCTTCAGCATACCAGCCTGCACCCTGTATGCAGAGATGGCTGCCAGGTGCACCTTGAGGGTCACTGACCTCAGTCCCGGTGGGAGAGGGATCGTAGATAGTACAGAATGCTAGCCAAGGGGCAGGCAAATGCGTCTAGCTCCCTACCGTGGCACCAAATGGAAAACCGCTTCCATCTGAAGGAATAGCACTGATGGGTTGACTCTTTCCAGGACGCCTACACAACGTGGAGAACATCGGAAAGACCCAAAGCCTGGAGCTCTATAGTCACTCAGGACCTAGGCTGTTACATGCAAGGACTGGAGGTACTAATGCAGGACCTTCCCCTTGAGACAAGAAAGCAGATCCGGGCAGAGAGGCAATCGCCATGGAGGCATGTTGCTAAGGCTGAGGAAAGCAGAGTACCAAAACTGGTGTAGCCAGTCTGGGGCTACTAGGATCATCCGCATCTTGTTTCTCCGTACCTTGACCAACACTTTGTGAATCAGAAGGTGAAGGAATGCACAGCAGAGGCCTGGGGTCCGGTACCTCATGAAGGGCATCCTCCATTAGTGTCCCGCACTGTAGGGGGCGTGCACAGAAGAACAGGTTACTCACCTGTAACAGTAGTTCTAGAGTGGTATATGTTGTTCATCCACACTTCTTGGCATGTCTCCTTCCACTTATAATCTTGCCAGAAGTCTTCAAGCTGGCTCCTCCCACCCACCCGGGTGGTATATACCTTGGCTCTGCCCCATGACGCCAGATCTTAGCCTGCTGGAAGCAAGGTTCTGCACCCAAAGCCGGGGAGGTCGGGCATGTGTGTGTGGATGAACAACATAAACTACTCCAAGAACTACTGTTACAGGTTAGCAACCTGTTCTTCCAGGAGCGTGGATATGTTGTTCATCCACACTTCCTGGCAGACTCCAAGCAGTTCTCCGGGAGGAGGGAGGCAAGGCGCACACCCCTACTTAGGAAATAAAGACTGGAGAACCGAGGCCCCAAAACCAGCATCCTGGCATGATGCAAGGTCGACGTGGTAGTGGGTAATGAAGGCGTTTGCTGACTTCCAAGTAGCAGCCAGACATTTCCTGGATAGGAATGTCCCTGGAAGCAGCCACCGATGCAGCGGTATGGTGGGTAGAATGAGCTCTTATCCTTCTAGGAGGCTCCTTGCCCGCCAACTCTCAGCACAGACCTATGCATGATGTAATCCATCTTGCTATGGTCCGTTTGGCTGCAGGTGTGCCAGAAGTGGCTTCAGCGTATGTGACAAACAGCTGGTGAACCTCTCCAAGAATTTCTGCCGTCCTCTCCTTGTAGTAGGAGAGAGCACGTCTCGGGTCCAAGGTATGGAGCCTGTACCTGGCCTCCAAGGTGTAATTAGGGTAGTAAACTGGAAGAGTCAACACCTGGTTAAGGTGAAACTCTGACACCACCTTCGGAAGGAATTTCGGCTGGGGGTGCAGGACAACTTTGTCCCTGTGAAAGACCAGATAAGGGGAGTCCACCGAAAGCGCCTGGAGCTCCCCTGTCCTTCTGGCAGACGCGATAGCCACCAGGAAGGCCATCTTCCACGACAAGTGTGAAAGCTCACATTTGTGCATG
The DNA here is from genome assembly GCA_016271365.2 of Neoceratodus forsteri. NCBI lineage: Eukaryota > Metazoa > Chordata > Ceratodontiformes > Ceratodontidae > Neoceratodus > Neoceratodus forsteri. The sequence goes on along the minus strand of CM028138.1, from coordinate 500,703,749 downwards.
GGTTCGAATGGCTTGCCCATGAGCTTTGCCAAAACCAGCAACAGATCCCAAGGAGGTGGAGGTTCACGCACCGGAGGGGATATGCGATCCAGGCCTTTGAAAAAGTGCCCAACCACTATCTCCTGCTCAACCAGCGTCCGGTAAGCAGAAATGGCTGCCAGGTGCACCCTAAGGGTCGATGACCATAGACCCCCTTTGGAGAGAGATCAAAGGTAGTCAAGAATGTTAGCCACAGAACAGGATAAGGGGTCCAGACCCTTATCCTGACACCAAATGGAAAATATTTTCCATTTGAAGGCATAACATTTCCTGGTCGGTTCCTTTCTAGATGCCTCCACCATGGTGTAGACATCTTCGGAAAGACCCAGAGCCTGGAACTCTAGCCGCTCAGGTACGAGGCTGTGGGGTGCAGGGATTGAAGGTCCGGATAGAATACCTTCCCCTGGTTCAGAGATATCGGGTCCGGGCGTGTACAAAGCCGCTCCGGGGGCCTGTAGCCGAGGCTGAGGAGATCTGGTACAGAAATACAGGTTACTCACCTGTAACAGGAGTTCTAGGAATGGTATATGTTGTTCATCCACACTCATTGGCAGTATCCTTGCCGCTTTAAATCTTGCCGGAAGGTCTTCAAGCTTGCTCCTCCCACCCACCCGGGTGGTATAACTCTCGGCTCCGCCCCATGACGCCAGATCTGGCCCGCTGGAAGCTCAGGTTGTGCGTCGAAGCCGGGGAGGTCGGGTGGGTCGTATGGATGAACAACATATACCATTCCTAGAACTCCTGTTACAGGTGAGTAACCTGTATTTCTAGGGACATGGATATGTTGTTCATCCACACTCATTGGCAGACTCCTAGCAGTTCTCCGGGAGGAGGGAGGCAAGACGCACACCCCCATATACTTACTTGGGAAAGAGAGACTGGAGAACCGAGGCCCCAAAACCAGCATCCCGGCGTGACTCAAGGTCGATGTGGTAGTGGGTAATGAAGGTGTTTGCTGACTTCAGGTAGCAGCCCTGCAGATTTCCTGGATAGGGACGCCCCTGGAAGCAGCCACCGCTGCAGCAGTATGGCGGGTAGAATGAGCTCTTATCCTCTGGGAGGCTCCATGCCCGCCAACTTATAGCAGAGATCTATGCAGGAGGTTACCCACCTGCTTATCGTCCGCTTGGCTGCAGGTCTGCCAGATGCGGCTTCAGCGTAGGTGACAAACAGCTGGCGAACCTCTCCCATTCTCAGCGCGCGCCCTTATAATAAGCGAGCTGCCTCTAGGGTCCAGAGTATGGAGCCCATATTCGCCTCCGAGGTGTGATTGGGGTAGAACACCGCAGAGTCAACACCTGGTTAAGGTGAAACTCTGGCACCACCTTCGGAAGGAATTTCGGGTGGGGGCGCAGGACAACCTTGTCCCTGTGGAAGACCAGGTAAGGAGACTCATGGAAAGCGCCTGAGCTCTCCCATCCTTCTGGCTGACGTGATAGCCACCAAGAAGGCGGTCTTCCACGACAGGTGAGAGAGAGCACACCTGTGCATAGGTTCAATGGCTTGCCCATGAGCTTTGCCAGTACCAGCAGTAGATCCCACGGAGGTGGGGTTCCCAGACTGGAGGAATGTGATCAAGGCCTTGAAAAGCGCCAGACCACCTTCCTCCTGCATCGACTGCTTCCTCGCCCGCGCTCAGTAAGCAGAGATGGCTGCCAGGTGCACCCTTAGGGTCGCCGACCTAAGCCCTTGACTAGAAAGGACCATAAATAGTCCAAGATGCTTGCCAAGGAACAGGAGGAAGGGTCCAAGCCCTGCTCTGACACCAAATGGAAAACCTTTTCCATTTGAAGGCATAGCATTTTCTGGTCGACTCTACGGGACGCCTCAACTACATTGAGGACCTCGCTGAAAGACCCAAGGCCTGGAACTCTAGCCGCTCAGGAACCAGGCCGTCAGGTGCAGGGATTGAAGGTCCGGATGGAACACCTTCCCCTGATTGACTGAGAGCAGGTCCGGGCGAGCTGGAAGCTGCCACGGAGTCCTGGAGCTGAGACTGAGGAGATCTGGGTACCAGAACTGGCGAGGCCAGTCTGGGGCTATCAGAATCACCTGCGCCTTGTCCCTCCTCGCCTTGAGAAGCACCTTGTGGATCAAGGGAAATGGGGAAAGGCGTAAAGAGGCCGGGGTCCATTGCCTCGAGAAGGCATCCCTGCAGCGAGCCCTGCTGAGGGGGCGGGCATGGAACAGACTCAGCTGCGTCTCCATGGAGGCAAACAGGTCCACCTGAGGTGTGCCCCAAAGGGAGAACAGATGCTGTACTACCTCCGCAGGAGAGACCACTCGTGGGATGCAGCCCCTATCCGGCTCAGGGCATCGGCCAGGGTGTTGGAGGCTCCTGCCACGTGAATGGCTAGGAGATCCGCCTCCAGGCTGCGCACGAGTGACCAAATGCGGAGAGCTTCCTTGCATAGAAGCATGGAGCGCGTCCCGCCCTGGCGGTTTAGATAGTACATGGTCGTGGTATTGTCCGCCTGACCGGACCACTTGACCCTCGGAGGAACGGACAAAGGCGGTGAGAGCTAGGCGGACCGCCGGAGCTCCAGCAGGTTGATGTGGCATCGACTCCCGCTGGGACCAGAGGCCATGAGCCCGTGTTCCCCAGATGGGCACCCCAACCCATCAGAGAGGCATCGGTCGACAGAGAGACCGCCGCTCCGGCGGACTTAACGGGATGCCCTCCTGCAAATGATCTGAACGTCCACCACTGGAGAGCGCCCACATCCCCTGTCACCGGCTGACGCTGGTCCAAGGGATCGCGAGCGTTGTGACCACTGGCTGGCCAGTCCCACTGAAGGGGACGATGTTCCAGCGGCCCAACGGACCACGCTGGTACAGGCCGCCATGAGACCCAGGAGGCGAGGGAAGTCCCGCAGATGCACAATTGCTCAACCAGAAATGATCGGGCAAAGGAGGAAAGAACCTCGGCCCTGTCCGCCGGAGCCGCTGCCTGGCTCGAAGAGACGTAGCTGCCCGATGAATAGAATCACCTGCTTCGCTCGAGTTCCGACTTGGCCTCGCTGGATAGGAGGCCCAGTTGAGAGCAGACCTGGAGGGCCAGATCTCTGGACCACTCCGCCTCCTTCCTGAGGGAGCTGCTATCAGCCAGTCGTCCAGGTAAGGTGCACCGACCCTCGGGCGCCAAAGGGAATGCTGTCACCACTGCCATGCATTTGGTGAAGACCCTGGGAGCTGGAGACAAGCCGAAGGGCATGGCTTGAACTCAGAGAGATCCTTCCGCCGAAGCTAAGGAATCTCTGGTGAGACGGACGGATAGGGACGGAAAACGCCGTCCTGCAAGTCCAGAGAGCAGAACTACACGCCGCTGCCCAAGGATGGTATTATCTGAGCCAGAGTGACCATCCTGAAGGTTCGAGACCTTAGGAACTTGTTTAGGTCGTAGGTTCGAGAATGGGCCAGCCCCGTCCTGCTTGAACCAGGAAGTACCTGGACACAAACCCTGGGTCTGAAGGAGGGTCCACCACCTCTTACCACCTCCTTCTGGAGGAGGAGAGCGATGTCGGCCGACGAGCCGCCAGTGAGGCTGGGGATCCCAAGCCCCCGAGGGGCAGGCCTGAAGGGTGGTGCCTGCTCGATTCCAGAGGCAGGCTCTTCCCACCACCTTCAAGACCCACCTGTCCGTGGTAACAGCGGAACCAGGTGGAACGGAAGGAGCCGGAGCTGCTCTCCCACGGGGACCTAGGGTAGGCGACGGGATGGGGCGACACCCCTCAGCCCGTCACTCGGCAGGCTTGGAGAGGGACCGCCGAGGGACCTCCTGGGCCCTTTCCTCCCTGCCTCCTGTTAGAGGAAGCGGCTTGGGTTTGGGATGCCAAGGCCGAGCCTGCTGGCCCTGACGCTGTTAGCGGGGCCGCCGGGCACAGAAGGACTAAAGGGCTTAGGCTGTGGTTTCATGGCCTTGTCCTTCTGAGCCGAAGAGACCGAGTCCAAGGTGGCATTGACTTCTCGATCCTCTGCAGGTGACCTTCCACCCCAGGGTCAAGAGGTCAGTCCTCAAAAGGGAACATCCGCCAACTTGTGCTGGTATCCGACGTAAGGTGGATATCCTCAGCCGTTCCGGCCGACGATAGCCACCGCGCCGCCACCGCATCTGGCACATGAGTCCCCTATATCCAAAGCAGTCTGGAGCTGCTGTTTGGCCACTACCTGCCCTGGTCCCCGCATCGCTTAACCGTAGTCTGCAGATCGGCGGGAAGATGAGGGATGACCTCATCCAGGGAGCCCAACAGGGCATGAGAAAATGTGCCATGAGGGCGGCCGGAACTGGCCTGGCGAAGGCCGAGAGAGGACGAGCGAGACTTTCGCCGACATAGTCCATTTCTTGGACTCCTTGTCAGGAGGTTTGTCCACATCCCTGGCGTTAGCCGGCGCGCCGAAAACGCTTTCGGTAAACAACCCCTCAGCAGAGGGTGTTCAAAACCGGACAAGGAACCGTAGGGACCGATACTTCCTGGCCATCCTGGCCAGGCGCAGGGCAGGAAGCAGGGCGCTGCCAAAGTTCCAGTGCCGACCCACTATGGCCTCGGCCACCGGAAAGGCCTCGGAGAATCCCCCGGTCCAGAATCTCCGTGAGGGGATACCTGGCCCGCTTGGAACGGGTTCGAGCTCCATCCCGTAGACTCCGAGATGAGCCAAGCAGTCCTAGGAAGGACGACGGCTATCGTCCATTGACTGTACCTCCTGAAGACTCCAGTCCAGTCGCTGGAGAAGGAGGGGAATCATCTTCGGACTCGGAAGAGTCCTCTAAGAGCTGCCTCTGGCCTGAGCCACCCTTCACCTGCCGAGGTCGGTCGGGAGTGAGGGTAATCGACAGCCGATGGGGTAAACCCTTAGCCACCGAGAATCCTTGGTCGGAGCCCCAATGGTGGCTGTGGAGGCGGAGGTTCCACCGAATCGGTGGAGCAGCTGGTTTTGGCCGAACAACCGGCCTGGTATAGCTCCTCGGACAAGTCGAGGGTTGTGTCGGCGTGCCCGTGACAGCGCACTTAATGGCCGGGAAGGCGCCGAGTCGGCTTATTCCCCGCCAGGAGGAGCTGTTGCAACATAAGGTCCTCGCACCGGCCGACGTAATCTTACGCCAAGCCTCCCCTCATCCGAGGGAGGAGGACGAGGACGAGCGGCGACGCCGCTTTACCGGATGCCGAGACCGAGACCGCCTATGACGGTGGGAACGCTGGACCGCCAAGAGGTCCGAGACCGAGAGTCCCGAATTTCCGGGTCGGTGCGGGAGGTGTCGGCCGAACCGCACTCCTTCGGCTCGAAGGTCCATCCGAGGGCTCCGGAACCGAGGCACAGACAGCCTCACGGATCTCAACTCCTCCCGGGAACCGGAGAGAGGAATTCGCTGCTAAAGGCGACAGCCCGTCAATGGGTCGAGAAAATCTCGACTTCATCAGTGGGAGTCTCGGTCAACTGACCTGACGGGGACACCGTGAGGCCAGTGGCCGAAGCCGAGCGTCGACCGAAGCCGACGGACGACGGCCCGGGAGAAGGACCTTTCCCGCTCCCAAGAGCGTCGACGGAGGGACTTACCCTTGTCCCTCTTTTTGGACCGAGAATAAGGTCCAGCAGACGAGGCCCTTCTCCTTTAGTGGAGAGGGACAGACAAAGCTCCTTAAAAGAAGCCGTGTAGGAAGAACCCAGAGAGAGCGGGATAAATGCCGCGGCCGAGGAAAATACGGCCAGCCGCCGCCTCTTGAGGGCGACCATCCACTCGAGCTGATCCGCTGAAACCACCGCGGGACACCGCCAACCGGGCCTCCTCGACTTCACCGAGGGAAACGCTGGGACGGCCCAGTTGCAATCGGGCAGCACGGTCTCGAGGACGTAGGCCGAGAAAGATGAGCACAGGTCGCAAGCCTGCGGGTCGTGCTCAAGGCCTAAGCAGTAGACACACGGGAGTGTGGATCCGTCAGAGACATCTTCTGCCCGCATGGGCATCTCCAAAATCGGGAGTCGATTGTCCATCGCAGCCGAGAGGATCAAGACTGAAGTCTTTTGCAAATTTTTATTTTAAATCCGCAAACGGAGAAATAGGAACCAGTCGGAAACGCAGAGCGCTATGAGGGAACCTGAGCTCAAGCGTAAGGAAGATCTGGCGCCATGGGGCGGAGCCGAGAGTTATACCACCCGGGTGGGTGGGAGGAGCAAGCTTGAAGACCTTCCGGCAAGATTTAAAGCGGCAAGGATACTGCCAATGAGTGTGGATGAACAACATATCCATGTCCCTAGAACTGGGGCTACCAGAATCACCTTTGCCTAGTCCTCCTCACCTTGAGTAACACCTTGTGGATCAAGGGAAATGGAGGGAAGGCGTAGTTGAGGTCTGGGGTCCACGGACTCGAGAAGGCATCCCCCTGCAGCGAGCCCTGCTGAGGGGGGCAAGCATGAAACAGCCTCAGCTTGGTGTTTTCCTGCAGGCAAACAGGTCTACCATCGGTTTGCCCCAGTGGGAGAACAGGCTGTAAGCTACCTCTGGATGGATGTCTGGCCTATGCGGCTGAAAGTATCCGCCAGCTGGTTCGAAGCTCCTGCCACATGGATGGCTAGGAGATCCGCCTCCAACCAGCTTACGAGGGTCCAGATGTGGAGCGCCTCCTTGCACAGCAGATGGGAGTGCATGCCACCCGGTTTGCTGAGGTAGTACATGGTCATGGTATTGCCCATCTGGACTTGAACCACTTGACCCCGGAGATGAGGAGCAAAAGCCAACAGCGCCAGTCTGACTGCTCTGAGATCCAACAGGTTGATGTGTCATCTGGATTCCTCGGGGGTCCAGAACCCGTGGGCTCTATTGTCCCCCATATGGGCTCCCCAGCCCATGAGAGGCGCACTGGTAGTCAGGACGACCATCGGTGCGGGGCGGACAAACAGGATCCCTTCCTGCAACTGGTCTGGGGTGGTCCACCATTGGAGAGCGTCCCACATCTTCTGGGTTACCGTGATCAGCTGGTCGAAGTGACCATATCGCTGAGGCCACTGGACAGCCAGCTCCCACTGGAGGGGGCGCATGTGCCACCGGGCCCAACGGACCACTGACGTGTATGCCACCATGTAACCCAGAAGGCGCAGAAAGTACCGGGCAGGGCGCAAGTGCCCAACCAGAAATGATTGGGCAAAGGAGGAGGAGAGAACCTCTGCCCTGTCCGCCGCGAGCAGAGCTCTGGCTTGACAAGAGTCGAGCTCTGCCCCGATGAAGCCTATCACTTGAGAGGGCACGAGTTCCGACTTGGCCTCGTTGATCAGGAGGCAGAGTTGGCAGCAGGTTTGGAGGGCCAGATCCCTGGACCTCTCCACCTCCTGGAGGGAGGAACCTGTCAAGCACCAGCCGTCGAGATAAGGGTAAATCCAGACTCCTCGACGCCGAAGGTGGGCCGCCACCACTGCAATGCATTTGGTGAAGACCCATGGGTCCAATGACAGGCTGAACGTCATGGCTCGGAACTCGTACAGGGTCCCTTCGACCCTGAAGTGGAGGAACTGCTGATGGGACAGACTGACTGGGACGCGAAAGAACACGTCCTGTAGATCTAGTGAACAGAACCATATGTTTCGCTCCAGAGATAGTATGATCTGGGTCAGACTGACCATCCGGAAGGTGCGAGGCCTGAGATATCGATTCAGGTCGTGGAGGTCTAGGATGGGGCGCCAACCCCCCGTCTGCTTGGGCACCAGGAAATACCTAGAAACAAAGTCTGGGTATGTCGATGGATCCGGCTCTGGAGCTACTGCCTCCCTGCAGAGGAGCTGAGCTACGTCACGTCGAAGAGCCAACTGGGTGCAAGTGGAGGTCCGTTCCTCCTGAGGGGCGCGGGCTCGGCTGCGAAGGTACTGCTCGAATTCTAGACAGTCCCCGACCGACCACTTCGAGAACCCACCTGTCCGAAGTGATAGCGGACCAGGCGGAAAGGAAGTGGCGGAGCCGACCCCCCACAGGAGGACCCAGAGCTGGTGTGACGGGTGTAGGGGTGGCAACCCCCAGCCCGTCACCGAGCAGGCTTGGAGGCGGCGGCGGCTCCTCCAGGACCTGTGCCTTGGCCTCTTTTACAGGGCTGTTGAGGACCCTGTTTGGGACGCGGGCGCCAAGCTTGAGCCTGCAGCTGACCTCCTTGATAGAACTGCCTGATCGCAGAGGAAGAATGCCAAAATGGCTTCTCTCTCTTCTGCTGGTTCTTGCCCGAAAAACCCTTTGCAGAAATGGCATCCAAGGTGGCACTGGACTGCTCTATATGCTGAAGGTGACCGGCCACTCCTGGACCGAACAAGTTGGTGCCCAGGAAGGGCACGTCAGCAAGCTTATGCTGAGTATCCGCCGGGAAGGAAGAAAGCCTCAGCCAAGCCCTGCGGCGAGAGGCCACTGCAGCTGCCAGCGAGCAGGCACAAGAATCCCCGATATCCAAGGCCGTCTGGAGCTGCTGTTTAGCAACAGCACGGCCCTGGTCACGGACCTGCTTGACCGTGGTCTACATGTCCGGCGGGAAATGAGGAAGGACCTCGTCTAATGACCAAAGAAGGGCATGAGAGAAGTGTGCCATAATGACAGCCGAGCTGGCCTGACGAGGGCCCAAAGAAGAGACTGCATAGACCTTACGGGCAGTGTGGTCCATATTCTTGGACTCCTTGTCCAGGGGTCGTCCAAACTACCAGTACGCCTGAACACAGAGGCGGTCACCAGGCTCTCGGCTGAAGGGTGCTCTGTGAACCCCGCAAGGGACCCCATGGGCACCGCATACTTGCGGGCCATGCGGGGAGATGGTGCTGGGCAGGACGCTGCCAAATTCAAGGACCGAGCAAACAATGGCCTTGGACACTGGAAAGGCCTCCATCGGGGTATCCCCTTCTCTTAAGAATGTTGGTGAGAGGGTACTCTGCCTTTTTCTAGATAGGCTCCAGGGGCATTCCAGTGGAATCGGAGATGAGGTGGAGAATGTCCTGGAAAGAGGAAGGGCCTTCCTCCATCCCTGCGCCGACCGACGACTCATCATCCCCAGGATGTGAGTGCAAGTCGGTGACGTCCAAGTCCGAAGAGTCGTGATACAGCGGTCTACTATCTAAGCCACCCTTGATATGCCGAGGGCGGTCCGGGGTGGCTTATTGACAGACTGGGAAGCCCAGTGTCCTGTCTGTCCTCTTTCGAGGGCACCCCTCCCTCAGGTTGTTTAGGTGCTGGTTCCACCTGAATCGGTGGAGAGACCGGAGTAGGCCTAACCGGGAGACGGACCGGCCCCACAGGAGGAGGAACCGAAGGCTTCGGTTCTGGAGGGGTCGGCTTTGGCCTAGGAGGCGAGAGCCGAATGATGGCCGGGGTAGACGGCGGAGCCGGCTTCTTCCTGGTCAAGATCAGCTGCTGCCACATAAGGTCTTCATAGCGCCGGAGTCTCTCCTTGTCTGATGAGGATGAGGATGAGGACCTGTTGCGTCGCCTCTTTTTTTGAGTGCTTATGGCTCTTCCTCGGTCGATCGTCCAAGGGGTCCTGGACAGAGACCGAGATCGGGGAGGCTGACTCGGTCAATCAGGAGACACCAGGATCGGTGAGACCCGGGGGTCCAGGACCGGTTCCTTGATGGGGACACCAGCTGGCTGGGTCTCCTCATCCAGAAAGACCAGGACCGAAGAGGCCGTTCCAACGAGTCATCGGGCACAGCCGGTGACAAGGGGTCAAGGATAATTTCGACGTCGGCCACTTCCTTGGTCCCACGGCCAGACTGAAGGTCTGAAAAGCCAGCGGCCGAGGATGCGATCGACAGAGGTAGAGACCGCGTGTTCTTGGGACTCTGACCTCTCCCGGTCCTAAGAGCGTCTCTGTTGGGACGAAGACACCGGGTCCTTCTCCCTCTTCCGAGAGGGAGAGAAGTGCGAGCCTGAGAGGGCCTCACCCCGAGTGGGGGAGAGACCAACTTCTCCCTGAAGGAGCCCGTAAAGGTGGAGACTAGGTTCAGCGGGACGAAGAAGCTTCGATTGGCCGGAGCACGAGCTGCTTCCTCCTTGAACATCTTCATCTGTTCCAGCTGTTCGGCGGAGCACGCGGCCTCGCAAACCGCCCACCTAGCCTCCTTCGATTTCACTGGCGGGTTTTTCTTTCCCCCCAGCTTCAGGAGTGCCTTGCGGTCGTCCAGGATGTTGGGATGGTAGGCCAAACCAAAACTGCATGATGAGGTGTAATTTCCGACACCTAGGCAGTAAACGCACGTGAGGTGGGGATCAGGCCGACATCTTTGGCCGCAGGGGCACCGGCGAAATCCTGGGGAAGATTTTCCTCCATAGTCAATGCGACGAAAGTGCGATCGCTAACTCGAACAAGTTTGATTTTCAGTAAAACTGACAATTTGAAAGCCAGGGCGTACGAAATGCTGAGAGCACGAGGGAACCTGCATTTTCCAGCGGAAAGAAGATCTGGTGTCATGTGGCGAAGCAGAGGTATATACCACCCAGGTGGGTGGAAGGAGCCAGCTTGAAGACTTCCGGCAAGATTTAAAGTGGAAGGGGACATGCCAAGAAGTGTGGATGAACATATCCATGCTCCTACAAATGAAAATTGTGTACCTACCGTAATTCCTGATCTTTCTGTGCATCTTCGCTATTCATCACTGGTGGGTAGTGAGCCGGAGGATCAAGACCCTGCGAGAGCATTTTTTTTTTTTGCAAGAGGACTCTACCCTCAAGGCCGACATAATACATGGCGCTTGTGGGTTGCACAGTAACCGTCGTCACCTCCTCAGCCACAGTTCTGCACGCCAGAGAGGGACAGAGAAATAAGGAGGGTGGGCAAGGGGGTCCGAGGGACAGAAAAAGGAAAGGATGTAAAACCAAAGGAGGAATATGCCGAAGAGAGGAAAGGAGGAAGCCTAAGGGATTGGGAGAGTAGGGCCCCAATTTCTGGGTGAGAAGGAATGGGTGGAATAAGGAGGGATAGGAGTATAGAGGAAAAAGGAAGGAAGAGGAGGAGGAGACACCACCCTGAGACATTGCCCCTGGACTGCACTTAAGAATGTCACAGGTCGAGCAGATAGGCCAGAGGATGAAGGCAAGGCCTGAAGAGGATGGCACTTATTTAGGGGATCAGAGGCAGGACAAGGATAAGGATGGGTCGGTGTTTCCCCCTCCTGCAAAAGAACCCTAGGTGATTGGAACTTAGTTATTTGGCGGAGGGGGAGGGAAGGGGGGGACCTCCAGTGGAGGAACCGGATGGAATAACACACTCCAGGAAGAAAAAAAAAGCCATCCACAAGGAGGCACAAGAGGTTGGAGGGTAACTGAGGGAACCACCAGAGTCCCCTCCTGCCACCAGTCTCCCTCAAGAGGCACAAGAGGGAGCTGGAAAAAAAACAACTCAGGAACTACCCGGGCTGAGAGGGGGCTCAGGCAATTCATAAAAAAGCATCCCTCCCAGTCTGCCCACCGGGGAACCTGACCCTTAGAGAGGGGGTAGAAGGTGCTGGAAATGGACCAAGGTCCAAATGGAAGACAAACAGGGAGGAGGAGAATCGCCCAGAGACGAAAGCCTGAGAGGGGAAGGTGGGTGGGATTCAGTGATGAATGGTGACGATACACAGAAAGATCAGGAATTACGGTAGGTACATAATTTTCATATCTTGACTGTGTCAATCTTCACCATTCATCACTGGTGGCTGATTACCGAGCCCCCCCCCCGGCGGGGGCCCAAACCTCCCTAAGGGACACAAAGTCCCTCGGCCTCCAGTTTGGGGAGAGAACCCCACATCAGGCCTGAGGCCGTCTGAGTGAGGAGAGGTTCTCCTAGCAGGAGAAGGAAGGAGCCCCTGAAGCTCTTGCCTCACCCTACGGGGAAAAAAGATGGGTTCCCCGGAAAAAGAGGGCAGTCACCCTACGCCGGGCCAGGGGTGACAACTGGGAAAGACGAAGCCATGCCGTCTGCCTAATGCAGATCGTTGTGCCCCACCAACCTGGAAGCCACCTCACTGACATCGTACGATGCCCTTGCTTGATGCCTCACTAGCTCCAGGCCCCATGTGGAGAGGGCAATGGCCTGTCTAACCCCCTCCGAATCACACAAGGATGCTAGGATTTGACCTAGAAGGGACCACAAGTGCCTGTTGTAGGCAGCATGGTGGGCCTGATGAGAAGAGATACACAAAAGGAGGCATGTCGACGAGAAAGCTCTCCCCCCCCAAAAATCCAAGTCAGTTGAGTTGGATTCCAGGGGTCGATCATGCTGTGAGCTTCTATGCCCAGTGGGTGTGTCCAGGAGAGTCACGCCTGACCGGGGGGGTGGGAGGAGGGTGAGACAAGGCTCCTGGAGACCAAGGGTGCAAAATACTCAGGCGGGAGGCCCTCGGGGATGGTGGTTGATTTGGGGTTGGTCGCCAGGCCCGATCGCCTCCCAGAAAAGGATTAGCCAGGCGGAACTATTAGTTTGGTCAAGACTGAAACCGCCTAAGGCGGCACTACGCAACCGTCAGTACTGAGTTCACCAAGGGTGGAAATATGAAGCTCATCTAGCAACCCCACTAGGAAGCGCCGATAGCTGAAAAGATCAGCACCTGGGGATAGGTGGACAGAAGAGTCCTCTCCCTCAGAGGAGGAAGACGAGGGAGCCGACTAGTCCAGAAAGCCAGGTTCCGGATGCACAGGGGAGTGGAGAAACACCTCAACCATGGACTGATAACAGGCAGGGAACAGTGCAGTGGACCTGAACGGTTCCCAGGTGAGGGGCCCCACAGGACCGGAATGACCTGGGAACAGGGGAGGAGTTGGCAGAGGTAAAGGGACCAGGCACCTCAGGAGAGGCACGACCTCTGCCCGGGCTAGGGGACCCGCCGGGAGACCTGAAAGGAGGAGGAGTTCCGGTGGTTCCAGCAGATGAAGGCCACTCAACTGATCTGGCGTGGCCAGAGCTGAGCCTGACAGAAGAAATTCCCCGCGAGGCAACTGGGGCTGCATGAGCCCAGAAGGGCAGCTCCTAACCTCTGAAGATGAGGTCCCTCTCGAGGAGACCTCAGGGAATAAAATCAGACCAGCGCTGCGACTCCTCCCTGAACCCCCAGGGGTTTAGAGGAAAGGGCGCAGTCCTGAAGCAAACCCCCTCAACCCTTCGGACTCAGAGTCCTCTTCCTAGTAATCAGCTGAGGCAGCTGACACCCCACAGCCGCCTTCTGAGAGACAGCTGGAGGAATAGTGCCCTCCCCTGCCCGAGGTGCTCCAGCCAACCCAGAAGTAGGGTCAGCAAGAACAACCACTGGTGTGGTTACACCTCCCAAGGTGACTAATGGATCATCAACTCCAAGCTGTCCTGAGGCACCACCCGGGGCACCAGAGGACTGGTTGGAGCCACCGGCTCTTGAATCAGTCAAAGTCATCCACTCCATGGGAGGGGGCTGAACCAGAGTCACTGCGCTGGAGGTAGAGGAATCGGTGGATTCCTAAGAATCCGGGAGCCAGTCTAGGTCAGCCTCAATCGTCCTCCCCAGAGAAGGCCCAAACTCAGACTACTGCCCGATCCCTCTCAGCTGCGGTGCCGAGGCCAGCCCCATGCCACCCGCCCCAATCCCCGGTGCAGGGGAGCCTTTGCCTCTGAGGAGGCGATTGCCTGAACAGTGACTCCCACCTGACCCCCAAGGAGGCCAGGCCGGGCCTCCTGCACCGTGCAAGGAGTTCTCGCCGCAGCAAGGCTGGAACTGGTGGAAACCCTCTCTTCCGCGGGCCATATAGGTCCAGGAGGGGAACCGGAGCAAAGTCTGAGAACTCTGCTCTTGCTGACCCATGTATGCGCTTGTCCCCCGAAAGTCTGCGGCGCACGTCCGACTTTCAGCGCACGCAACTCCAGAACACAGTGATCCATGGAGAAACAAGCATCACATCTGCCCATATCGTGGTTCGGTCCCGCGCAGGTAAGGCAGCGGTCATGCTGATCCGTGACAGAGTAAAGTCAGCCGCAAGGACACAGACGCAATGGGGACCGACGCGCCCGCGAAGATTTTTCCTTGTCCCCTGAACCAGACGTGACTGGATGGAAAAGCAAAAACCAAAAACAGCTCTCAGTGTCGACAAGAAATAAATAGGAAAGATCTTACCAGTCGACACCGAGGACGGTGCGGCAGAACCAGGACTGTAGAAACTAACCGACGGACTAGGCTGCAGAGATAATGGCGTACCGGGCGAGGTCGTGCTCACTCGACGGCGGGAGAAGCAGAACTTGAGTTGAGGCGGCGTCGACGACGGTTACTGTCCAACCCGCGAGCACCACGTATTATGTTGGACTCAAGGGCGGCACTGTCGATGGCAGTGACTCTTGCAAAAAAAATAAATAAAAAGCTCCCGCAGGGTCTTGATCCTCCGGCTCACTAACCACCAGTGATGAATGGCGAAGACTGACACAGACAAGATTAGCCTCACCTTTGCATTCTCCCAGGAGTCAAACTGATCAACCAGAGGAGTGCCCCACTGGAAGAAAGTACAGCTGCGTAAGAACTTACCGTAACAGTAGATCTTCGAGAACAGCTCTTGCAGCAGGTTATACCATAAGGACTTAAGCTGGCAGGCGACAGGACCCCATGGAAAAATTCCAGCTAGATATATCCAGCGGGGGACCGCCTGCAGACGTCTGGCCCGCCCACAGACACGCCATAAAAGGGGTGGTCCCACCAGCATCCCTCAGTTCTCCCACCGGAGACTCCCGGCATAGCGATGCGATTCTGATGGGAAGACAGAGGATCTGCAAATAATCTGATTTCATCAAAGATGTCAAATAAAAAAGAACCAAACCTCCAGAGGGGAAGGTGGGAGGAAAACTATCTGCTGCAAGAGCGGTTCTCGAAGATCTACTGTTACGGTAAGTTCTTATGTAACTGTACTATCTTGCTTCGAGACACAGCTCTTGCAGCAGGTTACACCATAAGAAAAAATTACTCACTTTAGTAAAGTTGTTTTTTCTAATGGAGTCTTGCTATATTATGACATATGCAGTGAGACCCAACCTTCGAACTGCTCCGGAGGTGAAAGAGTTAACTTTCCATGCCAGGCGTGGAACTTTGAGCACGAGCTCGGTTGAAAGCTCTGTCTGTTGTTCTTCAAACTCAAACTGTCAGATCTTTACGAGCAAAATTCACTAAGGTTCTGTGTGGAAGCTGTAAACCTACACTAGCCAACTGGCTACTAAATATAAGAAAACATTTTTTGGTCCCAAAACAAAGACTCAAGTCAGGGGATCCAAAAAATAAAAACACAACACCCAAACACCCCAAAAAGGAGAGGTGAAAAAGAAAACAAGGTGGGCATCTACTCAGTGCCAACACTGCACTGCCCACCCACATCCCAAAAGCAGAGGTTCTGAGAGGGGCAGGCGGGGGGTCACAATATAGAAAGACTCCATTAGAAAAAACAACATTACTAAGGTGAGTAATTTTTTCTTCAAACAACATGAAGTCTTGCTATATTATGACATATGCAGACTACACAGCAGTACCTCCATGGAAGAGGAACAGAACCTACTTAGGAAATAGACTCTGAAGCACAGCTGTGCCAAACCGAGCATCACTCCTAGCCTGGATATCCAGGGAGTAATGCTTGGTAAAAGTGTGAACTGTTTTCCAGGTAGCTGCTTGACATATCTCTAAGATAGGGATGTCCCTGGCAGCAGCCAGAGACGAGCTGTACCTCTGGTAGAGTGAGCCCTCAGGCCTGAGGGAGGAACCTTACCCAGTTTTTCATAGCAAAATTGGATACAGGAGACAATCCACCTGGCAATGGATCTTTAGTGGCAGGTTTCCTTTACCAACCTCACCATAAGTGAGGAACAGTTGGAGGGAGTCAAACCTGTGACCCTTGGTACGTTCTATGTAGTAACTAAGGGCTCTTTTGACATCTAAACTGTGCAGTCTCCTCTCGCCAGAGGAGGAATGGTCAGTGAAGTACACTGGGAGAGACAGATTGATTAAGGTGGAAGTCTGAAACCACCTTAGGCAAGAACTTTCTGTTAGTCTTGAGGACCACCTTAACTCTATGAAAGAAAATAAAATCAGGCTCCACTGACAATGCTTGTAATTCACTTATGCGCCTGGCAGAAGTGATAGCTACCAAAAATACAGGTTACTCACCAGTAACAGGAGTTCTAGGAATGGTATATGTTGTTCATCCACACTTATTGGCAGGCTCCTTGCCGCTTTAAATCTTGCCGGAAGGTCTTCAAGCTGGCTCCTCCCACCCACCCGGGTGGTAAAACCTCGGCTCCCCCCCATGACGCCAGATCTGCCCGCTGGAAGCTCAGGTTGTGCGTCGCTGGGAGGTCGGTGGGTCTTGTGGATGAACAACATATACCATCCCTAGAACTCCTGTTACAGGTGAGTAACCTGTATTTCTAGGGACATGGATATGTTGTTCATCAACACTTATTGGCAGACTCCTAGCAGTTCTCCAGGAGGAGGGAGGCAGCGCACACCCCTACTTAGGGAATAAAGACTGAGAACAGAGGCCCCAAAACCAGCATCCGGCAGTGACTCCAAGGTCGATGTGGTAATGGGTAATAAAGGTGTGCCGACTGAGGTAGCAGCCCTGCAGATTTCCTGGATAGGGACGTCCCTGGAAGCAGCCACAGATGCAGCAGTATGACGGGTAGAATGAGCTCTTATCCCTCTGGGAGGCTCCATGCCCGCCAACTTATAGCAGCGATCTATGCAGGAGGTGACCCACCTGCCTATCGTCCGCTTGGCTGCAGGTCTGCCAGATGCGGCTTCAGCGTAGGTGACAAACAGCTGGCGAACCTCTCCCCGAATTTCAGCCGTGCGCTCCTTATAATAAGCGAGCGCCCTTCTAGGGTCCAGAGTATGGAGCCTATATTCGGCCTCCAAGGTGTGACTGGGGTAGAACACCGACAGAGTCAGCACCTGGTTAAGGTGAAACTCCGACACCACCTTCCGGAAGGAATTTCGGTGGGGGCGCAGGGACAACTTGTCCCTGTGGAAGACCAGGTAAGGAGACTGATGCAAGCGCCTGGAGCTCTCCCATCCTTCTGGCTGATGTGATAGCCACCAAGAAGGCGGTCTTCCACGACAGGTGAGAGATCACACCTGTGCATTGGTTCGAATGGCTTGCCCATGAGCTTTGCCAGTACCAGCAGTAAACCAACGGAGGTGGAGGTTCACACCGAGGAAATGTGATCAAGGCCTTTGAAAAAGCGCCGACCACCTTTTCCTGCGCCATCGACTGCTTCCCGCCCGCGCCTGCAGAGATGGCTGCCAGGTGCACCTTTAGGGTCGTGAGACCTAAGCCCTTGACTAGAAAGGGACCATAAATAGTCCAAAATGCTTGCCACAGAACAGGAGGAAGGGTCCAAGCCCTTGCCCTGACACCAAATGGAGAATCTCTTCCATTTGAAGGCATAGCATTTTCTGGTTGACTCCTTACGGGATGCCTCAACAACATTGAGGACCTCGTCGGAAAGACCCAAGGCCTGGAACTCTAGCCGCTCAGGAACCAGGCTGTCAGGTGCAGGGATTGAAGGTCCGGATGGAACACCTTCCCTGATTGACTGAGAGCAGGTCCAGGTGCCGGAAGCATCCTCGGAGCCTGAGCTGAGGCTGAGGAGATCTGGGTACCAACTGCGGGCCAGTCTGGGGCTATCAGATCACCTGCGCCTTGTCCCTCCTTGCTTTGAGAAGCACCTTGTGAATCAAGGGAAATGGGGGAAAGGCGTAGAAGAGGCCCGGGGTCCACAGCCTCGAGAAGGCATCCCCCTGCAGCGAGCCCTGCTGAGGGGGGCGGGCATGAAACATCCTCAGCTTCGCGTTCTCCCTGGAGGCAAACAGGTCCACCTGAGGTGTGCCCCAGTGGGAGAACAGATCTTGTACTACCTCCGGCAGGAAGACCACTGTGAGATGCAGCCCCTATCCGCTCAGGGCATCGGCCAGGGTGTTGGAGGCCCTGCCACATGAATGGCTAGAGATCCGCCTCCAGGCTGCGCATGAGTGACCAAATGCGGAGAGCTTCCTTGCATAGAAGCATGGAGCCGGCCCCTCCTGGCGGTTCAGGTAGTACATGGTCGTGGTATTGTCCGCCTGACTCTGACCACTTGACCCCCGAGGAACGGAGCAAAGGCGGTGAGACCAGGCGGACCGCTCTGAGCTCCAGCAGGTTGATGTGGCATCGGACTCCTGAGGGACCAGAGGCCGTGCACTCGTGTTCCCCAGATGGGCATCCCAACCCATCAGAGAGGCATCGGTCGATAGAGAGCCGCCGGCTCGGGCGGACAAACGGGATGCCCTCCTGCAGATGGAATGGAACGGTCCACCACTGGAGAGCGTCCACATCTCCTGGTCACTATCACTAGCTGGTCCAAAGGATCGCGCGTTGTGACCACTGGCTGGCCAGTCCCCACTAAAGGGGCGCAGAGTGCCGCGGCCCAACGGACCACGCTGGTACAGGCCGCCATGAGACCAGAAGCGCACTCGAGTCCCGGGCAGGGCGTGATTGCCCAACCAGAATGATTGGGCAAAGGAGGTAAGAACGCCCTGCCTGTCCGGGAGCGTGCTCTGGCTCGAAGAGAGTCGAGCTCTGCCCCGATGAACAGGATCACCTGCTTCGCTCGAGTTCGACTTGGCCTCGTTGATGAGAAGGCCAGCTGAGAGCAAACCTGGAGGGCCAGATCTTTGGACCGCTCCACCTCCCGTCTGGAGGCTGCTATCAGCCAATCGTCCAGGTAAGGTACACGGACCCTCGGAATTCGCGGAAAGCTGTCACCACTGCCATGCATTTGGTGAAGACCCTGGGAGCTGGAGATAAGCGAAGGCATGGCTCGGGAACTGAAGAGGATCCCTCCAGCTCGAAAGCGGAGGAATCTCCGATGTGATGGACGGATAGGGGCGATGAAAGACGTCCTGTAGGTCCAGAGAGCAGAACCACACGCCGTGTTCCAGAGATGGCATTATCTGCGCAGGTGACCATCCTGAAGGTTTGAGACCTTAGGAACTGTTCCAGGTCGTGTAGCAGTGGGAAATGGGCCTAGCCCGTCCGTTCGGAACCAGGAAATACCTGGACACGAACCCGGGTTTGAAGGGGTCCTCCACCTCCGTGATCACCTCCCTGTGGAGGAGAGGTATATCGTACCGGCGGGCCGCCAGTGAGCCTGGGACACGAGGCCCCGGGTGCGACGGCTCTGAAGGCGAGGGCCTGGCTCAATTCCAGAGGTAGGCCTTTTCCCACCACCTCCAGTACCCACCTGTCCGCAAGGGTAACAGCGGACCAGGCGAGGTTAGGTGACTTCAATGGGGAACTAGGGGTGAGGTGACAGGGATGGGGCGACACCCTCAGCCCGTCACTGGGACAGGCGTGGAGGAGGGACCCGGCCGAGGGACCTCCTGGGCCTTACCTCCCTGCTTCCTGTTGGAGAAGCTGAGAGCTTGGGCTTGGGATACCAAGGTCGAGCCTGCTAGCCCCAGCGTTGCTTCTGGGTGGGCGCATGAGGCATCAGAAGGGACGAAAGGGCTTAGGCTGTGGCTTGCGGCCTTTGTCCTTTTGAGTGGAAGAGACAGAGGTCCAAGTAGCATTGGACTTCTCGATCCTCTGCAGGTGACCTTCCACCCCCAGGGCGAAGGGTCAGTCCCCAAAGCGAGGGACATCCGCCAACTTGTGCTGGGTATCAGTAAGGTGAATATCCTCAGCCAAGCCAGATGACGCATGGCCACTGCGGCCATACAGACCTGGCACATGAGTCCCGATGTCCTAATGCAGTCTGGAGCTGCTGTTTAGCTACTACCCTGCCCTGGTCACACCTGCCAGACCGTAGTCTGCAGATTTAAGGAAGATGAGGTTACAACCTCATCAGGGAGCCCAACAGGCGTGAGAAAAATATGCCACAAGGGGCGGCCAAACTGGCCTGGCGAAGGCTGAGAGAAGGGACTTGGCACAGACTTTTACGCCCAGCATAATCCAATTTCTTGGATTCCTTGTCGGGAGGTTTGTCCACATCCCTTGCGTTCCCGGCACGCGAAGCTGTCGGTAACCAACCCCCTCGGCGAGGGGTGTTCGAAAAAAACCGGACAGGGAACGGTAGGGACCGCATGCTTCCTGGCCAACCTGGCCGAAGGCGCAGGGCAGGAAGCAAGTTTCTCAAAGTTCAAGGCCGGACCCATAAGCCCCGGCCACGGAAGGCCTCCGTGGGAGATCCCCTCGTCCAGAATCTCCGTGAGGATACCTGGCCCTTTAGAAGCGAGTTGAAACTTCATCCGGTGGACTCAGAGATGAGTCGAAGCAACCCTAAGAAGGACGAGGGCTATGGTCCATTGACTGCCCTCGAGGACTCAAGTCCATGCGCTTGGAGAAGAGGAGAACCATCATCGGACTCAGAAGAGGTCTCAAAAAACTGCTCGGGCCTGAGCCACCCCTCCACCTGCCGAGGGTTTATAGGGATGAGGGTGACAGAACAGCCTATGGGGCAAACCCAAAAGCCGACCGAGAATTTTGGTGGGACCCCAACAAATAGCTGTGGGCGGAGGTTCCACCAGAATCGGTGGGGCAGCTGAAACTGGCCGAACAACCGGCCTGAGAACAGGTTCCTCGACTACAGCGAGGGTTGTTCCGGCTGCTCCGGTGACAGCCTAGCAATGGCCGGGAAGGCGACTGGGTGGGAAACATTCCGGTCAAAGAACTGTTGCCGCAAGTTCCCTCATGCCTCCGGCGCAACTTCTTGAAGCCTCCCTCGTCGAGGAAGAGAAGCGGCGCCCGCTTGCAGCCCAGTGCGAGACCGCCTATGGTGGCGGGATCGGGTTGGACCCTTGAGATGTCGAGACAAAGTCTCGACTAGGCGAGGCGAGGAGAAGTGTCGAATCGGCAGTCCCTCGGCTCGGACGATCCACGAGCTCCCGAACGGAGGCACAGATGGCAGATGGGATCCTCAACTCCCACCGGGGGAACTGGGGAGAGGGGATTCTCAGCTTCTCCAGCCGACAACCCGTCTAACGGGTCGAGAAAAATCTCGACCGCGTCGACGGGAGTCTCGGTCAACTGGCCTGACGGGGACACCGTGAAGCCAGTGGCGAAGCTGAGGGTGGGCCGAGTGGGCTGTCGACAGGGAAGAGATCTTTCCCGCTCCCAAGGCGTCAAACGGAGACTTACTTTTTACTCTTTGGACCTAGAAAAAGGTCCGAAGAATTGGACCCTCACCTTTGGTTGAGAGGTCAGACAAAGCTCCTTAAAAAGAAGCCCGATACGAGGCACGAGAAGGCGGGACAAATACGCAGCAGTGAAAGCGGCCCGTGCCGCCTCCTCTTCGGCGATCATCTGCTCCTAGCTGATCACGCCAAGCCCGTCGCCGGACACGACAATCGGCCTCTTTAATTTCACCGGTGGAATTCTTTTCTCGGGCGCCACAGTTGTGACGGGCATACGGTCTTCAGGGCGCAGGCTGAAAGGAAGAGCACAAATTACACTTGAGCCTGCGGGTTGTGCTCAAGGCCAGACGATAGGCATGCGATGGAGTGCGGATCCGTCCTAGACATCTTCTACTGCCCATAAAGGGCACCTCAGCTCAGGGTCTATTTGTCCGCCATGGCCTTGAGGAGAAAGCAGTCTTTTGTAAAAATTTTTTAATTTGGACTTTCGAAGAATTGGAACCAGTCTTAAACACAGAGCGTTAAAGAGGGAACCTGATCTTCCAAGCGGTAAGAAGATCTGGCGTCATGGGGCGAGCCGAGTTTACCACCGGTGGGTGGGAGAACCAACTGAAGACCTTCCAGCAAGATTTAAAGCGACAAGGAGCCTGCCAATAAGTGTGGATGAACAACTATATCCATGTCCTAGAAACACAGTTTCCAGAGTCAAGTACGCAACCTCTGCTGAAGACAAAGGAGCAAAAAGGGGTTACTAAGCTGGGCAATACAAATACTAAGACCCAGGCAGGTGCAAGGTCCCTGAATGGAGGGTTGGTATGTCAAACAACCTTGAAAAACACAGGATGAGCTAAAGAGAGGTTACCTGCGGTAAGAGAAAGCGAACCACGGCTGCCAGGTGCTGTTCAAGGTGTTAGCTGGTCTCCCAGCCCAAGTATTCAAATGCATCATATAATCCAGAGGCGGTAGGTAAGTCCAGCAGATTTTGGGGAAATGTTAACACTTAGGCACCATATGGAAAACCTCTTCCACCCCAGATTATAAGTAGCCCTGGTGGAAGGCTTCTAAAAACTTCAGATATCAGCCACCTTGGGAAGGTGTGGTCAACAACTATCTTCAGAGCCAGGTGTTGAGATCGAGAGATTTGAGGTTTGGGTACAAACTCTCCCTGAGCACAGGTTAACAGGTTGTGATTCGGGAAGACACACAGAAGGTGGACTGCTAAGGACATAAGGTGGGTACCAGGGCTGTCTGGCCCAATGGAGCAATCAGGATCATCTTGCAGGGTTGAGATCTGATTTAGACTACACCATGAACAGAAGGAAGGAAAGGCATAAAACTTCCTTCCAACTGAAGAAGGCATCCAGGGACTGAGCCCAACACTGAGGCCTGCAACAAAAAGGGATTGGTGATTGTCTGGGGCTGCAAAAGATCTATCTACGAGAGTGCATAGCAATCTACATAATACTAGGGGTTCCAGTGACATTCGTGATGGCCTGGGAAATCCTGCTGAAAACGCCAGGACATTGTCCTTGCCTGGAGGTGAACTGCCGTAGGGAGGTGTTCAGGGAATAAGCCAGGACCACAACTTCATTGCTTGGTGCACAAGGCCATGGACGAGTGCCTCCTTGCTCGTGTAACCACATTGTAGTGGTGTTGTCTGTTCTGACCTGTACAACTTTGTTCTGAACAGATGTGGAAAAAACTTGGAAGTGCTAGAAAACTGCTCTGAGTTCCAACAGGTTGATGTGGAGCAGATATTCCTGGGGACCACAATCCCAGGTAGTAAGATCGCACATGACTCCCCACCCCAGAGGATGCATCTGTAGTAAGTTAGGAGTGAGACTGAAGGAGAAGGGACCCCTGTCACAGTGCTCTGGTCCTGCCACCACTGAAGGAGCTTGGATCAGGGTTAGTCACTGGGATCAATTTGGTTGAGGGTCTCCTTTGAGACAAAACCTCAAAATGGAACTGGATGTCCTCATCTGAAATCTTGCTCCCTGCCACTGCTGTAAAGCAGCCATATGCCCCAAGCTACAGAAAATGCTGCTGCTGGTCAGAACACCTGCAGGGTGAAGGAGAGGCCAGAGACCAGGGTCCTTGCTCTTTCCAGAGGAAGAGGCTCTGCCCTCTTTTGTGTTCAGTTCTGCACCTGAAGGTGAGAAGCCGGACAGGCTGTGAAACGACTTTGGAAGACTGAAGAAAACCTGAGATGTGAGCAGTTGCTGGATTACCTGAAGGTGTGGTTTGACTTGGTCTGGAGACTGGCCTGAGCCAGTTGTCCGGAGGAAAGATAATCTTGCCTTCTTAAGTGAGCAACTACTACTGCCAGGCATTTGTGAATACCCTCGGGGCAGAGGTGAGGCCAAAGGGCATTGCTCTGAACTGGTAATGGCCTGAGGCCAGTTGAATCTGATATAGATAGGAGCTTCTGATAAGAACATAGTAGGCATCCTTGAGGTCCAGGGCGTAGCCAGTCCTAGCCTTAAGAGAATAAAATAATTCCCAGAGTCACCATTTTGAATTCTGGTTTAAAAGGTGCTTGTTTAGGTATCTGAGATCAGGATGGGCAGCCATTCTCCTGTCTTTTGGGGTGAGTACCTGGGTACAACCCTTTGCCCAAGTGTGGGGTGGAACCCTTTCACAGCTCTGAAACCAGGAGGGTGAAACTTCTGTTTCTGGGCAAGTGCCTCTGATGGTTGCAGGTGGAAAGGACCTGGTTCTCATCTTTGAAATTTTTGGGCAGAGAACCAGTCCCTGAAACACTACTTCAGGACCCTTGTCTGATCAAGACTTCCAGTCCTGGACAAAGTAAACAAGCCTACTACAGGTAGTGGAGGTGGCCTTGCCACCCCATCAGGGTGCCTGCTTGGCAGGGCTTTAGGCTGAGGGTGGAAGCAGGTCTCCCCAGCCTGTCTGCCTCTCCCTCTAAGAACCCCTCTGGGCATAAGCAGAAGAGGCCTGGGCTTTGTAAAGGCCTATGAAAAGGTGCCCTGCCCTGGAAGGCTGCCTTTACAGTGACTACTTAGCTGTGCACTATGTGGTCTAACTCATCAATTTCTCATGCAATTCTCTGTCTGCTCCCCAAACAGAGAATTACCCTGGCTAGGAAAATCCTGGCCAGTCAGGTATCCTGTGAGGCTAACACATCTGAGCCAAGCCATTCTGCAGTGCCACAATGTAGCCATGACATGATGACATCATTAGAGTCCACTACGCAAAATTGCACCTTGGATCCTCAATACCATCCGCAGCCACCTGCTCCAGCTCCTGGCAAGCAGCCCAGGGACCCTGTTTTGTAAGAACCATAACAGTATCCCATCTAGTTCTGATATCTAGCAACATAAGCCACATAAATTGCCTGTCTGAGTCCCAAGGATGCTGTGTACTGTTTGCACCAACATCAATCCTCCTGGAGTCCTTGTCAAGGGTGACCAAGGAATATTTCCTTATCACAGGCTGCGCTACTACTAACATAGCTGCACTATTGTGCAGGAACTCGATATCAGAGCCTGACAGTGTGTACCTCTTGTCCATTCTTTATCCACAGGAGGTATAGTGTGAGGGTTTTTAAATTTTACTGTCTGTTTCTCAAAGATTTATGCAAAGGAATAGACGGTCTCTAGACTCTGGGATATCCATCATTTTCTACACAGTCAGGCTCCTCTTGATCATCCACAGCTTTCTCACAGGGCTGGAGATTTCGGCACTTTTATAAAACATAAAGCGAGAGAGACAGAAGCTGAGGCCTCTGAGGTCTGTCTGGGGAGATGTCCGGTTCAATGGGCAGCCAGACATGAAATTACATTACCTAAAGTAATTCTTGATCTTCTTATCTTCACCATTCATTACTTCTGAGTGTAAGCCCACGGCCCTTACCATCACGGAGCTTTTTTTTTTTTATACCTAGAAACTTTTGGCTATGACACACTCGAGAGGACGTCATCTTGTGGCGGCCGTTAACGCCCCGACTCCTCCGCAAACTCAGTTCCGAGCCAGGCAAAAGCAAAGCAGAGAACAGAATAGCGAGGCAAGATAGCCAAGGGATAGCAAAAAGCAAGGAAGAATGAACTGAAGAAAGGAATAAGCCGATGGAGGAAGGACAGAGGAGATAAAAGTGTCTAACCAGGGACACAGAGCCTCCCCACCTGGGCTCTAGGAGGAGAAAGGAAGGAAACAACAAGGAGGAAGATGAAGAAGAAGAGAGAGATGGGATGCTGAAGGGACCGAATGCCTTGACAGGTAGCTTATAGCTGAAGGCTCAACTAACGGAAGCAAGATCGGAGATAGAGGCTAAGGAAGGTTCACCAAACCGCGAACAGACTCAGGAGGCATAGTCCTCATCTTCAACATGCCATTGTTGTTGATACCCCATAGACTCCTGGCAGAAGGCCTTAACGGAGACACCGAGAGGAAGAATAAACCCAGGCAGCATGAGCTGCTCAGGGTTTAGAAATAAATGTAAGCCTTTCAGGCGTTTTAAACATTGAAGTGGGACTCAGAAGGACTCGCCAAGGCAGGCCAGAGCTTAGGCTAGCTGGGATTGGCTATGGACACTGCTCTTCATAAAACTGTCAGGAGGACATGAAAGGAAAAACCAATCATCAAAATCTCACGGAAGGTTGCCTCCCTCTCATTCCCTTCTTGTTTTTTTTTTTACAGATAATCATTGCAGGCTGGAGCAGCCCCAATACCAAGAATGCTTATAGCAGTTGAAGAGTTCCCTCAGCATTTTCCTTTAGAAAAAAAAAAACAGGCGTGCCGTTCATAAGCTCTGGGCAGAATTAGAGAAGGGCAAGGGTTTTTGATTCTAGGCGCAACAGCTGGGCAGGTTGCAGGATCAAAACTGAATAGCCTGAACCAAGCTAAAAACCCAGAGGTATCTCGCCGAGGATAGCAGATATAGTTGTACAGTTTGATCGCCAATACAAATCCACGAGATGGCCAAGAATCTTAGGTAATATTTTCTGGAGAAATAGAACCCCCCAAGATATAATTTTTTTTTTAGGAAAAATTGACATCTTCCTATCTTTTATAGTTTTTTTTTTTTTTATATATTTATTTTGCAGAGAGGAAGGAGGCGGAGGTGGAAGCCACAGGAAGGAGCCACTGAGGGATGGTGGGCGGGTATAGTAATGAATGGTGAGATACAAGAGAAGTCAAAATTACAGTAGGTGCGTAATTTTCATATCTTCCTTGTCAATCTTCACCATTCGTACCTCAGTGATACAGCTCCTCTTCCCGGGGAGGAGAGGCCATATCCTGAGACAAGACCCCAACTTCTGCTGGTGAGAAACAGAAGGAAGAGACCTGGCATTCAGAAGCCTAAAGAGGCTGAAGGGCATGGGTCTCGAACTTTAAGGGATCCCTCCGCCTGAAGCGGAGGAATCGCTGGTGGAATGACAGATTCGGGACGGAAAACGCTGGCCCTGGAGGTCCAGAGAACAGAACCACAATGCTGCTCTAAGGATGGGGAAAGATCCACAGAGTGAGACCATCCTGAAGGCTCTAGACCTGTGAACTCTGTTCAGTCATGTGGTTCAGAATGGGGGCTGCCCCGGCCCATTTTGGGACCAGAAAGGCCTGGACACAAAACCAGGGGTCTGGGTGGAGTGATCCGCCACCTCCCTTGATCAGCCTCCTGCTGGAGGAGCAGGCACTCAACGGTTCACGAGCCTGGCTGGGAGAGGCTGCGATCCCATAGCCCCCCCCGTGGGGAGACGGCTTGACAGGTGTAAGGGGACTGCTCAAATTCCTTGCAGCAGACCCCTTTCCTACCACTCTCTGCAGCATCCAGCGGTCCGTGGTGATATCGGACCAGGCGGAAAGGAAGTGGCAGAGCCGTCCCCCATGGTGGGAACCCGGGGAAGAGTGACGAGGTTGGGGGCGACACCCCTCAACCAGTCACTGGGCAGGCTTGGAGAAACGACCAGCCGAGGTGCCTCCTGGACCCTTCCCTCCCGGCTTCCTACTGGAGGAAGCTGCAGGCTTGGCTTTGGGGTGCCAAGTGCGAGCCTGCTGGCCCTGATGCTGGTGTTGCTGGGCCGGACATGCCGCAGGGGCTGAAGGCCAAAAGGGCTTACGCTGCTGCTGGCGGCCTTTGACCTTCTCGATCCTTTGTAGATGACCCTTCACCTCGGGACTGAACAAGTCGGTACCCAAGAAGGGATCGTCTGCCAGCTTGTGCTGGTTATCTGTCAAAGTGGAGATCCGTAGCCAAGCTCTGCATGGGCGATGGCCACTCGCGCTGCTACTGACCGGCACAAGAGTCTCCAATGTCTAAGGCAGTTTGAGTTGTTGTTTGGCCACCGCTCTTCCCTGATCCTCGACTTGCTTGACCGTTGTCTGAGGTCAGCCGGAGATGAGGAATCACTTCATCCAGGGAGCCCAAAAGGGCGTGTGAAAAGTGTGCCATCAGAACAGCCGAGCTCGGGTCATTTAATGCCTAGGAGAGCACCAGCATAGACTTTCCACTGAGCGTCCGCTTCTGGGACTCCTTATCGGGTGTGTTTCTTCCATATCCTGGAGCTGCCTGAGCAATCGAAAAAACACTGTCGTCACTAGCCCCTCTGGGCGGAGGGGTGCTCCAGAAACCGTGAGAGTGAACCAGTGAACGGCATACTTTCGAGCCATCCTGGCCAAAGGTGCTGGACAAGAAGCTGGCCGCTGCCATAGCGCCAGTGCCAGGCCAACAATGGCTACAGCCACCAGGAAGGCCTCTGTGGGGGAATCCCCTCTGTCCAGTATCTCCGTGAGGGGAAACTTGGCCCGCTTGGAAACGGGTTCGAGCTTCATCCCAGTAGACTCTGAGATGAGCCTAAGCATTCCAAGGAACAAGGATGAGCTCTCGTTCACCGACTGACCCACAGTGGACTCCAGGTTGTGAGGCCTGGAAAACAGGGAAGAGTCATCCTCAGACTCAGAGGAGTCTGCAAACAGCTGCTGAGGGCCTGAGCCACCCTCCACCTGCCCAGGTCGATCGGGAGTGAGGGTAACCGACAACTGATGGGGCAAACCCTGACCCGACCGAGAATCCTTGGTCGAGGTCCAGTTTTAGGCTGCAGAGGCGGGGGTTCCACCACAATGGGTGGCGCAGACGGTTTTGGCTAAACAACCGTGCCGGTTTATCTCCTCGATATTTAGGGCTGTTTCAGCCGCTTAGTGACAGCCACTTAATGGCCGGGAAGGTGACTGAGTCGGCTTGTTCCCCGTCAAAAGGAGCTGCTGCCACATCAGATCCTCGAGCACCGACGTAATTTGCGCTGGAGCCCATCTCAAGAGGACGAAGACGTAGGATGAGCACCGCCGCCTTCACGGTGTGCAGAATAGAGACCGCCGATGTCGCGGATTGGCTGGACCAAGAAGAGGTCTGAGACCTTCGGTGTTTCCGAGGGTGGGTCTGAGAGAGGGCAGGGGAAACCCGCTCGTCCCTTGGTTCGGGGACCTTAACCGGGTACTCCGGCACAGGCAAGTCCTCGGTTTCCACCGGGGGAACCAGTGAAGAAAGGTTGTCTGTTTCTCCAGGTCGACAGCCCGTCCGACAAGTCAAGAAAAATCTTGACTGCTTCGACGGGTGTCTCGGCCGTCTGACCTGACGGGGACACCGTGAAGCCTGCGGCCTTAGCCGCAACCACGACCGAAGTAGAGTGTCGACTATCCGGGGAAGGGGACCTCTCCCGCGAACGTCGACGGTGGGACTTACCCTTGGAATCCTTCTTCTTGGACAGAGACGAATGTCCCGAAGGCCCCCCTCTCTTGGTGGAGAGGGACTGACAAAGCTCCTTGAATGAAGCCGTGTAGGAGGAGCCCAAAGAGAGAGGGATAAATGCCACGACCGAAGATGATGATGATGCGGCCTGGGTCGCTTCCTCCTCGAGGGCGATCATCTGTTCGAGCTGTTCAGCAGAGTCCACCGGCGGACCGCGCCCAATGGGCCTCCCTCGACTTGACCGGAGGATAACGTTTCTCGGGGCACCCAAGTTGCAATCTGGCAGCGTGATCCTCTAAGACCGTGGCCGAAAGGACTTGCACAAGTCGCAGGCCTCTGATCATGCTCAAGCCCAAGGTCGGCAGCATGCGACTGGAGTGCGGATCGGGTCCGGGGACATCTTTCAGCTCCACAGGGCACCGCAACTCGGAGTGGATTTGTCCATCGCAGACGCTGAGGGAAGATAAAGACCGAAGTCTTGTAAATTTTAAGATTAGTTTTGGGTTAACCGAAGAGTTTGGATCCAGGCCTAAAACGCAGAGTGCAAAGGAGGGAACCTGAGCTTCCAAGCGGTAAGGAAGATCTGGCATCATGGGCAGAGCCAAGAGTTTTACCACCCGGGTGGGTGGGAGCAGCCAGCTTGAAGACCTTCCGGCAAGATTTAAAGCGGCAAGGAACCTGCCAGTAAGTGTGGATTGAACAACATATCCATGTCCCTAGAACCTAGGATTAGTTCTTAATGACACCCTGTTCTTATGAAAAATCTAATAAGGCTCTTTTCACATGAGCACTTGGAGCTCTGAAATACTCCTTGCTGAGGTAACAGCAACTAAAAATAGCGTCTTCCAAGAGAGAAGACAGCTCGCAATCCACGGCTGGTTCAAAAGGAGGTAACGTAAGCTGCTCCAGGACAAAAAGAAGATCCCAAGGAGGAACTGGATCCTTAATGGGAGGTCTCAAATGCAGGATGCCGTCCAAAAAGGCATGCAAGGCTTCTAGCTGAGCTAGTGACCTCTGACCTACCGGTGCATGGTATGCCAAAATGGCACAAAGGTGCACTTTCCAAGAGGAGTATGCTAGGCCTGAACTGAAAAGGGACAGGAGGTAGTCCAAAACTGACCTCTCCAGGCAATCAAGCAGATTAAAGTCACAGGCTTGAGACCATAGACAAAATCTGCGTCACTTCATGGCGTAAAAGTGGCATGGGTGGATGGCTTTCAGGCTGCCACCAGTATATCTGCAACCCCTTGAGATACCCCATGTCTAAGGATGGCTACATCTTTAGGAGCCAGGTGTGCAGGTTCAGGGACTTGAGGTTTGAATGAACCAGAGAACCGGCTTCCTGAGACAGCAAGTGCGAGCTGACTGGTAAGGGAGGCTCCTGGTCCAGCTGATGGGGGAGCGGAAACCAAATCTGTCTGGGCCAATAGGGTGCCACCAAAATAATCAACGCCCCTTTTGACTGGAGCTTCAGAAGAACCCTCTGGATCAAGGGAAGGCGGAAGGAGAGGAACCTGCCCGCCCAGAGGGACAACGCTGGCCGAGCCAGAAAACACCAGGCCCTGGATCTAGCGAGCAGAAATTGGGCAGTTTTCGTTGTATGGGGCCACGAACATGTCCACGCCTGGCGTCCCCCCATCTGCGGAATAGGTCGTCTACCACCTCCTGCAGCAGTCCCCGTTCGTGAGTTCTGGCCTGTGACCGGCTCAAACGATCTGTGACAGTGTTGTCTACCCCAGGAAGATGTACTGTGGTAATCGTGGCGCCATGTTGCAGTACCCAATCCCACACCCTATTTGCCTCTCTGCAAAGTGGGTAGGAGTGAGTGCCTCCTTGCTTGTTGACGTAGTACACCACCGAGGTGCTGTCCATCTGGACTAACACGTGACCCAGTGGGATCTCCGACTAAAGGGCCTGTAGGGCATATAAACATACCAGGATACACTATCTACAGGAGGGACAGGGAGGGTAAAAGAGGAGGAGGAGTACCTCTTTACATAAGGGAAGGAATCAAAGCAACAGAACAAAAGGGAAAACAGGGAGGTGAAGAAGCACTGTGGGTAAATTTGGAGACCGGCAATGGCACCACAATCCACTTTGGGGTTGTATCAGAACCCCTCTCCAGGGGAGAAATGGACAAGGAAATGATGAAAGAATACTTAGAATGGCAGAAAAGGGGAGATATTGCTGATCGGTGATCTGAATATACCAGATGTTAGCTGGAGTGCAGCTACAGCAGCCACTTCAAAGCGTGGGGTTATTCTAGATGCCCTACAGGGGGCAGGCCTTAGACAACTAGTACTGGAGCCCACTCGAGTGGGAGCAATCTTAGACCTGGTTCTCTCAAATGGAGATGAAGACAGGATCACAGATGTAGAAGTGGGTAGCCATCTGGGAACTAGCGACCATCGAACAGTATGGTTCACAATAAACACAGCAATAGAGTCAAGCCATACAAAGGCAAAAGTACTGGACTTTAGGAGGGCTGACTTTGCCAAAATGGGTGAGTACCTAAGGAATGTACTAGCAAATGGGCAGGAAGGAGGGGTGGAAGAACAATGGGGAAAAAATAAAAACTGCCATCACAGAGGTAACAAAGCCTTTGTGTGAAGCAAACGAAACGATGTAAGAAACCACTATGGTTCTCAAAGGAAGTGGCAGTGAAGGTTCAAGAGAAAAAGAAAGCATTCAGGAAGTACAAGGAATCACAGAAGGAGCAGGACAGAAAACTGTATCAGTTAAAGCAAAAGGAAGCTGGGAAGGCAGTCAGAACAGCAAAGGCCCAAACCGAGGAAAAGATAGCCAACTCAGTTAAGAAGGGGATAAAGCCTTTTATAGGTACATCAGGGGCGAAGGAAGACCAAGGGAGGTTAGTGAGGCTTAATAAGAGGAGGAGGGTGGGCAGAGGGTGACTGTGAAAAGCAGAGATACTAAATATTTTTGCTCAGTATTTACAAAGGAAGTGGGGGAGGTACCTAAAACAAACAGTAGAAACACTCTGGATACAGAAGTTGATACCAGCCCATTTACAGAAAAAAGGGTTCTGAAAGAACTCTTAAACTGAAGGTGGACAAAACAATGGGGCCTGATGGATTCATCCCGAATTCTAAAAGAACTAAGGGTAGAACTAGTGACACCACTGACTACCCTCTTTAACAAATCATGGGAGGATGGGGTGGTACCCGAGGACTGGAGAAGGGCAGATGCGATTCCCCTTCACAAAAGTGGGAGCAAGGCAGAAGCAGGAAACTATAGACCTGTTAGTTTAACCTCAGTGGTAGGGAAAATGATGGAATCACTTCTGAAGGAAAGAACTGTTGAGTATCTAGAGGCCAGAGGGGCTCAGGACCCAAGGCAGCATGGATTCACAGCAGGAAGGTCATATCAGATGAATCTAATAGATTTCTTTGACTGGGTGACAAAAATAGTAGAACCGGGGGGGGGGGGCTGTGGACATGGCCTACCTAGACTTTTACTAAAGCATTTGACAGTCCTGCACAAATAAACAAATTAGCCAGCCTGGGAGTGGGTCCCAGGGTGGTAGCCTGGATAAAACATTGGCTGGACAACAGGACACAGAGGAGAATAGTAAACGGAGTCCCCAGTGAAGAAGGGGGTGGGGGTTACTAGTGGGGTACTGCAGGGTTCAGTACTGGGTCTGGTCCTTTTTAATGTCTTTATAAGTGACACTGCAGAGGGTCTGGAAGGAAAAGTATGTCTCTTTGCAGGCGACACAAAGATCTACAACAGGGTTGATGCACAAGGTGGGGTGGAAAGGATGAGAAGGGAGTTGTAGAAGTTGGAGGAATGGTAAAATGTGGCAGCTTAGATTCAGCATAAAGAAGTGCAAAGTAATGCACTTGGGAAATAAAAACCCAGGGAAGAAAGTACACAATTGGGTGGGGGAGACACTGACACAACAAAAATGGAAAGGGACCGGGTAAGAGACTGACCTAAAGGTGGGCAAGCAATGTGAAAAGACAGTAAGGAGGCTGGGGGATACTGGGATGCATAGGGAGAGGCATCCCCAGTAGAAAACAGGAAGTTGTTGGCCCTCTGTACAGACAATTGGTAAGACCACATCTGGAGTACTGCGTGCGGTTCTGGAGACCCCATCTCCGCAAAGACATACAGGGTGGAGGCTGTCCAGAGGAGGGCAACAAAAATGGTGCAGGGTCTGCACCAGAAGACATATGAAGAAAAACTAAAGAAACTTAATATGTATAGCCTTGAGGAAAGGAGGGACATGATAGAAACTTTAAAGTTCCTCTAGGGAAACAAAGTCCAAGAGGGTAGCATCTTTCAGAAAAAGATTTGCAAGACCAAGGGGGCACAATTTTAAGATAGAGGGGGGATGGCTCATAGGTAATGTGAGGAAGCATTTCTTCACAGAGAAGGTTGCAGATGCATGGAACAGCCTTCCTGAGGAGGTCAGAGTCAAAAAACAGTGAGGGAATTCAAGAATGCATGAGACAGCCATAAGGCAATTCTAGTGGGGGGTAGGAGGAAGTAGACTGTTGGTTAACTAGGATCTGCAGCTTATCCGTTAGGTAGGGAAATGGTCAGACTAGGTGGGCCAAGTGGTCCTTATCTGCCATCAAATTCTATGAGGACTATGAAGGAGCTGTTACCAGTTCTGTAGTTGGTTCTGGTGGGGGACGTGACTAGTTGTGAGTGATCCAAGGCTGCTGACTCGGGGACTGGCCAGTTGATGCTGAAAATCACCCAACAAGACCACCTCAGATCCATAGAGTAGGTTGGCGACCCAATCAAGGACAATACCTAGTTTCGTTCTTCCAGTAGCTCTAGAGTCATACCTTCTTGTATTGCTCCTTGGGGAGTAGGTCTTGCCCCGGTGGTAGTGTGGAGCAAGTGAGGGGTTTAAGCTGTAAGGAGCCTTCTTGTGATGCTCCTCAGGGAGTCTGTCTCGCTCCGGCAGTAGTTTTGAGCAAGCTGAGGCAGTGAAGATGTGAAATATCCCATTTATTTCATTTCTGTTAACTGGGAAGGAGGCTAGACAATACTGCCCATTTTCAGCGTCTTCGGGGATACAGGTTACTCACCTGTAACAGGAGTTCTAGGAATGGTATATAGTTGTTCATCCACACTGTCTGGCAGGTTCCTTGCCAGTTTAAATCTTGCAGAAGGTCTTCAAGCTGGCTCCTCCCACCCACCGGGTGGTAAAACTCTCGCTCCCGCCCCATGATGCCAGATCTAGACGCTGGAAGCTCCAGGTTGTGCGTCGAGCTGGGAGGCCGGGTGGGTCGTGTGGATGAACAACATATACCATTCCTAGAACTCCTGTTACAGGTGAGTAACCTGTATTTCTAGGGACATGGATATGTTGTTCATCCACACTGTCTGGCAGACTCCTAGCAGTTCTCTGGGAGGAGGAAGGCAAGGCGCACACCCCCTACTTGGGAAATAAAGACTGGATAACAGAGGTCCCAAAACCAGCATCCCGGAGTGACTCAAGGTCGATGTGGTAGTGGGTGATGAAGGTGTGTGCCGACTTCCAGGTAGCAGCCCTGCAGATTTCCTGGATAGGGACGTCCCTGGAAGCAGCCACCGATGCAGCGGTATGGCGGGTAGAATGAGCTCTTATCCCTCTGGAGGCTCCATGCCAGCCAACCTAGCAGAGATCTATGCAGGAGGTGACCCACCTGCATATCATCCGCTTGTGCAGGTCTGCCAGGTGCGGCTTCAGGTGGGTGACAAACAGCTGTGAACCTCTCCCCAAACCTGACCTTCAAGCTCCTTGTAGTAGCGGCGTCTTCTAGGGTCCAAAAGTACAGACCTATATTGACCTCCGGTGTGATTGGGGTAGAACACAGCAGAGTCAACACCTGGTTAAGGTGAAACTCCGACACCACCTTCGGAAGGAATTTCAGTAGAAGCAGGGACAACCTCGGTTCTCCAGTCTATTTCCCCAAGTAGGGGGTGTGCGCTGGAACGGTCCACCACTGGAGAGCGGTCCACATCTCCTGGGTCACTGTCACTAGCTGATCCGAAGGATCGAGTGCTGTGACCACTGGCTGGCCAGCCCCACTGAAGGGGACGCATGTACCAATGGGCCCACGGACGCTTGGTGCAGGCCGCCATGAGCCAGGAGGCAGGCGAGGAAGTCCCAGGCAGGCGCAATTGCCCAACCAGAAATGACTGGGCAAAGCGGAAAGAACCTCCAGCCCTGTCATGGGGCCATGCTCTAGCTAAGTAGAGTATGAACTGGCCCGATGGCTGGATCACCTGCTTTGGCACGGTTCCGACTTTGCCTCGTTGATGAGGGAGGCCAACTGAAAGCAAACCTGGAGGGCCAGATCTCTGGACCGCTCCACCTCTGTTCTGGAGGGGCTGCAATCAACCAGTCATCCAGGCAGAGTACACCCGAACCCTTCGGCCTTGCCAGGAAATGCATCACTGCCATGCATTTGGTGAAGACCTGGGAGCTAGGGAAAGGCCGAAGGGCATGGCCGGAACTCGTAAAGGGATCCCTCCGCTCTGGAGCGGAGGAATCTCTGGTGGGACTGACGGATAGGGACGTGAAAGAACACGTCCTGGAGGTCCAGAGAACAGAACCACAAGCCTCGTTCCAAGGATGGGATTATCTGAGCCAGAGTGACCATCCTGAAGGTCCAAGACCTCAGGAACCTGTTCAGGTCGTGCAGATTAGAACAGAGGCCCCCCCGTTTGGGACCAGGAAGTACCTGGACACAAGCCCGGTCTGGAGGAGGATCCCCACCTTCCTGATCACCTCTTTTCAAGGAGCAGGGCGTTGCTCGGCTCAGCGAGCCGACAGAGCCTCTTGGGACCCCATGCCCCCAGGGAGGCGGCTTGGAAGGGTGGGGCCTGCTCGATCTCCAGGGGCAGGCCCTTTCCCACCACCTCCAACACCCAATGGTCCGTGGTGATAGTGGACCAGGCGGGAAAGGAAATGGCGGACCCGTCCCCATGGGGGAACCAGGGAGTGGCGAGGAGCTGGGGCGACACCTCAGCCCGTCACTGGGCAGGCAGAGGAGGGACCGGCCAAAAGACCTACTGGGCCTTTTCTCCTCTCTTCCTATTACAGGAAGCGCAGGCTTGGGTTTGGGGAACTCTAAGTGCGAGCCTGCTGGCCCTGATATTGGTGCTGTTGGGCCGGACGTGCTGCAGGCGCAGAAGGGCAATAGGACTTATGTTGCTGTTGTCGATGGCCCTTGTCCTTCTGGGCGGAGGTGACAAAGTCTAGAGTGGCATTGGACTTTTCGATCCGCTGGAGGTGACCTTCCATTCCAGGGACGAAGAGGTCGGTCCCCAGGAAGGGGACATCCGCCAGTTTATGGTGGGTAGCCGCCATGAAGGTGGATATCCTCAGCTATGCTCTGCGGCGCATGGCCACTGCGGCAGCAACTGATCTGGCACAGGAGTCTTCGATGTCCAGAGCCGTTTGGAGCTGCTGCTTTGCCACCGCCCTTCCCTGGTCCCGTGCCTGCCTGACTGTGGTCTGCAGGTCGGCCGGGAGATGAGGGATCACCTCATCCAGGGAGCCCATGAGGGCGTGGGAGAAGTGTGCCATCAGCACGGCCGAGCTGGCCTGGCAGAGGCTAGAGGAGGACACAGCGTACACCTGCCCGGCATAGTCAGCTTTTTGGACTCGCCGTGGCCGGGGCTTTCCATCCTAAGCGTTCCCGGGCGCCGGCAGCTATCAGTGACCAACCCCTCGGCGGAAGGGTGTTCCGAAAAAACCGGACAGAGCCGGTAGGGACCGCATACTTCCTGGCTGAAGGCGCAGGACAGGATCAGGCTGCTGCCAGAGCTCCAAGGCTGGGCCGACAATGGCTTCAGCCACCGGAAAGGCCTCCGTAGGTTAATCCCTTTGGTTCAGTATCTCCATTAGGGGATACTTGGCCCGCTTGGATATGGGCTCGAGCTGCATCCCGGTAGACTCAGATGAGCCGAAGCAGACCCATGAAGGACGATGGCCTTTCGTCCATCAACTGGCCCCCGGAGGACTCCAGGTCGATGGGCCTGGAGAACAGGGAGGAGTCGTTGTCGGACTCCGAGGAGTCCGCGAACAGCTGCCTGGGGCCCGAGCCACCCTCCACCTGTAGAGGACGGTCGGGAGTGAGGGTGACCGACAACCTGTGGGGCAGGCCCTGACCCGACAGAGTCTCCTTGGTCGGCGTCCCGATTTCCAGTTGGAGACGGAGGTTCCACCCTGTCGGTGGGGCAGCTGGTTTTGGCGGTTACTTGACTACTAGCGAGGGTTGTTTGGCCGCTAAAGGTGACAACCATGATGGCCAGGGAGGCGGCAGCATTCGACATTCCTGGACAGAAATGGCTACTGCCACATCAGGTCCTCGTGGCGTCGGCGCCCAATTTACTTCGGAAACCTCCTCTTCCGAGGAGAAGACATGAGCCAATGCGCCGGCGCTTACCTGAATGCGAGACCGCGTCTTCGGCCTGCAGGTCGGCTGGACAAGAAGGATGTCCAAGAGAGATCCTCGGTGTTCCGAGCGGGTCTGGGAAGGGCGGGGACATCAGCTCTTCCCTGGGATCCGACCTTGACCGAGGACTCCGGCACCGGAGGCGCAAGCCAGTGGTCTCGGTCTCTACGGAAACCGTGAAAGAAGTTGTCTGCTTCACCAGTTAACAGCCCGTCTGACAGGTCGAGAAAAATCTCGACAGCGTCGTCGATGTCTCCAGCTGGCTGACCTGGCGAGGACACTGAAGCCAGCGGCCTCAGCGCAACCTCGACCCGAAGTAGAAATTAATGCGACTATCGGGGAAGGGACCTCTCCCTCCTGACGTCAACAGTGGGACTTACCCTTAAGAGTGCGTCCTTTTTGGACTGAGAGGAATGTCTGAAGGCCCTCTCCTTCGTGGAAAGGATTGCAAAGCTCTTTAAAGAAGCTGAATAGGAGGTACCCAGAGAGAGCGGGATAAATGCCGCGACAGAGGAACAGGATGATGCGGCCTGTGCCGCCGCCTCCTCAAGGGTGATCATCTGCTCGAGTTGCTCAGCTGAGCCAGCCGCCGCGGTAACCGTCCAACGGGCCTCCTTCGACTTCACCGACTGGTAGCGCTTCTCAGGGTGCCCAGGCTGTAACTGGGCAGCACGGTCTTCCACGATGTTGGCCGAAAATGAACGGCATAACTCGCAGGCCTGCAGGTCATGGTCTAGGCCAAGGCAGTAGATGGACGTGGAGTGCGGATCCGTCCTGGACATTTTCTGCCCACATGGGCACCGCCGAAAACCGGGAGTCGATGTGTCCATCACAGCCTCGAGGAGTAATTTGACCGAAGTCTTGAAAATTTGAGATTAAGTTTCAGGTGAACCGAAGAATTAGGATCCAGTCTACATGCAGAGCGTTAAGGAGAGAACCTGAGCTTCCAAGCGGTAAGGAAGATCTGGCGTCACGGGGCGGAGCAGAGAGTTTTACCACCCGGGTGGGTGGGAGGAGCCAGATTGAAGACCTTCCGGCAAGATTTAAAGCGGCAAGGAACCTGCCAGACAGTGTGGATGAACAACATATCCATGTCCCTAGAAATACACATGCCAAAAGCTCGGCTACACAGTGTGGAAGTGAAAAGCTCACCTCGGGTCAAAGCTTGTTAAAAGTGTCAAAACTTTTGCAAACAGTTGCTGTACCAAATGTCAGGCTGTTTCCAGGACAACACCTGCTATTTGCACAAAGTAGAAGATTTGTCACTTTATTCAGCTTTGACCTGGGAAAGCTTTACTTCACTGTAGCCCAGCTTTGGAAATGATCCATGCTCCAGTGACTTCTCCTGGCTGCTTCTCAGAGGGTAACAGATGCAAACCAAATGGAATTGAAACAATAAGCCGTTGGTGGTATTTTTTTTACCTTCAATTAGTTTCAAAATCTTCTTAGAAGTGGTACAGCTGGATTTTTTCCCCTTTTGTGTTTGAATTTTTTTAAGGTTATTTAGACTTGCTATAGGGACGCAGTGCGCAAATGGCAGTAACATCTCACTTTTGGGGTGAGGGGGAGATGAGATTAACAATCCTAAAAAGGAAGCCACGATAGGCACAGAGGACACCTACTAACAAAAAAATCTAAATGCTTCCATCCCTAACTGCATAGAAACAAGTTAACTGGTGACAAGTAACCGAAGACAATACACATTATGTGATGGTGTATTGCTCTTTTACTAATGTATTCTAGTATCTTTTACTAATGTATTCTAGTATCGTAACAACTACTGAAGCCAAACTGACCATCCAAAAGTTTCCCCAGAGTCATCCATACTGCCACTCTGTAGTTGCACATCACCTACCCTCTAATCAGCCGGTACCACTCCTGTCTCCAACAAGCAATTAAAGAGCTACCGACGCTTCAAAGAAAAAAAAAAAATAAAATAATTGGGTACAATTCTGCTTGCATTCCATTTATAGGTTATATACTTCTTCCCTTAATTTACTAAAAAGTGTGTATGAATATTTGATCATTGTCCCTTAGAATTAATTTTAAGTTCATCTGCCTCTGTAGCTTACTCTCTACTTCAACTCATAATCCTCTGTTGTGACATCACAAACTGTTGCCATGGGAATATGGGAATAACTGAAGTCACAAGCAGTGCTCTGTGACTTCAGGTAGGGAGAAAGCAGCAGGAATAGATGAACTCTTCAAGAGCAGAAATCCTGTTTTAATACAAATGACTTCAATAATAAATAATGGGGAGGAGAAATATAGAAATAATGGGAAATACAAGCTGGACAATGTCAAAATATTATGTTTTAAGTTCTCCTGAACGCGTCACTAGCTCTTTAAAGAGGTACATTAGGGATGACCAGAGTACTTGCTACATCCCTTGTATTTATTTATTTGAATTTTGGTAAGCCCACTGAGACAATATGTCCCTTTTTCAGGGGCGACCGGGAAGTATACAATAGGAGGTAGAAAATAAGAAGATCAACCACGTGTACAGGCATGCAGACAGAAATTACAAATACAAAAATAAAATAAGCACAAGCAGAATAAATTACAAATCAGACAAAAAGATTAAAACAATTGGTGACAGGACGTATACAAAGCAAATAAGCAGTAGTTCAAGAAGTGCAGAGCAAAATTCAAGTAAATGATAGTAATTACAATTACACAAAATGTAACTGAAAAAGTACAGAAGTAAATAAAATATAGGCAGAAGACAAAAGAGTCAGGGTGCAGACAAATGGTAAGGTAAGCACCCTAGGGTGCAGACTGATTGTACCTAGTGATCTGCCCACTTTTAATGACCACAGCCCCTCAATTATTATCTCTGCTATAGCTCTCATGTGTGGGAGTCTCTTGCTACATGATATAAATCCTCGGCTTTTGAAGCCATCTGGCTTTATCCTTTCAACCACAGAACTCTGGTATGCAGAGTATCACCCATTTGGGCAAGGTCTGTACTGCTTTTATCAGAACCCCAACTTTAAAGTGCTATAATTGTTACAGCTCTAACCATAGTGTGCTCTGTTCATCAAAGTCCCTTTGTGACCAACGCCTTCGGATTATGCCCTGCAGAAGTAGAGAGATGCTGCTTGTGGCAGTGTTTCCTATGGCAACTAATGGTGTTGTCATAAGAAAAACTCTGAAGGTACAAAAATCATACTTTAATGCAAACGTACTTTGAAATGGAACAAAATGGCTTGTACAGAATGTACTATAAAACATGTATATTTTTAATATCACTTCTTTGGAAACTTGACTTCTCAGATGTTCTTTCAAAAAATAGGCACATTCTTAATTACAACACTGTTGTCTTACTACATATCAAATCTCGAAATGCCCTTCTGAAGACCATTAAATGTATTTCAGATTTGTGGAGTATATAACTAGGTAGCCAAACTGACTCGTAGCAAAGCGTAGTAGGCAGACCTCCTTAATACCGACCTCTTCCTCCACGTGCAGCTCCTCTGTTCATTCCCCCTCGGCCAGGTCCTCCACGACCCCTCATTCCACCACGTTTCATCCCAAGTCTAGGGGCTCCACCCCGTCCCCGGTTTGAGTTCTGACCTGCATTGGAGGAACAGAAAACATTTTTTATAATTTCAGCTGAAGTCTACTTACTACAATGATAAGCCTGCATCAAAATGAAAACTGCAACAGGAGCACAGCAATATGTACAAGAAAGTCGGAGCGCAGTAAAGCATATGGCAAACAGCAGGCTTTAAATATTATACTAAAAATCCAAGTAACATGTCCCTGAAACACACACACACAAAAGAAGAAACCTCAGAAGGCAAACTCTTTAGAACATTTGAAACGCAAGGGTAGGGCTATTACACTAGGTGTGTCATAGGGAAGAATTTGTATTCCAGAATTTTACCCAATTCGGCCATCTGATGTCCAAGCATTACCACACTGGTGACCCACACTGGGAAGTGGATTCAACTTGGCACTCCAGCAGCCAGGACTGGGTAAGTCCTGCCAATCGCTGAGTGTCCCAGCCCAGGGAGGGTGGCACCATGCTCCACTGCAAGACTGCGAGACCAAGAGGTTATGCAAAGCATGAGTGGGACAAGGGTGACACAGCAGGCATTTGCTGGAAGCTCTCAAGTAGAGAGCCTAATTGGGAAAACTACCCTCAATGCTAGGCGAATGACGACATGGCACACAATGCAAGCCATCTACCCTCACCATACGAAAGTACCTGCGTGGGGTAGAACCAAATCATGGAGACTGTGGCAGATAGGTAAGTGGGACTGGGTAGTTAGGCCACCAATGGTGACAAACAGAAAATAGGGGAAAACAAATTCTACCTCCTAGACCAGAGCACTGGTGTTAACATTGTCCACCTGACTATTGCGCCAGTCAGTGCTTGGGTCTGAACAAGCCCCCAAAAAAAAAAAACAGCAACTCAGCAGCTACAGTAGCGTAGCGGTTAGGGCACTAGATTACAAACTAGGAGATCTAGTATGAGCCACAATTCCACCCTCAAATACGTTACGGGGAAGGGGAAATTGTTTAACCAGAAAGGCACACTAAGCTGAAGCTTGTTTCCAGGTGCGACCTGAGAGCACACTGAAGTTAAGTGACTTGCTCAGGGTCATACAGTACTCAAGTGGGGGCTGTGGGATTCAAACCCATGTCTCCAGGTTTGCAGCTCAGAGCCCTAAACCACTGCGCTATACTGCCTCCAAATGTTACAATTTTGCTCGAGTCTTGACACATGGCATCATGGTGTTGGAATAGTCAGTCTACACTAAACTGCATTTGTGTACAATAAGGACTTGTGTGAAGTCTGCCCTCAACTGAACCTCCACCTGGAAGCCAGCCTCAGGTGCGGGTAGGGGGGACAGCCCTTTCCAGGTGTCTGGGGAAAAATACTGCCCCCACCCCCTGGTGTCAGTTTAGTCTCCTTCCAAGAGCTATTCATTCTTGCACCAAACATTCCATGGCTGTCCAATGGAAAATTCTAGCTAGCCTTTATGGACTGTAAGAGAAATTTGTATTTTTCTTCCAGGAACACCATTTACCCACCAAAGAACATATTTTTATTTCATGCAACTCACTGTAAAAAAGGGAAAACTAGCTTTAAACATGTAGAGACAGGGCAAGGAATAGGACGTGTGCGCCACACTGGAGAAATACAGGCCCCGACAGCACCAAGTGTCCGGGCCAACCCACCAATGTTGATATCCCAGAAAGATATCTAAATGAGGTCATGTCTAAAATGTAGAAGGAATTGCAAACTAAGCCAGAATGCGGGACAAATCAGAAAGTTATGTAGGAGAGGTGGTCATCGTTGGGGATCTCAACTTGCTGGGGGTTGACTGGAGCATTCCGGTCACCTCCAGTGCTAGGGAGCAAGTGTTCCTGGATGCGATCCAGTAGGGTCTCCTGACGCAATTGGTCAGTGTACCTACTAGGCTAAAGAACACTTTAGATCTAGTATTGTCGAATGGGGAGGCAGTAAGGGAAATAAGGGTGGAGGACCGACTAGCAGACAGCATTCTCCAAACGGTGTGGTTTAATAGCACGATGTGTGGGGAGCCAGAGAAATCAGTAACCCGGGTGGTATTTATTTAACAGACTTTAGGATTACAACCTTTGAGTCAGGGACTCATTTACAAAGGATCCATGTCAGAAAACACAAATACAAACACTTAATACATATAGACATAGAATGGCAGCTAAAGGTTACAGTTTTTTCAGTTATACAATATTGCAGAATCAAGATCAGCTATACAT
Source organism: Neoceratodus forsteri (assembly GCA_016271365.2). Lineage (NCBI taxonomy): Eukaryota > Metazoa > Chordata > Ceratodontiformes > Ceratodontidae > Neoceratodus > Neoceratodus forsteri. The sequence continues at coordinate 500,660,729 of CM028138.1, read as the reverse complement.
TGCATCGAACGGGTTACCGAGAGATGCATTTTACATTTATTTATTTATTTATTTCAATCTAGGCTTACAATACCTTTGAGCCGAGGCCTTACAAAGGTTCCACGCCAAGGCAGTAACAGTCATTTATTACAAATATATAGTCATTGACTTGCTAGACGAATAACCAGTACAAAGTCTTGAGCTATGAGCAAGGGAAGGAGGGGAGGAGGGGTGGGTGGGGGGAGTGAGGGTAGGAGATCGAGGGGGAAGGAGGTGCAGGGGGGTAAGGGGAGTACAGTAGGTGGTTGGGGTGGGGGCAGGAGTGGAGATTGGGGGAAGGTGGAGACAGTGCAGCCAGGAGGTCTTGTCGAGGAATATGACAGGTAAGGTGCTAGGGGGTAAAAGACTGATTGTAAGTGCTGGGTATGTGCAGCTGGAACGCTGAAATGTTAAGATGGGCAATCGTGAGGATACAAGCAGTGAGAGGCGCAGCTTGGACTTGAAGAGCCGAAGTGTTGGTGCGGGCCGCTATGTCGCTGCAAAGAGTTGGAGCTGTTGGATGCCCGATAGGCAAATGATCTTTGTCCTTGGGTCGGCGACATCGTGATATGTAGTAGATGGGAATTGACTCTTGTAGTGACGCTCTCATGTCTAGGCTTAAGGAGGGCACAGACACCAGGTGGGACAAGCCCCATTATAATTTTCTTGGCCGTGATGCAGGTTTGGTATTTTATGCATTTGTCCAGTTGAAGCAATCCAGATTGGGAATAAAGTTCACATGTGTGGGTACGGCGATGTGAGCCAGTGGTGAGACGACAGGCCTTATTCAGGGAGGTCGCGATACGTTTGAGAGCAGTGGTAGTTGCAGACCAATATATGATAAGACCACACTCTATGATGCTGATGATGGAGCTTTGGACGGCCAATGACAGTGCTTCTGGGGTTAGGTGTTTCCTGTGCCGGAATAATATGCCTAACCTCGCATTGGCAGACTCTGCAACATTGCTGATATGGACAGCGTATGAGAGGTGGGGATCAAGGGTGATGCCGAGGTACTTGAACGATTGTGTTTGCTCTAGGATGGCTCCTTGTTCAGTTGCAATGGAGAGGTGGAGTTGTTTGTTTCTGTTGTGGGGGCTGCAGAAGACCACAGACTTTTTTTCCGATTGAGAAGCAGTTTATGATTTAGGAACCAGGATTCGATGGAGAAGGCCCGCTGAAGTTTATTTTGTAATTGGATTGGATCAGGGTCTGAGGTGAGGATCACAGCATCATCGGCGTAGAGAATTATTTGTTCTGGGCAGCTGTCCGGTAGTGAGTTCAAGAACAGGCTGAAGAGGAGGGGTCCCAGAATGGAGCCCTGGGGGACTCCCGAGCGGACCGGTCTAGGGTCCGAGAGTGTATCAGTGATTCTTACTGTTTGGGACCGTTCTTCAAGGTAGCTCTTAAACCAGTCAATGGAGCCGGTTGACAGCCCAGTGTTCTGAAGCTGGACAAGCAGGAGGTGGTGACAGACTGTGTCGAAGGCTTTAGTTAAGTCAATGTAGACTGAGCCTAGTAGTTCACCGGAGTCAAGTGCATTGTGGATTGCGCCGGTGAATTCAAGTAGGACTGTGGAGGTGCTGTGACCTTTGCGGAACCATTGTTGTCATTTGTACAGGATGTTGTACGTATCCAGGTATTCTATGAGCTGGTCTGAGACGATGCGTTCTAGTGCCTTGGAGAGTGCCTTTCAAGAGAACAATAAGTTTGCTGATAAAGGGAGGGAGTAACAGGTTTGATATTTACAGTGAAGCAGAGAATTAGGCATATCTTGTTAGTGCAGCCAAAGGAGGCATTGTTAATAGGTAATGTTTGGTAGCCCTATCGGTAGAAGCTCAGTGGTGGGGTGATCCCGTAAGATGATAGATGACCTGGCACTAGCTGGTACACTGGCAGCGCCATGAAGCGAGAATGTGCTCTTTGAGGGCTGACTTGAAAGGTCCTAATTTGGAGATGGACGAGACATCAGAGGGGAGTTCATTGTATCAGACTGGGGCCCTGTGTGAGAATGACCTTTGGGCTAAGGAAGTTCTAACCCTCAGGATGGACCACACCGGTCGGTTGGCAGTGTGGGTGTTCTCCGAGGTGTGGGAGGATAGGAGAGAGGCAGAAACCCCCAAGGGGGTAAGCCCCAGGTGTATTTTCTTTGTGAGGAGACATGTTTGATAAAACAGCCTTTCATCCAGGGTGAGGAGATATGTCAGGGCATACAGGGTACAAGTATGGGTACGCTTGTCTGCCCCAGAGAGGAGTCTGCACACTTTGTTTATGGCCAGGTGGATTTTAAGGGCTATGTGGTCAGCAGCCGAGTAGATAATGAGCCCATAATTGATTAGGGAGAGGACTGAGGAGGTGACAGCCAGATTAAGGGCTTCCGGAGGTAGGCAATCCTTGTGACGATACAATAGGCCTATACAGACATTTATGGCTGATGAGACTGTCAATGTGTGAATGGAAGGAGAGGCTGGAATCAAATGTAAGGCCCAGGTATTTATATGTATGGACCTGTTCTAGAGGAACGAGAGTGTGGGAGAGGATTGTTAGTTGCGCATTCTTGGCCTTATTCTGTCGGTGGGCAAAATGCATGGTCTTTTTTTTTAAACATTGACCACAAGTCTTCAGTCTATGAACCAGTTTTCAATCTGGTTAAAAGTGTGCTGGAGGGAGGACTGCAATACTGTGGGATCTGGATGCGAGGCAAAAAGAACTGCGTCGTCCGCATAGAGTAGAAGGTTGCCGGAGCAGAAACTGGGTAAGATGTTCAGGTAGATGCTTAATAACAGAGGGCAGAGGATGGAGCCTGGGGAACCCCAGAGCGGACTGGCAGGGTGGTTGAGAGGGTGTTTATTTTGACACACAGTGATCGGTGAGGTAACTAGTAAACTAGGAGATGGGTCCTTGGGACAGACCTATGCGGCGCAATGTGCTTAAGAGTAAGGGGTGGGAGACTGTATAAAAGGCCTTTCACAGGTTGAAAGAGACAGTTCCAGTTAGGTGTTTTCTATCCAGGGCAGACTGAATAAAATTAGAGAACTCCGTGAGAGCCGTAGTTGTACTGTGCCCAGATCTGAAGCCATGCTGATCCCTGCAAGGTAGGTTATGAGTAAGCAGGTACTCAGTGAGTTGGGTGGCTATAATTTTTGAGGGCTTTCAAGAGTGGTGGGAGAATGGATATGGGACGGTAGTTACTGGGGGAGGTGCTGTCACCACTCTTCAGTATTGGGGTGACTGTGGCAGTCTTCTAGGCTGTCGGGAACTGCCCAGGACTTAGGGAGCGGTTAATGAGGTCAGTCAGTGGGGAGAGGACTGTATCTAGTACCAGATGTAGTATTCTCATATCAAAAGAATCTTTGCAATAATAAGAGCCACTGAGTGCTTTAATGAGATAAGGTCTTGCCTCATTCGTAGAGATCACCCTGAGATGAAGGGGGGATGCTGGGCATTAGGGGGCAGGGTTGCAGGAGTGGGGTCGAAGAAGTTATTTGGGAGTACTGCACTAAGGTCAGAGAATGAGTTGAGGCAGTTGGCGGTGGCCAGCGGGTCGGTGGTAGGGACACTGTTGACAGTTAGTAAAGGGGGGTGGGGAGAGCCAGGATTTGCCATTGAGTGTCTTGATATTGTCCCAGAACAACCAAGCATTCCCCCAGGAGGAGGCAAGGGTCATTTTGTAGTAGCCCGACTTGGCCTGTTTTATGGCTCAAGTGCATCTGTTATGAGCCACTTTATAGGCTTGCCTGTCTGCTTGCGTGCTAGATGAGACTGCTTTATGCCAGAGATCTTCTCTGTGCTTTAGCTGTTGGAGCAGTGCAGGCGTGACCCAGGGGGCATTACATTTCTTGGATTGCACTTGTGCTAGTGGGGCATAAATGTCACATGCTTTATTAAATGAACAGGTGAAATAATCAAGGGCTTCATCTACAGTAGGGGCCTGGGAGATGGGGGACCAATACCACTGAGTTAAATATTTTCTTAGTTTTGTGAGGCCTCCAGGTTGGAGATGACGCCAGGCAATATAGTTTGGTTTGGGTTTCTGCTGAAGGCACGACCAGGAAAAGAGGATGGGTGAGTGATCGCTTAGGGAGTCTGGAAGGACCACCAGGTCGGAGATTCTGTGAGGAGAAGTTCGATCAGGGTGCTAGAGCCGTTAGAGGGGTTCACTCTGGTAGGTTGGCTGACCAGCTGGGTCTGTTACAGCGCAGCGAAGGTGTCCTTGGCGTGGGAAGCTGAACTGGCAAGCCAGTTCACATTAAAGTCTCCAACTATGACGTGTTCTGTTTTTTTTTTGTTTTTTTTTTGGGGGCAGAAGCTGGATATGTAGTTAGCAAATGATTGTATAGCAGGAGCTTGGTTTCTTGGGGGGGACATATGCAACAGTAAGAGTTACAAGGGATCTGGAGTAAGTTTTAACCAAAAGGCTTGGACACCATGGTCTAGTGGAGGTGTTGGGCGGGCATAGCATATCATGGAGTCACGGACGTACACAGCACACTTCAGGGGGCGGACTTTGGGAGGATGAGGGAAGTATTGAAAGGGAAACTGGAGTGCATAAGGCAGGAGACGGACGCAGAGCAGAAATGGGATATTATTAAACGGGGGATTACAGAGGCAACAGAAGTCTGCACCAAAACAGTAAGAGGAGCAGAGCAAGGAAACCATGCTGGTTGAACAGCGAGGTAGTGGAGGTGGTGAGGGCAAAACGAGATGTGCACCAGAGGTACAGGACTGGGACAGGGAGGAGTATGCAAGATGGTCCAGGAAGGTGACCAGAAAAGTGAGAGAAGCCAAGGCACAGAGGAAGCAAAGATTAGCGAGGGAATTAACCAGGTGGGGGGTGGGGGGGGGTTGCCAGATACATCAGGGAAAAAGGAAGTGCAAGGAGACAATAGCAAGGATAAAAAAAGACGAGTGGATGGAAAAGGGGGAGGAACAGGCGGAAGCACTGAAAGAACAGGTTACTCACCTGTAACAGTAGTTCTAGGAGTGATATATGTTGCTCATCCACACTTGCTGGCATGTCCCTCTCCCCTTTAAATCTTGCCAGAAGTCTTCAAGCTGGCTCCTCCCACCCACCCAGGTGGTATAAGCCTCAGCTCCGCCCCATGACGCCAGATCTTGGCCTGCTGGAAACCAGGTTGTGTGCATCCGCAGCTGGGGAGGTCGGATGGGTCCGTGTGGATAAACAACATATACCTCTCCTAGAACTACTGTTACAGGTGATTAACCTGTTCTTCTAGGATCGTGGATACATTGTTCATCCACACTTGTTGGCAGACTCCTAGCAGTTCTCCGGGAGGAGTGAGGCAAGGCGTACACCCCCTACTTAGGTAACAGAGACTGGAGAACCGAGGCCCCAAAACCAGCATCCCGGCGTGATTCAAGGTCAATGTGGTAGTGGGTAATGAAGGTGTTTGCAGACTTCCAGGTAGCAGCCTGACAGATTTCCTGGATAGGGATGTCCCTAGAAGCAGCCACCGATGCAGCAGTATGGTGGGTAGAATGAGCTCTTATTCCTCTGGGAGGCTCCTTGCCCGCCAACTCAGCACAGACCTATGTATGATGTAATCCATCTTGCTATGGTCCATCTGGCTGCAGGTCTGCCAGAAGTGGCTTCAACGTAAGTAAACAGCTGCCGAACCTCTCCACGAATTTCCGCCGTCCTCTCCTTATAACAGCAGAGAGCTCGTCTCAGGTCCAGAGTATGGAGCCTGTACTCTGCCTCAGAGGTGTAATTAGGGTAGTATACTGGCAGAGTCAACACCTGATTAAGATGAAACTCTCAACACCACCTTCAAAAGGAATTTCGGTTGGGGGCGCAGGACAACTTTGTCCCTGTGGAAGACCAGACAAGGAGAGTCCACAGAAAGTGCCTGGAGCTCCCCTGTTCTTCTGGCTGATGCGATAGCCACCAGGAAGGCTGTCTTCCATGACAAGTGGAAGATGAAGCATATCACCTGTGAAGGTACGAGCTCCAACTTGGCCTCACTGACCAGGAGACCAAGATCGCTGCAGGTCTGGAGGGCCAGATCCCTGGACCTCTCCACCTCGTTTGGAGAAACCAACTAAGAGCCAGTCGTCGAGACAGGAGTACACTCTGACCCCTTGATGCCATAGATGGGCTGCCACCACTGCAATGCATTTGGTGAAGACCCGTGGGACCGATAACAGGCTCGGAAGTGAAGGAACCTTTAGTGAGATGGACGGATCGGGACATGAAAGAACGCGTCCTGGAGATCCAGAGAGCAAAACCACATGTTCTACTCAAGAGGTGGTATGATCTGGGGCAGAGTTACCATCCTGAATGTGCGTGGACTGAGAAATAGGGTCAGGTCGTGCAGATCTAGAATGGAGCGCCAGTCCCCACCCCAACTGCTTCAGGACCAGGAAGTACCAGGAAATGAACCCTGGGTTGACAGGGTGGTCTGTGACTCTGGTCACCACCTCCTTGCGGAGCAGCTGAGCGATGTCTCCGAGCCGACTGAATGTGTACGGACACCATCTCCTGTGGGGCACGGGCTCGGCTCAGCGGGTACTGCTTGAATTCAGAAGCAGTCCCTGCCCGACCACTTTTAGAACCCACCTCTCCGTGGTAACAACAGACCAGGCGGAAAGAAAATGGCGGAGCCGGCAGCCCACGGGAGGACCCAGAGCTTGCGTGGCAGATATGGGGGTGGCCACCCCTATTCTGTCACTGGGCAAGCTTGGAGAAAGGATCTGGACTGAGGACCACCTGAGCCCCGTCCTCTGGGTTTACGGGCCACCAGGGGCCAGGACTTGGGCCAAGGGCGCCACGGTTGTGCCTGCTGTTGCTGCCCAGGTTGGAAGTGGGGCTGCTTGGCTGCAGGGGCAGAATGCCGAAAAGGCTTCTTTTTGGAACCCTGGGATTCCTTCTGTGAAGAGGTCATGGAGTCCAAGGTGGCACTGGACTTCGATGCGTTGGAGATGACCGTCCACACCTGGGCCAAAGAGGTCAGTACCCAGAAAAGGGACGTTCGTTAGCTTATACTGGATGTCCGCCGTGAAGGTGGAGACCCTTAACCAAGCCTTGCGGCACATGGCAACTGTGGCCACCACTAAGCGGGCGCATGAGTCCCAGAGATCCAGAGCGGTCTGGAGTTGCTGCTTTGCAACAGCCCAACCCTGGTCACAGACTTGCTTGACCGAGGTCTGCGGGGAGGTGAGATAGAACCTCGTCAAGAGATCCCAAGAGAGAAGTGTGCCATGATGACAGCCGAGCTTGCCTGACGAGGGCCCAGCGTAGAGGTGGCATTGACGTTCCAGGCAGAATGGTCCCTTTTTTTGGACTCTGTCCTGGGGTCTGTCTGTGTCTCCTGAATTACCCGAGTGCCTGAACACAGATTTGGTCACCAAACCCACGGCAGAAGGGTGCTCTGTGAATCCCACAGGGGACCCGATGAGCACCGCATATTTGCGAGTCATACGGGCAGAAGGCACAGGGCAGGAGGCACAGCTCCAAGGCCAGACCAACAATGGCCTTAGCCACTGGGAAGGCCTGCGTCGGGGAATCCCCTTGTTTGAGAATGTCAGTGAGGGGATATTCAGCCCGTTTTTGGACAGGCTCTAAGGGCATCCCCGCAGATTCGGAGATGAGATGGAGGATGCCCATAAAGGAAGAGGGATCATCCTCCATCTAAAGACTACCGACAGATTCCTTGTCCGGGGACAGGAACGAGGGTCAGAGTCCTCGGACTCTGGATAAATCGGCTGGCCACCGGAGTCTCCCTCCACCCACCTAGGATGGTTGGGAGTGAGGGTGACAGAAAGCCTACACGGAAGGCATGAAACAGGCCGAGACTCCTTAGCAGGAAACCCCGAAGGGGGCTGTTTGGGTGGCGGCTCCACCTGGATTAGTGGAGAGGTCAATTTTGGCTAAATCGGAATGGTCTTGACCGGCTCTGAAGGTGGAGGAACGGTGTGGACCATCTCCCGAGCAGTCTGCGTTGGCCTAGGGGGCGACAGCTAAGTGATGGCCGGGGTAGAAGCCGGGGCCGACTTCTGGCCGGACATAGATCAGCTGCTGCCACATTAAGTCTTCGTAGCGTCGGAGTTTCCGTCAAAAGCCTCTCCCTCATCGAGCTTGTGCACCTTCTTGACCCATTGGTTGAAGGGGTCCGAGACCTCGACCTAGATCGTCGGGGAGAGACAGACGGGGTAGTTCGAGGAACCGGGAGGACCGTGGCTCTTTCTGGTCACGGTCTGGGTCTCCTCCTCGGTGACAGGCAGGACCGGAGTCCTGAATAAGGAGTTGTCTGTCTCATCGAGCGACAACAGGTTGACTGGGTTAAGAATAATCTCAACCGGATCGTCGTCCTGCATCTGAACCGGCTAGCGCGACGGGGGAACCGTGAAGCCAGTGACTGAGGCCGCAAACTCGACCGAAGTCGACAAGTGATTCCTGGGACACAGCTCTCTCACGATCCCAAGAACATAGTCAGCGAGACAAAGTTTTTCTCAGCTCCTTGTCCTTTTTATGGGACTGAGAGACATGTGTGCCTGAGGGCCCCTTGTCCTTGATGGGAAGGGATTGGCACAACTCTTGAAAGGAATCAGAGAAAGTGGAGCCCAAATTGAGCGGGACGAATGACATCAAGGACCGATCCACGGCCCAAGCCACCTCTTCATTGAAAGTCTTCATTTGTTCCGAGCTGCTCAGCGGACCCCGCAGCCACGGAGACCGCCCATCGGGCTTCCTTAGATTTGACCAGCGGACTCCATTTCTCCGGTCTGCCCAGTTGAAGACGTGCGAGACGATCATCTAAGATGTTAGAGTGAAATGTGCGACATCTCGCAGACCTGAGTGTCATGGCCAACACCCAAGCAGTACACGCACGAGGCATGTGGGTCGGTGTGAGATATCTTTTTTTTTGTGTAGACTTTGTTTACTGCGCTCTTACCTCATTGGACTCTCTCCAGCGTGGTCTTACTGTCCCTGGCTTACCTCGTCCTCCTGAAGTCCTCTGCTACTCCTGGGCTGCGAGTCTCTCCCCTGAACCCCCCCCCGGGAGCAAGGACTGCCACTCCACCGGTGCTCTATCTATAGTGTCTGGTGGGGAATGGACGGGAGGAGAGCCAGGAGAGCTTCTGAACCCGGAACTGGACATGGTGCCGTAGGACTAGACCCGCCTTCACCTACCAATGGGGAGTTTTTTTTTTTTTTACCTTTACCCCATGGCCCGGATGTGCAATGCACCCCAGCTGGCTGCGTGAGCGTTTCCTGCCACGCTCCACAGGAGCCGCCACGCCACGCCTCACTTCAGCCAGGAACCTACTGCTACAAGACCCCCAGCCATCGATAGAGGTCACCAAACGGCGAGACCTTCACCCCCACCCCGAAAGGAGAGCTGTCCTCTGGACGCTCGATCCTTTCCTTCCCCTGCCAACCCCCAGAGTCCGCTCCCGAACCCGGGTCGCCGGCGTGGCGCAAGGTGTGGCGTCCAACGCCTCAACCCTCAGCGCAACCGGGCTGGCATGCGAGACATCTTTTGCCCACACGGGCAGTGGTGGAAAACTGGTGAGGATTTATTCTCCATCGCGGCTGATATCGTGAAGCTATTTGCGGAAACTCTAACGAGTCTAAGTTTTGGCAAATCCGTGGATTTAAATGCCAGGGCCTACAATAAAGCGTGAGCGGTAAGGTGGGAACCTGAATCTTCCAGCAGAAAGAAAGATCTGGCATCAAGGGGCGGAGCCGAGGCATATACCACCCGGGTGGGTGAGAGGAGTCAGCTTAAAGACCTCCCGACAAGATTCTTAAAGGGAAAGGACATGCCAAACAGTGTGGATAGAACAAATCCATGATCCTAGAAAGTGCTGTTACATAACAATGGACCAAGGGACGAACCGGATAATTATCATCCGGTAAGTCTCACCTCCAGTGTGTGCAAACTCATGGAAACGATACTAAAGGAAAGACTGGTGTCGTATCTGGAGGACAACAGCCTCCAGGATGTGAAGCAGCACGAGTTTGTTTTGGGGAAGTCTTATCAAGCCAACCTGATACAATATTACGACTGGGTGACAGGTGAGCTGGATAAGGGTCATGCGGTGGATGTTCTTTACTTGGATTTCAGCAAGGCCTTAGATTCCGTGCCTCATGGGAGGCTTGGGGGGAAGCAAACTGGTACAGGGGCAAAAACGACTAACTGGATTACAAGCTGGCTGAGTGGGAGGCTGCAACGGGTGGTGGTGGGAGGGGAGCTCTAAACTCTGAAGCCAGTGACGAGCTGGGTGCCACAGGGCTCTGTGCTGGGACCAGTATTATTTGGGCTCTTCATATCAGACATTGCACATGGGGTGATGAGCAAGGAAAGTCTGTTCGCAGATGACACCAAAATGGGAGCGGTGGTGGATGGAGGGGAGGGATGGAAGGAGCTGCAGGGGGACCTTAGCAAGCTAGAGGGGTGGTCAGAAAGGTGGAAGCTGGGGTTCAATGCAAAAAGTGTAAAGTTATGCACTTTGGGGAGAAGAACCCAAGGAGAGAATACAGGCTTTTTGGGGGCTGGGGATCACTGAGGAGGAGAAGGACCTAGGGGCAACGGTAACAGGGCCCATGAACAACACTGCCCAGTGCAGGAGAGCGGCTGCAAAAGCAAACAAAATGCTGGGGTGCATAGTGAGGGGGTTTTCGTCCAGGTGAAAAGAGGTGATCTTGCCTCTCTATAGGCCGCACTTGGGAGTACTGTGTGCATTTTTTGAGGTCATACCTGAAGCGTGATATCAGGCTACTAGAGGGGATGCAGAGGAGAGCAACAAAGATGATATGTGGAATGGAGGGGGAGAGACTATGAGAGCAGGCTGGGAAACCTGAATATGTACACCCTGAAGACTAGAAGGAACAGGGGAGCCATGAGAGACATTCGAGTATGAGGGGAATCAATAAGGATGGGAGAGGGACACCAAAGGACATGGGCCAAGAATTGGGGGGGTATTTAGGAAGGAAACAAGAAGACAACCATTTCACGGAGAGGGTGGTAGCAAAATGGAACGCATTATCAGAATGGGATTTATCACGTAAATCTGCGAACAGCTTTAAAAGGGCATGGAAGGGGGGGAGGCGGCAGTGGGGGGTGACAAAGGGGAGGGGCAGCTGCAAACGAGGGGTGCTAGCTGCACACTCGAGCAGACTTAGAAAGACCGGGTGGTCTGTTTCTGCTGGCACATTCATATGTTCGTAATGCCCAAAACCTAATATTATAAATCAAGCAATGTTCGCTGTAATGGTTTCTACCACCACCTCATATTAACTGCCAAATAACATTTTACCCAAATCTAGTACAATGTTGGAAGGTGCAACGTGTCAGATTTAAAAACGTGGAAGTTGAGAAGTCTAACATTTATGATTCTGGAGACCAACATTCCAGAAACAGGACTAGGAAGAGTCTGGAATGACAATTATGGAATGCTGTGGCAAGAAAAAAGGTGGTAACCACCAGGTCCAACCCACCAATGGGATACATGCCTGAATATCTATTTATAGGGCTTTCAAAGGAAGTTACTACCTAGAGGAAGAAACCCTGTTGGGTCATGGGGATGCAACTGGATTTTTCAAATTTGTTCTCACCCGCTGCACAATTTTCATGTCACCGTTTTTGGTGTACCAAATACCCAATTTTCGTTTCTGTATTGCTCCACGTTGTCACTGGGGAGTAAATACATATGGGTAATGGTGGAATGATCCTTAACCGGTCCAGGTAAGGGTCTGCTGCACTGTTGATAGCAGAATGTGATGCAATTTCACGAGCCACTTGGTGTCTGCTTTGTCACGGGTGCCCCAACCTTTCTGTGGGCAAACGAGACAAACTGGTCCGTCTTTCTGGAGGAACTGGTACTGGCCAAATAGTAATGCAGAATTCTATGTACATCCAGAGTAACAGGGCCTCCACTTGTTGAGTACTCTGGGTAATAAACTGGTAGCTGGATGTCCTGGTTCAACATGAACTCTGACACTACCTTCGGCAGAAACTTAGGGTTTGTACACAGGGCTACCCGATCCCTGTGAAAGAAATAAGGCTCCTTTACACATCAGAGCCTGCAGCTTGGAAATCTTCAGAGCCGAGGTGATCGCAACTATACAACGTCTTCCAAGAGAGAAGACGTAGCTCGCAACTTGCGGCTGGTTTAGAGGGGGTCAAGGTGAATTTCTCCAAAACAAACAGGAGGTCCCAAGGCGGCATGGGGTCTCTCCTAGGTGGTCTGATATGCAAGATGCCCCTTAGAATGGTCTTACATATGTCCAACTGTGCCAGAGTCTTCCCATCCATTGGTCCATGATAAGCCGACAATGCACAGAGGTGCACCCTCATGCACGAGTAGCTAAGGCCCAAGTCCGATAGGTAAAGAAGATACTCCAGAACAGATTCCACCGGACAATGAGGGGGATCTAGAGAATGGGGAATGACCACAAGCAGAAACGCTTCCACTTCATGGCATAAGTTGCCTTGGTAGAGGGTTTTCTTGCTGCCACAAGCACCTCTGCCACTCTTTGGGATACTCCAAATCTATCCCTAGCTAAGTCCACAGGAGTCATGCATTCAGGTGCAGGGACCAGAGGGCCGAATGGACCAGCGTCCCTTGTTCCTGGGACAGCAAGTGAGTGGAGAGGGGCAACAGAACTGGTGGCTCTGATGCCAGCTGCTGTAACAGCAGGAACCAAATCAGTTGAGGCCATAAGGGTGCAATCAGTATCATCTGGCCACTCTCTGCCTGCAACTTGAGCACGACCCTCTGACGGAGGGAGAAGGCGTACAGAAACCTTCCTGTCCAAGAGAGGAACAACGCGTTTAGCCAAAAAACACCAGGCCCTGGATCTAGCGAGCAGAAATTTGGCAGTTTGGCACTGTGTGGGTACGAAAAAAAAGAGGTCCAGCTCTGGACGACCCCACCTTTCGAACAGGTAGTTTGTGACCTCTTGCTGTAGTTCCCATTCATGGCTCTGAGACAAAGCAGCGTAGGCTGTCTGCGAGGACGCTGTGGATCCCCTGAACATGAACTGCCATGAGGTCCAGGCTGTGATCCACTGCCCAAGTCCATACCCTCATTGCCTCTCTGCACAGGGGATAGGAGTGTGTGCCCCCCTGCCCTTCCCCGCTTGTTGAGATGGAAGACTACTCGGGTATTGTCCGACTGGACCAGAAGGGGCCCAGGAAGGAGTACCCCTTCGAAGACTTGAAGGGCATACAGCACGGCTCTCGTCTCCAAAATGTCTACGTAGAGAGGCTGTTCTGTTGAATTCCAAGATCCCCTTGTCTGATGGGAAGCCAGATGTGCTCCCCATCCCAGTCCTGAGGCATCTGTAGTCAGGATCTGCTGTGGGCTGGGTCGCTGAAAGGGGACTCCTGTGCCTAGACTGGCTGGGGTGATCCACCAAGTGAGGGACTGACTGACCGCGCTAGAGACCCAGATGGGTTCCTCAAGCTCGTTGGTGCCCTGTTCCCACTGTACTCTGAGGTGCCACTGCAGTATCCTCATATTCAGACAAGCGAGGGGGACTGTGGCCATATGACCTAAAAGCTGCAGAATCACCCTCGTTGGGACGATGTTCAAGCCCTTCACCCTGTGGGCTACCTCTCTTAGAGTGATTGCCCAGTCTGCGGGAAGAAAGGCTTTCCCTTGGACGGTGCCCAGGACTGAACCTATTAACTGTAGCCTTTTAGCAAGCCATGGGTGTGACTTGGGCAGGTTTAAGATAATGCCCAAAGTCCTGAAAAGACAATGTCTCCTCCACCGCCCTGTTCAACTGGTCTTCTGATGACACAGTGAGAAGCCAATCGTCCAGGTAGGGGCAGACAAAGTGATCCCCTCTCCTGAGGGCCGCCGCCACCACCAGGCACTTGGTGAAAACCCTTGGTGCTGATGACAGACCGAATGGCAGCACCCCGAACTAGTAGTGCCCTCCTTGGAAGGTGAAGCGAAAGTACTTCCTGTGGGACAGCAGGATTTTTATATGCATATATGCATCCTCCATGTCCAGGGAGCAGAGCCAGTCTCCTCGATGGAGCACGGGCAACAGGCTCGCTAAGGTCACCATTCTGAACCTTTTGTATTCGATGAAAGTGTTCAGTTGACCGAGATCCAGAATGGGATGGAGATCTCTTCTTCGGGACTAGGAAGATCTGGGAGTAAAATCCCTTCCCTCTTTGAGCATAGAGGATCTCCTGGATGGCTGTCTAGCAAGGCCTGTATTTCTGCCTGCACGAGAGCTGCATGGGAGGGTGAGCAGTGGGAAGGGACTGGTGGATTGTCCAGTGGGATCTGGGTAAACTCTAGGGAGTATCCTCTCTCTACTATCTGGAGGACCCATTGATCTGACTGTCTTACTTCGAGACGGCTCTTGCAATAAGTATTTACATACAAGACTGACCCGGCAGGCGTCAGGACCTCACGGAAAAATTTCTACCTAACTGTCTCTGGCGGGGGAACCGCCCCCACGTCAGGTGACCGACGTCATGAGAAGTCAGTATAAAGGGGTGGTCCCCCACACCTGCCTTCCAGTTTTTTCCCGCCGACTTGTGAAAGTTCCTTGCGATAGAGTTAATCGCTTGTCAGTCTTCCGTCAGTTCAGTTTTTGAACTTTCGACCAATTTTCTCTTGTATTACACCATGTAACCATAAGCCCCCAGCGTCTTCGAATCGCATAAAAATAAGTGCGACTCGTGCGGTTCCCAACTGCCACCTAAGGACGGCCACTCCCTGTGCCTCTTCTGCCTAGGCCCGGATCATCCTGCGGAGAAGTGCCAGCACTGCCAGAAATTTTATTCCGCTACCCGAAAACGGAGGCAGCAGTTCCTGGAGGCCTATATTGTAAAGAAAAAAATGGCATCCATGGAGAAGGAATTGAAAAAGTTGAGGTAGGCTTCCACTTCCCTCGAAGGCCACAAAAAGAAGGAGAAGCATCGGGATCCTACCTCCACGACTCCGGCTGTAGTCGTGGTTCTGAAGGCAACGTCCCCTGCAGGGGACCGCTCCTCGACGACAGTTTTGGCGGTGTCCAAGAAGGTGTTGCCCCTCCCGTCGGGCTCGCGCCCCTCCGGGGTAAAGGAGGCCTCTGCTCCCGGGAAGGCTGCTGCCACGTGGCCCTCAGGTTCGAGCAGGTTCGTTGAGCCCGGAAAACACTGGTAAGCCGCTTGCTCCTTTGGGAGGGTGCACAGTCGTTCACCACACAAGGAGGCATCTCCAGCGCGGCCTTCTTTGAGCAAGAGATCCGATAAGTCGGATGCTGGCTCCACCTGCCCGGATCCGGCTGATGTGCCGGACGTCGGCCCCCCGACGATCACCCAGCTAAGGAACCTGTGTCGGACCCTTTCGACCAGTCTGACGCCCCAGGCTCCTCATAACGCTTGGTGTTGCCCTCTGAGGTCCCTGCATCTCCTCTACTGAATCCCGGGGATTCCAACCCTCCCACCCCGGTCGTCACGGAGGACCTGGACACACTGCCGTCAGGGCCCCTTCCTACTAACCCAGACACTGATGCCACCTGTCCCCCTATTGGACGGCGCTCCCATGCCGGGCCTGACGCCCGCTGGGCTACCATTACCTGGCCCTCCAGCTGGGCCTCTGCCGGGTCTCTCTGCTCCGTCAGAGCCCCTGGCACCCGGGTATCTGACACCGCTAAACCCAGTGCCGTAGCACCCGACGCCAGGTTAGGGATACTCTATATATGGATACCCTCAGTACCCGTATCCCCCTCCGCCCACTCCTCAGCTGCCGGCGGACTTGAAGGAGAGACTAGCTGTCTGGTGGGCTAAGGCCAAGGCTCAGCTCACCAGAGAGGCAGAGAGCAGTCTACTGGCACCGGACCCTGCAGAGGATCCCCTATGCCGGAGACGGGAGACTCCCTCTCCCTTACCCGACACCAGAGGTGAACCCTCGGGCGCCGGGTGGGGAGGACACGCATCCCAGAGGGCTTTCCAAAGGGATCTGCCTCCCTCCTGCGTTAGGAGGAGTTTTCCTCTTCTTCTGCCGGAGACCTTGGACTCGGGGATGTCTGGCCCAGATGATCCCTGTACTGCAGACCGACCCAGGCCAAGGACCCTCCAAAGTCTCCTCCGAGGATCCTTCTTTTCTGGAGCTACTGAGAAAGATCCAGGAAGTTAATCAGTGGCAATCTCCAGAGCCAGATCCACAGTGTAAAAAGCTCACTGCCCACTTGGATCTGCCAGAGACCGCTCCTACGCTGATTCCACCCTGGATTGAGCCTCACGCAGACCTTGTTTCCACTATTTGGAAACAACCATCCGTGTTAGCCCCCCCTTCCGAGGAAGGCAAATCGGTTATATCAGGATCCTGAGGGAGTAGATTCTTTGAATCTACACCCCAAAGTGGACTCTGTCGTGATCAGTGCCGCTCACGGCCGCTCTGCTAATCCCAAACATCTCAGCTAGTCTCCGCCTGACAAGGAGTCTCGGCTTCTGGACCAATATGGGAAGAAGGTCTATGCATCTTCTACCCTGGGTATTAGGGCCCTGAATTATGTAGCTCATATGGGGGATTACCAGAAGACCATCCTTAGTCTGGTGGAATCAAAGCTAGACTCCCTTCCCGAGTCTCAGACAAAACAGGAAGTGGCAGATTTTGTCTGTTCTGCTTGTTCGGCCAGTTGGCAAGTGCTTCGTGCCACTTATGACGCAGCAGACACAGCTGGACGGAGCTCGGCTTTTGCCATGGGTCTTCGGCGTCATGACTGGCTCAGAGTGTCAGGACTGGTCCCTGAAGTGCAATCCGCTATATTCAGGATGCGCCCCTCAGGGGTTTGGTGCTGTTCGGCGGTGATGTCAAGGACATCATAACTGACCTGCAAGAGAAGGGCACTGCACTCAAGTCCGTGGACTCTCTGTACAGACCCCCTCAGGGAGGGCGGCGTCCTTTTCGTCGACGTAACAGACAAAAACCCAAAACCACAGAGCAAGTGGGCCAATAAGCGTCGGGCCCCTCCAGCAACCAAGACTCCCCCTCCCAAAAAAGCTGCGGGAGCCTCGTCCGCTGTGCTGCCCCAGACCTCCCGATTCCCCTCCTCTCCTACGGCCTCTGGACACACCAGAGGAACCAGTAGGAGGGAGATTCTTCTTCCATCTACCGGGTTGGGAGAGGATAACATCGGATGCTTGGGTGCTACAGCTGATTGCAGCAGGACACTCAATACAGTTTCTTCAGAAACCGCCCCGAAGACCGCCCCCCCCCAAAAGTCATCTTACTCCCCGGAACATCTTCCTCTGGTCCTAGAAGAAATCACCTTCCTTCTTTTGAAGGCAGCGATAGAACCAGTTCCCAACCACCTTTGGGGGACGGGTTACTATTTCCATTTCTTTCCAGTTCCAAAGAAAACGGGAGATGCGAGGCCTATTTTACACCTCAGTTCCCTGAACATGTTCGTGGAATACAAACGCTTCAGAGTGCTCTCCCTGCAGGGCCTTCTGCCTCTTCTTCAGCAGGGACTGTGGCTGTGCGCTTTGGAAATGCAGGATGCTTACCTGCATATCCCCACACGCCCTTCCCACAACAAATTCCTTCGATTTTTGTTTTCAGGGGCCCACTACCAATTCAAGGCCCTCCCATTTGGTCTTTCCTCACCCCAGTATTTCACAAATGCCTGTCTGGTGGCGGCCACCTGCGTACCAGGTAGTGCAGGTATTCTCCAGACCTGGACGATTGGCTCCTGGCAGCCCCGTCCAGGGAGGAACTTCTGTACTCCCTTTCCCTGCAGGTTTTCACCAGCCTGAGTACCACCATCAACCAGGCAAAGTCCCATTTGGTTCCTTGCCAAAGACTCCAATTTATAGGGGCGATCCTGGACACGGCCATCGGCAAAGCCTTTTTGCCTCCGGACAGGGTGGACACCCTTCAGACTTGGGCACGTCTTCTGTCCAGTTGCAGAAGGGTCACAGCCAGGTCAGTCCTTCGCCTCCTCTGGCTAATGGCGGCTGCCATTCCGACAGTCCCAAGTGCTCTGCTCCATATGAGGATTTCTCAATGGGACCAAACACTGGACGACCTAGACCAGGAGGTACTAGTTTCCGATCCCATGGTCAGGGACTTGCAATGGTAGATGGTACAATAGAACCTTTGCCGGGGAGTTCACTTCAATATCAAACCCCCCTCCCAGACATTGACAACAGATGCCTCAGGAGAAGGCTGGGGAGCCCACCTCGGGTCTCACAAGACTCAGGGCTGCTGGTCCAGGTTCGCACAAAATCTGCACATGAATGTGTGAACTCAGAGCAGTCCTGTATGCCCTCCAGGCCCTGCACTCCTCCATACTTCCCGGTCATCTACTCATACAGACAGACGACGTGTGTGGTCTGTTACATCAACAAGGAGGGAGGAACACGTTTCTACCCTCTGTGCAGGAAAGTAATGAAAGTATGGAGCCGGGACGCCCAGCACAACCTTTACCCGACGGCCATTCATGTTCCGGGAGTAGAAAACACACTGGCAGACCACCTCAGTCGGTCCTCAGCCAGGGCCCACAAATGGGAACTGGATCAAGAAGTAGTAGACAACATCTTCCTGCTTTGGGTAACCCCTCAGGTAGACTTGTTCCCGGCTCCTCAAAACACAAAACTTCCCGCCTTCTGCTCGTTCGCTTCAAGGTGAGACATTTTCTGGCAGGATGCTCTGTCTCACGATTGGAGAAACAGATTAGTCTATGCCTTCCCTCCTATTCCCTTAATTCAGAGGGTCCTGAACAAGCTCAGAGCAGAGGGGGCACGAATGATCCTCATCGCTCCATTCTGGCCCAGGCAAGTTTGGTTCTCTTTTCTGCAACAATTTTCAGAGGAACCTCCACTTCCTCTGTTGCAACACTTGTCGACCCAGAATCAGGGGACCCTTGCCCATCCAGGTCTCATATCCCTTCATTTGCATGCGTGGCTCCTGCAGACGTAGCTAAGGCCCGTTTTGGGGTTTCTCCGCTTGCAGCAGACATTTTGGTGGAGCCAGAAAGCCTCCCAACAGGTCCACCTACGCCATGAAGTGGAAACAATTCTCTATTTGGGCCACGTCAAAGGACTTCAAACCTCTCTCTTGCCCAGCTGACAAGAGTTCTGGACTACATGAGTCATCTCTTCGATCTGGGTCTCAGTCATTCCTCTTTAAAAGGTCCACATGGCAGCGATTTCAGCCTACCATGTACCCTTTGGAGACAGGACTTTCGCTCAGTTGGAAGTCTGTAAGACATTCCTCAGAGGGATCCTCCATTTGAGACCCCGCATCCGCATTCCTGCTCCTCCTTGGGACTTGAATTTTGTTTGAGAAGCTTACTCTGACCCCTTTCGAGCCGGCAGACTCAGCAGATTTAAAGTTCCTCTCTTGGAAGACTCTCTTCCTAGTGGCCATTACTTCAGCTTGACGAATTTCTGAGCTTCAGGCCTTGATGTGCAAAATCCTGTATTTGATTTTTCACAAGGAACGTGTGGCTCTGCGCACCAATCCTAAGTTTCTCCCTAAAGTAGTGGCGGAATCTACGCTGAATCAATCCATTCAGCTACCTCCTTTCTTTACGCAACACTCCAATCAAGGGGAGTACCTCTTGCATACTTTGGATGTTCACAGGATACCAACATACTACATCACTAGGACTAAGGATCTCAGGAAATCTGATCAGCTTTTTGTTTCTTTTGCTCACAAAACAGAGGACAATGATGTTTCCAAGCAATGCCTATATAAATGCTTGGCTCATTGTACCACTTTCTGTTACGATAAGTACAAGACCCTGCCGGGTCAAGTTAGAAGCCACTCCACCAGAGGAGCAGCTGTATCTGCAGCTTGTTTCAAGAATGTGTTAGCGGCAGACATCTGAGCAGCCGCAACTTGGACTTCTGTCCATTCCTTTACGAAACACTATAATTTGGACATTGCCTCTCACCATAGAGCAGGTTTTGGGTTGGCTGTGCTTCAAGGTCTTCTTTCATAAGACCAGTTCAGCCGGCGGCTCCATATCATGGATTGTTTTCCTCCTCTCGAGTATTTTTCCTTGTTCCAGACTGCTTGGGATTCAGTCCTATATGTAAATACCTACTACAAGAGCCCTCTCGAAGTAAGCTAGTACAATTACGCAAGAACTTACCATAACAGTAGATCTTCGAGAGAGGTTCTTGCAGTAGACACTGCCTTCCCGCTCTCCATCCCCCTTAGCTTTTTAGCTCCTTTTCCAGGAAGGGAAATATCCGCTCCTCTCTGATCTTGCCTCTTTAGGCCCTTGGCGGGAAAGAACTGGAAGGTGGGCGTGGGGGACCACCCCTTTATACTGACATTACATGGCATCGGTCACCTGACGTGGGGGTGGTCCCCCACCAGAGACTGCTAGCTAGAAATTGTTCGGTGGGGTCCGGACGCCTGCCAGGTCAGTCCTATATGTAAATACCTACTGCAAGAGCCTCTCTCGAAGATCTACTGTTACGGAAATTCTTATGTAACTGTACTTTATATTGGATCATCCGGATATTGGTAAACTGGAGAATCTCCCTCCTATCGCTTCATAGCTGTAATTTTCCTCGAGGGGAAAAAAGGGGGGGGTTTTTGGTAGGAAGTCATGCCGTTGTGGAGGGGGTAGGCAGGGGAGGTCTGGGTGCCTTGGTATTTTTGGAGCCCTGGGCACCTGAACGGACCGGAGGGCCTCTTTTTAAAACCTCCCTTGTGCTGTGTCTGGTGTATTCCCTGCTGTCCCTGGTTCTTTTGAAAGGGATGGCGCTGGGTGGCCTGTGGCATGGACCTGTACATCCTGTGGACCTCAGATACTGCTTTGCCAGAAATCTTGTAGTCCAGTTATCAATTTCTCAGTCTCCTGGCTGAATAGGATTGGTCCCTGAAAAAGAGCGTCCAAAATGGCATCTTGTAAATCCTGACTGAAACCAGAAACACTCAGCCAGGAATGCCTCCTCATGCAAATACCAGTGACTACTGCCCTTGCTGCCATGTCTGCAGAGTCTTAAGAGCTCCCTAGCACACGCTTGTCCACATCCATATCAGACGATGACAGCAAGGAGTTCTGCCTTACCCTCAGAGTCTGGCTGGGCCTTGGCCAGATCCATCGCTTTTTCACCCCGAGACTTCTGGTATGCGATCATGTGGGCAAGAAGTTTAACGACCTGCCGTGGAGGTAGCTGATGAGTATGCTGTACGGCCCATCTGGTCCAACTTCTTGGACTCCGGGTCTAGGGGCTGGACACTCGTGTCGTGGTTGTTGTGCCCTGCCATGAGCAGCCGTCAGTACCACTGAGTCGGCCTTTGGATGCTCGCCTAAGAAAAGCTCCCCTTTTAGGCGTTTTATAGAGCCTGTCCACTTTCCTTGGTACTGCGGCTGTGGTAGTCAGATGTTTCCAAGTTGATCTGGTGACATCTTGGAATGGTTCTACCAATGGGGGAAATGACCAAAGATTTAGGGTCAGTAGCCCCCAAGAAATTTGCCAAATGGCACCTCTCAGGGCCCAGCTCTTCTGTATCCCACTGATACAGAGCCTGAATGTGCCTCATGCTGTCCAAGAAGAACGGTTCATCCGGAGGTGACCATGGCGAGTCTCTTCTTGGATCTGGAGACGGAACAGGCAATTCATCCTTGAAGGAGTATTCGGAGATGGTCTCCGGTATCCTCCTGAGGTTGACTGCAGGCGTCCGCCCATGGACAGGATGGATGACGTAATCTTTCTGGTGATCGATCCAGGCATCCACCCATCTTCTTCAGCAGGCAACGGACGCTCCGTTGGCGGAGGAGGTCGCTGAGGCAATTGATCTCTGGGTGGTGGCAGGACCGGGGATGGGTCCTTGGGGTTTGGGAGTAGATCCCCTTTTATGGTGTTCCACCAGGCACTGAAGAGCGCTCTCACCTCAGCTAATGGAACAACTGGGGGCAGAGCCATCAGGTTTGGGACCCTGTGGAACTTCAGGTGCCGGCATCTGGTTCTGGGAGACCTCTTCTCTAGGTGTCTCTGGCATCAGGTCTGATGGGTTCTTGTCTGGCAGAGCCGAACCCCCTTGCGGTCAGGCGTCCAGCTCCTTTGGAGGTGGCGGTTGTAGCCCCTGTAGCTCTGTCCTTTGGGGCCTTTGTCGCCGGTCCTCCGGGGCCTACGGCCACTCTTTGGCCAGCGGTACCTGATCCATCTCCAACGCAGAGTCAGAGTGACCGGCAGTCTGCCTGCCTTCGGCGACTGACGTCACCCTTTCTTCGGGCGGAGAAGTCTGGTAACGGACGGCCTCCTGGTGTCTGGTGGAAACGTCCGACTTTTTATGCCTCTCGGATGAATGAGAGTACTTACGGGTGACTGGTTCTGAGGGTTTGCCCGTAGCAGATGCCTGTCCCTCTTGGGTCGACCCTTGGAAGGATCTGTGGGCCAAGGGAACTTGGGCAGACGAATGCCCCTGGGATGAAGACTCCCTACCTTTCGAATGTGATGAGGCGGTGGTCCTCCTGTGAGCAACCCCTGAAACTGCTGTGGTACCTGGGGGAAACAGACTCCGACCTCCCGCCGGAGGTGGAGGTAGCAGAAGTCCTGTGAGGGGATTTTGGGCAGGATTCGGACCTGGCGCTCTCCTTCTCCCGGTGATGGTGCTTCCTTCCCGATCTTTTCTCCTTTTGGGGGGTGGGGGTGGGGGGTGAAACTCCCTGACTAAGGAGGATGAACTATGTCCTGATGGGGTCTTCTTCATGGCGGCCACTTGCTGCTCCAGCAGGTAGGCCTTGAGCGTTTTTAGGTGGTGGATGCGGGTTTTACTATTTAACTTTTGGCAGTGCGGGCACTCGTTAGGCCAGTGGTCTGGGCCTAGACAGATCAGGCAAGCAGACTGGCCGTCTCTCGCCAGGATCTGCTTACCACATGTGCACTTCGACTTTCGCCAGTGAGAGGTCAATGAAGACATGCACTTTGACGAAAACATAGAGGAAAAAAACTATGAATAAACTGCGCGAGGCGCAAAATGGTGGCTGACTGCAACGATAGTGTCAGTGATCCGGCGTTAGCAGGTCGATGTATGGAAAAGAACGAGGTGGCACCAGGGACCGCCTTTATACTCATGTCTGAGCGAGCCGATGTTGTGGGGGTCCTGCCATAGACCTAGCTAAAAAATTTTTCGCAGTGCTCAGCCTCGCCCTAGTCCTAATGGTATTACCCAAGCGTAAGTGAGCCCTCAAGTAAGATCAATATTTAGTCAGTTCAACTTTTTTTTCAGTGAACTGTTACTGAATTTCTAAAGCAGTAGATACATTCGTAATCACGTTCAGGAGTAAATACAGAAATAGAAACATAGAAACATAGAATTTGACGGCAGATAAGGACCACTTGGCCCACCCAGTCTGCCCATTTCCCTACCTAATGGATAAGCTGCAGATCCTAGTTAACCAGCAGCCTACTTCTTTCTACCCCAACCCCCTAGAATTGCCTTATGGCTGTCCCATGCATGCTTGAATTCAGTCACTGTTTTGACTCCACAACCTCCTCCGGAAGGCTGCTCCATGCATCCACAACCCTGTTCAGAAAATACTTCCTTACATTACCTCTGAGCTGCCCCCCTTCAAATTGTGCCCCTTCTTCTTGCACACCTCTTTTGAAAGCTGCTACCCTCTTGGACTTTGTTGATTCCTTGAGGTACTTGAAAGTTTCTATCATGTCCCCCCTCTCCCTCCTTTCCTCGAGGCTATACATATTAAGCTCCTTTAGTCTCTCTTCATATGTCTTCCGGAGCAGACCCTGCACCATTTTAGTTGCCTCCTCTGGACAGCTTCCATCTTGTCTATGTCCTTGCGGAGATGGGTCTCCAGAACTGCACACAGTACTCCAGATGGGGTCTCACCAGCTGTCTGTACAGAGGGATAACAACTTCCTGTTTTCTACTGGTGATGCATCTCCCTATGCATCCCAGTATCCCTCCAGCCCTCCTTACTGCCCTCTCACATTGCTTGCCCACCTTTAGGTCATCTGATATGACTACCCCAGGTCCCTTTCCATTTTGTTGTTGTTAGTATCTCACCCCCATTGTGTACTCTTCCCTGGTTTTGTTTCCAGGTGCATTACCTGCACTTAGCATTAAATCTAGCTGCCATACATTTGACCATTCCTCTAACCTTGACAAGTCCCTTCTCATCCTTTCCACCCCACCTTGTCCATCAACTGTGTTTGCAGATCTTTGTGTCATCTGCAAGAGACATACTTTTCCTTCCAGTCCGTCTGCAATGTAAACACAAAGACATTGAAGAGGACCGGTCCTAATACTGAACCCTGCGGCACCCCACTAGTAACCCCTTTCTTCAGAGTGGACTCCATTTACTATTACCCTCTGTGTCCATCTCCAGCCAATTCTTTACCCAGGCTATCATCTTGGGACCCACTCCCAGGCTGACTAACTTGTATATTAATCTTTTGTGTGGGACCGAGTCAAATGCCTTGCTAAAGTCTAGGTAGGCCATGTCCACAGCCCCTCCCTGATCTACTACTTTGGTCACCCAGTCAAAGAAATCTATTAGATTTGTCTGGCATGACCTTCCCGCTGTGAATCCATGCTGTCTTGGGTCCTGTGCCTCTCTGGCCTCTAGGTACTCAACAATTCTTTCCTTCAGAAGTGATTCCATCATTTTCCCTATCACTGAGGTTAAACTAACTGGTCTATAGTTTCCCGCTTCTGCCCTGCTCCCACTTTTGTGAAGCGGAATCACATCGGCCCTCCTCCAGTCCTCAGGTACCACCCCATCCTTCCGTGATTTGTTAAAGAGGGTAGTCAGTGGTGTCACTAGTTCTACCCTTAGTTCTTTTAGAATTCTGGGATGAATCCCATCAGGCCCCATGGCTTTGTCCACCTTCAGTTTTAAGAGTTCTTTCAAGACCCTTTCTTCTGTAAATGGGCTGGTATCAACTTCTGTATCCAGAGTGTTTCTATTGTTTGTTTTAGGTACCTCCCCATTTCGTTTTGTAAATACTGAGCAAAAATATTTGTTTAGTATCTCTGCTCTTTCAAAGTCACCCTCTGCCCACCCCCTCCCTTTATTAAGCCTCACTATCCCTCCTTAGTCTTTCTTCGCTCCCTGATGTACCTAAAAAGGTTTTATCCCCTAACTGAGTTGGCCATCTTTTCCTCAGTTTGGGCCTTTGCTGTTCTGACTGCCTTCCCAGCTTCCTTTTGCTTTAACTGATACACTTCTGTCCTGTTCCTTCTGTGATTCCTTGTACTTTCTGAATGCTTTCTTTTTCTTGAACCTTCACTGCCACCTCCTTTGAGAACCATAGTGGTTTCTTACATTGTTTAGTTTTGTTTATTTGCTTCACACAAAGGCTTGTTACCTCTGTGATGGCAGTTTTTATTATTCCCCATTGTTCTTCCATCCCTCCTTCCTGCCCATTTGGTAGTGCATTCCTTAGGCACTCACCCATTTTGGCAAAGTCAGCCCTCCTGAAGTCCAGTACTTTTGCCTTTGTATGGCTTGACTATTTCTGTGTTTATTGTGAACCATACTGTTCGGTGGTAGCTAGTTCCGAGATGGCTACCCGCTTCTACATCTGTGATCCTCTCTCTATCTCCATTTGAGAGGACCAGGTCTAAAATTGCTCCCTCTCGAGTGGGTTCCAATACTAGTTGTCTAAGGCATGCCCCTATTAAAGAGCTGCGGACGCCTCAAGGAAAACTTTGAAAAATATAACATTTAAGTGGACTTCAGCTTGCATTCGGTATATATTCTATAGATTTCTCCTCCCCATTATTTCTGATGGAGTAAATTTGCAAGAATTCATCTGCCTCTATAGCTTACACCCTACTTGAAATCATAATGCCCCGTTGTGACATCAGACTGCTGCCGTGGGAGTAAGTGTGATGTCACAAGCAGTGCATTGTGACTTCAGGTAGGGAGACAGCAACAAGAATGGATGAACTCTTCAGGAGCAAATATCCTGTTTTCATGCAAATGACCTCAGTAATAAATAATAGTGAGAAAAAATATAAAACTAATGTGTTATACAAGCTGAACTGGGTCTAAATATTATGCTTTGATAAAGCTGTGCTGAAGGCGTCAGCTGATAATATGCCATTACGAAAAACATTTTTCATGTACATCTTAGCAAGCTTGTATATTTTGCATGTTGTCTACACTTTTCTCTTCGGTTTTCACTGCTATGTAATCTGCATGCAAACAGAATCTTTGTCATCAGAGGTTCTATTTAAAGGGATTCCGTCAGCTTTTTGTTACATCTTTTCAGTGTCCATTTAAGATGGTATAAAATAAACCTCTTGGCAGACCCTTACAGAACTGCACAATACATGCCAATATATTTATTTACTAGAAGGATTATTTCTGGTAAAAATGAAATACAAGCGGACTGCCCTCATCTGGAGTCTGCTGCCTGCACATTCATGACACTGCCACGACGCTGACGACCCCCAAACTCATGCACGTATGAGTTCGCCAATTTTTCGGGGCATATGAAATAAATGAATGACTGCACAATAGGCACTGAGCTTGGAAATGCATTAGAAGGAGCGTTATATTATATCCTACTATACTCCCCTTCAAAAATGAGGGCTATAGTAAGATATGACGCTCGTTCAGGGCACATACTTGTATTTCTGGTGGAATGAATCCTAAGCTCTGAGAGGTTCCCTACCAGCCAACCTATAGCAAAGGTCAATGCAGGATGTAATCCACATATTAGTAATCCACTTTTCTGTTGGTCTGCCAGGTGTGGCTTCAGTGTATGCGACAAACAGCTGGCGAGCCTGTCCCTGAACTCCAGCTATAATAGGGACTGCCCTCTGCAGGTCCAGGCTATGGAGTCTGCAGTCAGCCTCTGAAGATGGACTGGTGAAGTGCACTTAAGTTAAATCACCTGGATAAGGTGAAACTCCAATACCACCTTCGGGAGGTACTCTGGGTTGGGGCAAAGGACAACTTTGTCCCTGTGGTAGACAAGGTAAGCAGACTCCACCAAAAAACACCTGGAGCTCCCCAATCCTTCTGGCTGACGTAATGGCCACCAGGAAGGTAGTCTTCCACGACAGGTGTGACATCTCACACCTGTGCACTAGCTCGAAAGGCTTGCCCATGAACACTGCCAATACCAGTCGTGAGGTGCAGGAACTGAATGTCTGGGTGAAAGACCGTCCCGCTATCTGGTCAGCACGTCTGGGCAAAGAGGCAATCTCCCTGGAAGTCTGCTGTGAAGGAGATCCAGGTTCCAGAACGGTCATGGCCAGTCTGAAGCCATCAGGATCATCCACGCCTTGTCTTTCACAGCCTAGAACACCACCTTGTGGATCAGGGGAAAAGGCGTACACGATGCCCTATGTCCTGCAGCAGTGTCCCCGACTGTGGGTGGGTGGGTCCGTGGGCATGAAACAGCTTCAGTCTGGCACTGCGTCATGAGGCAAACAGGTCCCACAGGGAGAACAGGTGGTTCACCAGATGCAGGGACCACTCATGCAACATCTCTCCTACCCAGCTGAGTGCGTCCGCCAGCTGACTGTTCTCTCCCATGACATGGATCGTCAGGAGATCTGCAGTCAAGCAGCGCACGAGCGTTCGGGTGCAGAGTATCTCCCAACATATAGGAAGGGTGCAAGTTCTGCCCTACCTGTTCAGGTAGAACATGGTCGTAGTGTTGTCTGTCTGGATCTGCACAACCTGACGCTGACTAGCAGAACAAATTCTGTCAAAGCCAAGTGCACTGCACAAAGCTCCAGGAGATTCTAGTAGCGACGGGACTCCCAGGGTGACCAGAACCTGTGGTCTCTGTACTCTCCCCAGGTGTGCTTCCCACCCCACCAGAGACACGTCCATTGTGAGCATGACAGTCTGTTCTGGGCAGATTAAAGGGATTCCTTCCTCCAGGTGTTCTGGGATCAGCCACCACTGGATGGCATCTCACATCAACTAGGAACACGGAACTTGTCGACAGATAAGGACTGCTAGAGCCCATCCAGTCTGCCCATAAGTCTATCCTTATTTGTGGCCTTTGACCCTACTTGATCAATGGCTCCCCCCTCCCCCAGTGCCTTTGTGCATGTCCCAATGTGTCCACCACCCTTTCAGTGAAGAAAAACTTCCTCACATTGCCCGAACCCTGCCCCCTTCCAATTTCATATCATGGCCCTTGTTCGTGTACATTCCCTATATTGAAAAAGGTCGCCCCTCTGCACCTTGTTCATGCCCTGTCCCCCGCCTCCTCCTCTCCTCCAGTGAATACATACAGAGATCGGTCCTTGTACGACTTCTGGTGCAAGCCATGTACCATCTTTGTCACCCTTCTCTGGACTGCCTCCATCCTGTATATGTCCTTTTGAAGCTGCGGCCTCCAGAATTGTACACAGTATTCCAGATAAGGTACCAGAAATTTTTTTTTTTTTTTTTTTAAACACAGTGGCATCACCACTTCCCTCCTTCTGCTAGCGATACCTCCGCCTGTGTACCTGAACATGCCACTGGCCTTCGCTGCAGCCTTTGCATACTGCATAAGACATCTTCAGGTTGTCAGAAAGTATGATCCCCAGATCCCTTTCTTCCTTGGTGACTGTCAGCATCTCCCTTCCCCCTTCATCCTGTAGCTCTTCCGAGTTCCTGCATCCCTGGTGCATTATTTTTAACTTTTTAGAATTTAACCTCAGTTGCCACAATTCGGACCAGTCTTTTTTTTTTTCTTCTTAGGTCCCTCCTCATTTTCTCTACCCCTTCCGGAGTGTCTACCCTGTTGAGATCTTGGTGTCATCTGCAAACAGGCAGACCTTTCCCTCCAGCCGTTCTGCTATATCCCTGAAGTACTGGCCGAAGGACGGGACCCCTGAGGTACCCACTTGCTACCCCTCCCTCCTTGGACTGGATCCCATTTACCACCACCCACTGCCTCCAGTCAGCCAGTTTCTAACCCAGTTTACTACTTTGTGACCTACGCCCAGACTATTTATCTTGTTTACCAGCCTTTAATGTGAGATGGTGTCAAAGGCTTTGCTGAAATCGAGACAGGCCACATTCAGCACCCCCGATTCACCTCCTTTGTAACTCAGTCAAAAAAAATATCAGATTTGTTTGACGCAACCTCCCTGCTGTGAATCTATGCTGTCTTGGAATCCAACGGTGCCCAAGTGCCCCACTATTCTTTCATTAAGCAGTGCCTCCATGATTTTACCCACTACTGATGTGAGTCTGACTGGACTAGTTTCCCTCCTCCTCCCCGCTACCGTTTTTGTTAAGAGGGACTACATGTGCCCTCCTCCAGTCCTCAGGAACCATCCCTGTGTTGAGTGACTCCGAGCAGGGTCACCAGTGGCGCTGCTAGCTCCCTCTGTAGCTCCTTTAATATTCTCAGGTGTATGCCATCTGGCCCCATTGCTTTGCCCACCTTCAGTTTTGAGAGTTCCTCCAAGACTCTCCACTGTAAATGGACCGGTGTTGACCAACCCCACCGCCCCCATATCTGTTGCCCAGCTGTGGTCCTCGTCCCTCCCCTTCTTCAGTGAATACTGAGCAAAAGTATTTGTTCAGCATTTCCGCCTTTTCCAGGTCTCCCTCTTTACAGTCCCCTCCTCCTGTCTGAGCCTTACAATCCCTTCCCTGGTTTTCCTTCTTTCGCTGATGCACCTAAAGAATATCTTGTCCTTTTTTTTTTTTTTAAACCATCTGTGCTAATTTTTCCTCCGTCCTCACTTTCACACACCTAATAGCCTTCCCTGCCTCCCTTAGACACCTTAGGTAAACCTCCCTGTCTTCATTCTGAGTCTCCTTACATTTCCTGAAACCCACCCTTTTGGCCCTTGCCCTCTCTGCAACTTCTTTAGAGAACTATAGTAGTTTTCTTCATTTCTTACTTTTGGTCATCACTCTCATGCATTGGTTTACCTCCCCTATGACTCCTTTTATGTGTTCCTACTGGGCCTCAACCCCCCTCCTTGCCAGAGCATCTCTGATGCACCTGCCCATCTTCTCAAAGTCTGCCCTCCTGAAATCTAAGACCCCTGCCTTTGTGTGACTGGACTGTGACCTTGTCCGCAAGTTAAATACCACTATGTGGTGATCGCTGGACCCCAGTTGGCAGTCTACCCCGACTTCTATGATTCCGTCACTGTTTGTCTGGAGTAGGTTCAGAATTGCCCTGTTCCTGGTGGGATCAAGCACTAGCTGCCTGAGGCCTGCCTCCTGTAGGGAATCTCTTTGCTCCCAGTTGAGGCAGCAGCTAGGATGGTCCAATCCACGTCTGGTAAACTGAAATCACGTAGCAGCAGTACTTCCCATTTTGCAGACATCTTGTGTATTTCTTCCACTAGCTCTCTATCCACCTCCTCTCCCTGGGCTGGAGGCCTGTAGCCAGGATCACCCATGTGGATTTCTGTGCCCTTGCCAGACTCAAGTGTGACCCACACTGCCTCTGCCTCCCCATCTACCGCTGCGCTTTTATACCCTCCTTGACGTACATGCCCCCCCCCCACACTTCTCCGGAATAGAGCATACCCTGGTACAATTACGTCCCAGTCATGATTAGCGGTGTACCAAGTCTCTGTTATTACTACTATGTCCAGGTCTGCTTCTACTAGCAACGCCTCCAGGTCTGGGATTTTATTTCCTAGGCTGCGTGCATTTGTAACTATGCCCCTTCCATATTTTGCTGCCTATCTTTCCTCTATTTGTGCCTTTGTGCCCCTGCTTAGTCTCCTCGACCCCGGCCTTCCTTCTTCTGCATTCCCCTTTATGCCTGTTACACGCGTTACTGTCTGCATCTTGCCTTCCTGTTCCTCAATTCTGGCTTCTTTAACTAGCAGGGGTGAGCTGCTACAGCCTCCTTTCTCCCGCTGTCACCCCCTTTCCCGGTTAGTTTAAAACACTCTGCAAGGAAGCCCTTAAACAGTTTATTTAGGACTGTTTTCCCCTTCTTGGACAGATGTAGCCCATCACCAGAGTACATGGCTACATCGCTCCAGGTAAAGTCCCCAGTCCACAATGAAGCCATGTCCCTTCTCCCTGCACCAGCCCTCCAACCACTTGTTGAAACTTCTGATACAGAGATTCCTAACCTCCCCACTGCCATGGACTGGAAGCACTTCCGAAACGTCACAGAGTCTGCTACCTTTTCAAGGCACTCCCCCAACTGCCTGAAGTAAAGTCCTCCTGTACCTCATCAATGTTTACCCTCGCACTGGATAGGTCATTTGTCCCCTGGTGGACAACACCCTCCAGCACACACGTCCCTCCTCGCCACTGCTTTAGCGATCCCCATGATCTGCTCTCCCTTCTGCCTAGCAGTGCCTCCTGGAAGGCACTTGACCTCCCTCTCCTCCCCTGGACCTGTACCCAACTCAATGCCCCTGACCTGGTCCTGTACCCCCCCGACAGCCCAACTCTGACTGGAGGCGACATCTGCCAGCAGGCCCAAATGGAACACACTGGCGCAGGATGTCATGCACCCCAGCAGTCACAGGAAATCCTGGGCAGGGCGCGAGAGCCCAACCAGAAATAAAAATTGGGCAAAGGAGGTAAGACCCAGTACCTGGTCTACAAGGGGGTGGGCCCTGACCTGCAAGTAGTCTAGTTCTGCCTCTATGAACCTGATCACCTCTCTCAGTACCAATTTGAACTCGTCCGGGTTGACCAACATCCCAAAGCCTCAGCAAGTCTGGAAATCCAGATCTCTGGACTTCTCCATGGCCTATCTGGATGGACCAGCTAACAGCTAGTCGTCAAGGCAGGGCTGCACTCTGACCCAAAGGCACCGCTGGTGGGCAACCATCACTGCCATGCATCTGGTGAAGACCCAGAGTGCTGAGAAGATGCCGAAGGGCATGACCTGGAATTGGTACAGGACTCCTTACTTTTGGAACCGGAGGCACCAGAAGAGGGATGGCTGGAATGGAAATGTGGAAAAATGCATCCTAGGTCTAGGGTGCAGAAAGTACAGTTATGTAAGAACTTACCGTAACAGTAGATCTTCGAAGACAGCTCTTGCAGCAGGTTACACCATTAGGACTGAAGCCGGCAGGCGCCAGGACCCCACGGAAATTTTCTAGCTAGCAGTATTCAGCGAGGACCGCCTCAGAAAATCGGTCCCACCCCCAACGTCAGGTGTAGTATATAAGGTGGTGGTCCCCCAGAATCCCCAGTTCTCCCACCGGAGACTCCCGGCCGCTGGATGACATCAGAAGAGGAGACAGAGGATCCGCCATCAAATGGCAATCAAAGAGGCTGTAGACGCCTTATCCTAGGAGAAGGATGTTGCGACTAGAATCTACCTCCAGCGGAGATGGTGGAAGGGAAAGTACCTGCTTACAAGAGCTGTTCTCAAGATCTACTGTTACAGTAGTTCTTACGTGAACTGTACCATCTTACTAGAAACAGCTCTTGCAGCAGGTTACACCATTAGGACCAATTCCCAAGCAATCCTGGAAATCACACACCATCGGGAGGAGGAAAAGTAGAAAACCTCGAATTACATCGAGCCTAGGACAGAAGTCCCTGAAGGACTGCTAGACCAAAACCTGCTCTTCACCTCAATGCAATATCCAGGCTGTTATGCCCGATTAAAGTGTGAACGGAGCTCCAAGTAGCTGCAGCACAAATAGTGGAGGTGGATACGTTCTTTAAAGCTGCAAAAGAGGTAGCCACCCCTCTGGTGGAATGACCCTTCACCGAGCCCAGTAGGGGTTTGTTGCACTTCTGGTAACAGAACGTGATACATTGAATGAGCCACCTAGACAGCGACCGTTTTGAAGCAGGTGCTCCCATCATCCTGTGGGCAAAGGAGACAAAAAGCTGGTCTGATTTTCGGTGATGTTTGGTTCTGGTCAGGTAGTATCTGAGACACCTGTGCACATCTAAAGTGTGCAGAAGGGCTGCTCCTCGATTAGAGTACTTAGCGAAATACACTGGTAAAAATCGATATCCTGATTAAGGGTGAGTGCTGAAACCACCTTAGGCAAAAATTTAGGATTAGTCCTTAGCGATACCCTGTCTTGGTGGAAAACCAAATAAGATTCTTTGCACATAAGTGCATGTAGTACAGAAATTCTTCTGGCCGAGGTAACAGCAACTAAAAACAATGTCTTCCAAGAGAGAAGACGTTAGCTTGCAATCCGCGGCTGGTTCAAAAGGTGGCAGCGTGAACTGCTCCAGGACAAAGGGTAGATCCCATGGAGGAATCGGATCCTTAATCAGAGGTCTAAGGTGGAGGACACCCCTCAGGAAGGCACGTGTCGTGTCCAATTGAGCTATAGTGCGTTGGCCTATAGGGACGCAATAGGCTGAAATGGCACAGATGTACCTTAACTCATTCTATCCTATTGTCACTTAGAATGTTCAGGTGCCCTCTGCCTGCTACTAGAACACCTGTGTGCCTGAAGGGGTTTTAGATCTGCAGCATTCATGCAAACACACTGTGCTTAAACCTACATATCTTAAAAACCGTACATCCAATTTTAAAACCGTAAAAAAAAAAGTTTTTCAGGACAAAAAGTTTTTGAAAATGAGTGAGGTTTGGTAATGTTTATTCAACTGGATTTAATGTTGTGGAAGGTTGTTTTCATATTTTAATAAATTCTGATGATTTTATCTAACTATAATTATGTTCTGTTTACTTAGTCATGCAAACATATTAAATTTCTGTAAAATTGTTGATTAAAATTGTTAAAAATATACAGTAAACATCTGTCATTGTCTAAATATAAATTTTGCTAGTTTACCATTTTTTTAGTCAGAAATCAATATCTGAATCTCTTGTTATTACAGTTTGAGTTTTTTGTTCCACTCCACTGGTTGGAATTTTGCAGTGTATGATGATTCTTC
Organism: Neoceratodus forsteri; assembly: GCA_016271365.2. Classification (NCBI taxonomy): domain Eukaryota; kingdom Metazoa; phylum Chordata; order Ceratodontiformes; family Ceratodontidae; genus Neoceratodus; species Neoceratodus forsteri. Next base: position 500,626,966 of record CM028138.1, on the reverse strand, counting down.
TTATCCACCGATTTTAGTTTATGAATCCGATTATCATTTGTTTTGTATTTCCCCTAGTTTAGTAAGAATATATTCACACATTACCTTAGAAGGAAATATCAGGAAGTGATGCAGGAAGGAAGTGCTTTGTGAGGTCAAGTGATGTAAATAGGAAGAACACTTTCTGTGTAGGTCAGTGAGCTGACACAGGAAATGGATACATTTGTTAGTGCTGGAGGGCTCTCTATGATTAATTGCATATTTGCTGTAGTTAAAATGTGTAATTTCATTGAAATAAACTTTTATTTTAGTAATAAAATCCCATAATAAGTATAGGAAACTGTATTTTATTTGTGCTGTTTGCTTTATCATACTGTAAATGAAGCATGAGATTGTTCATGTAAAGGTTCCCATCGTTCAGTAAACATGTTACATAAATCTGTGTATTATTTAATTTCTTGGCATAGTTTATTTTTTGGGGGTTGTATTATGGGATGGTTTAAGGTGAGGGAATGACTGTATGATGAAGCACTGTGTGTTAGTGGTGGTGGGGGAGATCCTGCATTCATAATACAGGATCAGATGCACTTAATATGTTCTGTGGAAATGAGAGGGTCTGTATGCATATAATAATGGTGCTAACAGATACTGTAGACACATTATGGGTATACGTATAGGATGATAAAATTGCTGAAAAGGCACTGGTAATTTGGGGTATACTGTGTCATGGGGAAGGTGGGTGTGCCTGTACCAAGGAATGATGCTCATAGGCACTGCAGTCATTTTGCATCATGAACTGGCACCCATCCTTGGGGGTATATATGTTGTAGGGAAGCAGGTGGGCTGCCTGCACCTGTAATGGTGTTCATATGCCATGCAGAAGCGCTGTGAGTACACATACAGGGTGATGACATGGGCACCTGTAAAGGTTGTGTACTATGTGCTGTGTCACATGGTTTGCCTGCATACACACGTGATATGTTGCAACATTCAGTATGGTGCACTGTGTGGGTGGGAAGGAGTGTGGGTATGCCTGCACCATGGAATGATGCTCATTGGTGCACGTGTGTACTGTGTGCTATGTTTCATTTGAATGGACTGTATAAGTCATACACTGGCACTGATCACATCACAGTGCATCAGAGGTAAGGGATGGTCTGAAGCATTATAAGCACAAGGGACTAAAGTGGTTGTGGAGTGATTCGAACATGAATAGAACATTAAAGTGCATCTGAGGGTAGTGTTGGAATGAATCTTGATGTGCACAATGGACTACACCATGGTGACTGAGGAGGGATCCATATCAGTAATGCACATCACAGAGTGTCAGAGATAAAGGCTGGACTGAAGACTGATGAACAGATGGACTAAATTGGTGACTCTGGTGGGATTTGAACCTGAACAGCACTTTACAGTGCAGCAGAGGTTGGGGCTGGACTGACACCAGATCAGTCAATGGACAACATCATTGTCTGTGGAGGGATCTGAACCTGAAATGCACTTCACTGTTCACTACAGTTTGGAGCCGATGGATGTATGATAAGGAGACAGATTTTACAAGTGTCTGTGGAGGGATTTGAGCCTGAGATTTTACAAGTGGCTGTGAAGGGATTTGAGCCTGAAGAATACTTTACAGTGCATCAGAGATTGGGGCTGAACTGATGTCATATGAATTGATGGGCTACACCAGTGGAAGTGGAGGGTTTTGAACATCAAATGCACTTCCCAGTGCATTATGGGATTGGTCTGGACTGATACATGGTAAGTCAATGGACAACACCATCAGCTGTGGAGGATCTGAACCTGAAATGCACTTCACTGTTCACTACAGTTTGGGGCTTGACTGACACATGATAAGGAGACAGATCTTACAAGTGGCTGTGGAGGATTTGAACCTGAATAATAGTTTACAGTGCATCACAGATTGGGGCTGAACTGATGTCATATGAATTGATGGACTACACCAGTGGATGTGGAGGGTTTTGAACATGAAATGCACTTCATAGTGCATTATGGGATTGGTCAGGACTGATGCATGGTAAGTCGATGGACAACACCATCAGTTGAGGAGGGATCTGAACCTGAAACGCACTTTACTATTCACTACAGTTTGGGGCTCGACTGATGCATGGTAAGGAGCTAGATCTTACAAGTGGCTGTGGAGGGATTTTAACCTGAAGAACACTTTCCAGTGCATCAGAGGTTGAGTCTAGACTGACGTCATATGAATCGATGGACAACACCAGTGACTGTGGAGGGATTTAAAACTAATTTGGCCTTTTCCATGCATCAGGGATTGGGGCTGGACTGATGCCAGATAAGTTGAAGGCAACACCATTATTTTTTCATTTTAAACAATCAGCAACTGTGTATTAGGGAGAAAACTCAAGTGCAGAGCATGAGACAAACCTGCTACTGACCCTAACCCACTTATCATCCATAACGCAGGGAGCAACATGCCACATAGATTTTAACATAGCCATAATTCGAACATAAACTCTTTAAAAGTAACAAGAGGTGCTGAATTCGTGACCGCATCTAGTACATGCACAAGAAACTCTCTCTCCATCAGGAATGCCAGCCGGATCCATAAGATGTGATCACACAGGATGACCAGAAATTATCCCAAAATGAACAAAGTGACAACTATGAAAACTTTTATCATAAATAAAAATAAAACAAATAAAGTAAATACAGATTACAAATCGAGGTTTTGGCACTGAAATGAAGTGAGTATTTTAGGATAAGAGCAGCACCTCCATCTTGAATCTAAGTTTCCAGTCACCATGCTCTTCCTGCACCAGTGTGCACTCTGACTGGTTAATGGAAATAGTGACGTACAATCAGCATAGAGCAAGCATGGCAACCAATCAATATGACCAAATGGTGACGCTGCACAGAGCTAGGGCAGGTACAGGTGAGGGCTGTGACCCCTAACTAAACATCAAAAAAAAAAATCACTGTACACCCAGAGCCCAGAGAGCCAGTTTCCCTCCAGTGACAGGTGTAAAAAAATATGAGTTCTTGCTTGAATGCTAAATAAGGATTTAGTCTAACATTTCAGGCACACACATTGAATAGAATAGTGGAAGGCACAACAAAAGATCTGCGTGCAGGTTCCCTGGTGCTTTGACAACTAAGGTTTCATAAGGGGGATGGTGCCTGCATCTAAGACAATCTCTTTATACCAATTAAATTCAGAACTGATGATGTCAGAAAATCCGACCAATCACAGAGCTCGATTTTTAAATGCAGAAATATTCAGTTCACTTAGTGGTATAAATGGACTAATAGTTATAACAATCATGATATCAGTGACAACATGTTATTGTAGAAAAATACCCCAAGAGACAAATCAATACACCAAAGTGGTGACGGCCAATCGGATTGCTCGAATAAAAAAAAAAATGTAAATTATTAAATTAATTATAGTGTAAACCTGATCAGTTTAACATGTTACACTAAAACAAGATGATTTGTTGTTACGGTACAAACTAATGGCAGAATGAACATAATACATTTTTCACAGCACATGCAAAAAATATTAAATTTATTTATGTATTAAGGCTTGTTTTCTCAAAAATAGCCAATGGGAACACATATTATATTAGGTCAAATCAGTAAGGGTACGATGTCCCCTATTAGCTGGTACAACTCAATTCATCAAATGTAAACAAATGCTTGAGCTGCACCAAGAGAAAGATATGGACGCCAATTGGCGTCATCAGGCACTACAGCAACTGATTTAGGACGCCATATGGCGTCAGGAAAAAGAGGTATGTTTTTTTATGACGCCATATGGCGTCATCAGGAAGGAATGAGTTAATCGAGGAGTAAGCCAAACCTGATTGGAAAAGGGACAGCAGATAGTTCAATATCAGCTTCTCTGGACAGTCCAAAGGCGATAAGCCGCGCGCTTGAACCCATAAGCAAAACCTGCGCCATTTCATGGCGTAGGTCGCATGTGTAGCCGGTTTCCTGGCGGCAGTGAGAATGTCTGCCACCTCTTGTGAGACCCCGTGTTGCATCATGGCTATGTCTCTAGGAGCCAAGCACGTAGGTTCAGGGAACATAGGTCTGGATGGACCAAAGAACCCGCCTCCTGAGACAGCAAATGGGAGCTGATTGTCAACGGCACTGGAGGTTCCTGGGACAGCTGATGCAAGAGAGGGAACCAGATTTGTCTGGGCCAAAAAGGCGCGATCAGTACAAGCGTCACTTGCTCCCTGCAAAGCTTTAGAAGAACCCTCTGGATCAACGGGAAAGGGTGGGAAAGGCATAGAGGAATCTGCCCGCCCAGGAGAGGGACAACGCGTCTCGCCAGAAAACACCAGGCCCTGGATATAGCGAGCAAAAATTGGGCAGTTTTGTGTTGGATGGGGACATGAAACGGTCTAGTTCTGGAGTACCCCATCTGCCAAACAGATCCTCTGCTACCTCCTGAAGTAGTTCCCATCCGTGGACTCTGGCCTGAGAGCGGCTCAGGCTGTCTGCGATGACTATGTCCATTCCCAGAACAGGTTTGTGCCGTGGTGCAAGACCCAATCCCACACACTCATGGCCTCCCTGCAAAGCGAGTAGGAATGGGTGCCTACTTGTTTGTTGAGGTAATACATCACCGCGGAATTGTCTGTTTGTAACACAAGTGTACCCGGTGGAATCTTCGACTGGAAGGCCTGCAGGGCATAAAAGAATTGCCCTCATCTCCAGAATATTTATGTGGAGATAAGACTCTTGGTCTGTCCACAGGCCCTGAGACCGGACACCGTCGAGGTATGCTCCCCAACCGAGCCCTGAGGCGTCTGTGGAGAGTGTCACAGTTGGGGACGGCGCTATGAAGGGGACTCCCACTGAGAGATTCCTCGAATCTAGCCACCATTGCCAGTCTCGGATTACGGACTTCGTGATCCGGACTGGATCTTGCAGATGGTCTTGCCTTTGGTCCCACTGGACCCTTAACATCCACTGGGTTACCCGCATGTGGAGACGGGCTAGCAGGACTGTTGCAATGGCCGCAGCCATAGGACCAACCTGGCAGGAACAGTCTTCTTCGCCGAAATGTCCCTGAAGAGGGATCTGACGTGTTCCGCTCTGTCCGGGGGGAGGAAAGCTTTCCCTTGGACAGTGTCCAGGACTGTACCTATGAATTGCAGAACCTGGGACAGAACCAGGCGTGACTTCTCGTAACTGATGATAATGCCCAGCGTCTCGAACAGAGACTGAGTGCATTGAATGGCAGACATCAGGGCTTCCCGGGAGGGTGCCATGAGAAGCCAATCGTCCAGGTAGGGGAACACGTAGTGGCCTTGTCTCCTCAGAGATGCAGCTAGGACCGCCATGCACTTCGTGAACACTCGAGGTGCGGATGACAGCCCGAAAGTGAGAGCTCTGAACTGACAGCGGCAACCCTGAAACTCGAAGCGCAGAAACTTCCTGTGCGCCTAAGCAACAGGAATATGCAGGTAGGCATCCTGCATGTCTAGGGACGCTAGAAAAGCGCCCTGCTTTAGCATGGGAATCAGACCTGGGAGGGTCACCATGCGGAAGCGTTTGTACAGGACTGAGTCGTTGAGGTCGCTGAGGTCCAGTATCGGATGGAGGTCCCCCATCTTCTTTGGAACCAGAAAGAAGTGGGAATAATATCCTAGTCCCCTCTGGTTCCTTGGTATGGGCTCTGGCTTCTTTTCTCAGCGCGAGCACCTCCTGCTGTATGAGCAGGGCATGCTGACCCACGTTAACGGGAGAGCAGGGGAGGTCTTGTAGGTGGGTGGTCTAGAAATTCTATGAAATGGCCTTTCTTGACCAACTGGAGAACCCACCTGTTGGTGGTGATCGACTGCCACCCTAAAAAGTGGTGAGCGATGCGACCCCCGACCTTTCTTGCCCGTTGATCCAAAGGAGGGGCGGGGCCGGGAAGAAGTCAGGCTGTGGCAGCACTGGTCCCTGCAGGCTGGGCCAGTTTAGTGTAACGTTGGCCTCTGCCTGGGGGCGACTTGGCCTGGGCTTTACGCTGAAAAGCGCCCCTTTGCTGCTGACCGTAACGTGGCTGCTGCCTTTGTTGCTGACTGCAAAAACGGCTCTGGTTCCTACGAAAGGAACTAGGCCTGATCTGTACATGGCCTGTACAGATCGGACTGCCTTCCCTGCATCCTGGAGTTTGGTGATGACCTTCTCAGAGGATTCACCAAAGAGTACCTTGCCGTTGTACGGGACGTCTAGAATATTCTTCTGTACGTCCGGTGTAAAGCCGGAGACACGGAGCCAAGAGTGTTGCCGGAGACAAACGCCTGAAGCTGCAGCTCTGGCCGAAGAGTCCGCAGAATCGTATGTGGCTTTAAGCACTTGGGTCCCCACATCTGACCCTGTGCGGAATAGGTTAAGGAGCTCCGCTTTCTGGTCGCCATCGGGAAGCTTGTCGACCAGGTCTTGGCCCGGTTCCCACAGGGCGTTCTTAAACTGTACCATATGGGTAAGGTAGTTCAGAGACCTGATAGCGCATGTAGCAGCCGCGTACATGCGCCTCCCCAGGGCATCCAATTGCTTGGATTCCTGATCCGGTGGCCGAGTGCTTATACATTGGGGTCTTTGAGACCGATCAAGTGAGGCCGTGATGACCAGGGAGTCTGCCAGAGGTTGCTTCGCCAAGTACTGGTCCTCTCATGGAGCCTTGTACAGGCGGTCGGTCTTCTTCGGCACTGCGGGAGTGGAGTGCGGGTGCTTCCACGCAGCCTTGGTGACATCTGTAAAGGTGTCCACCAAGGTGGGGACTACCACAGGCTTTGGGTCTTTCTGCTGAAGATAGCGGGCAAGGTGTCACTCGGGGTCAAGGTCTTCAGCATCCCACCCCATGTTGTCCTGGATGTGTCTCATGATCTCATTGAATGAGGGATCATCCGTGAGAACCTGGGGAGGTCATGTGGGTCAGGAGAGGAGATGCTGAGCGGAGAAGGAGATCTGGAGTAGTCCGAGGTGTCCGATCTGGAATCCTCCCAAAAGGAAATATCCGGCTCCGTCTGGGTTGCTTAGGGCTGGGAGACCCTGATGGAGATCTGGAGGGAGGCCTTCTCCTGTCTTTAGATCTGCACCTAGGAGGTAGAGTCTGTTCCTTGGGGGTTGGTGGTCGTCCTGCTGGCCCCTTAGGTGGAGGAGGGGGCGCAGGAGGTGAAGGGGTAGGAGGCTTAACGGGGACCACATCCTTTCGGATGGTGTCCCACCAAAAAGTAAAGAGTTCCTTTACTTCTTCGATATTCATACCCGATGGGCCTGGCGTTGGTGGTCTGTCGCCGGGTCGGGTCCTCGGGTGTCTCTAGTCTGTGGAGAGTTCCCGTGGGAGCCCGGCATCCTCGGTGTCGCCAGCCTGGCCTTCGGGCAGTGGGGTGCCCTCCTCCGTCGATTCCCTGTGACCGGCGCCTGCTGGTGACAGGTGGGCGGTCTTCTGCTCCGGAGATGCCGACGTCGGTTTCCTGGCCAACGCCCTCGGATCCGGCGAACGTCCGGCCGGCGACTGGTGTCTGGCTGGTGTCCTCGGTTCCTGTGAGCGCCTGGCTGATTTCGAATGTTTCGCCGACGTCGGGTGTTTAGCCAACGTCGGGTCAGACGCCCTTTTCAGAGACGTCAGGTCCTTGGTCTTTCTGGGTGCTGGATCAGGACCTCTGGGCGGTTGGAGACCGACCTGGAGTCGTGTCCTGACGTCAGGTGGAAGAAGAGGACTTATGGCGCTCAGAAGACTTCGCAGAGTCCATGAATGGAGTGGAGGAAGCCGAGGGCCTCAATATCTTAATAGGCTGGAGCGAGGAAGAGCTGAAGTCCGACCTTAACAGGGGCGGGCTGGCTGTGGCAGAGCCCTGGAGGGAGAGCGATCTGATCTGGAGCCTGAGCTGCGGGAGTCCGAGGTCTGAGTTGGGGACCTGGACCTCACCTTCTCCCGATACTTGTCCCGGTGTTTATGGGTCTTAGCAGAAGATTCTCCCCTGGAGGAAGGTTTTTGGTCCATCCTTTTTAAATTTTTCTTCGAGGAGATATGCCTGTAGTGCCTTCTGACAGCGGATCCTGGTGCGGCTGTTGAACCCTTGGCATCGTGGTCCGGGTCTAGGCAACACACGCAGGAAGAGTGAGGATCCTTGAAAGGGATCTGTTTTCCGCAGGCACACTTAGAAAGGTGACCCTCAAGTGATGGAGCTGGAGAGGACATCAGTTGGACAAGAAAAAAATCGACAGAAAGTTCTGTAGTCGTCGTACGCTAGGTAGAGACCGAGAGGCCAATGCTGGCGAGTCAACGGCAGGAAAAGAACTGGGGATTCTGGGGGACCGCCTCCTTATGTACTACGCCCAGAGGCGGTCCCCGCTGAATACTGCTAGCTAGAAAATTTCCGTGGGGTCCTGGCGCCTGCCTGCTTCAGTCCTAATGGTGCAACCTGCTGCAAGAGCCGTTTCTCGAAGTAAGATCCACATATACTGCTCCAGTGATAGCGTAGTCTGGTCCAGAGCATTACTGCATGAACTGGTGCAGATGCAGTATGGGGTATCAGCCCCATATCAGTTTCAGGACCAAGTACTTATTGTGAGAAGCCAGTCATTTCTGAAGGGTCAACGACTGGTTTTGGGGGAGAAGAGAGAAGAGATGTGGGCTAGCTGGGACTGCTGCCATGGAGGCTTGTGACTGAAGGGGACAGTACTGGAAAGACTTTCTTAGGCTTCTTCCTGGTTATTCTGGTACGATGTCACAGAATCCAGGGTGGTGATGAACTTCAATGCAGGTGAGATGTACTTCCACCCCAGGACTGAAGGTCGGTGCCCAAGAAAGGGACATCAGCTAGCCTGTGCTGGGTGCTTGCTGTGACGGTGGACAGATGCAGCCAAGCCCTATGACACTTGAGACAGCTACTGCCACGGCATGAGCACAGCAAATCGCCCACGTCCAAGGCTGTCTGGAGCTGGTGTTTAGCCAGTAATTGACTCTGCTCTCTGATGAGCTTCACTGCCAACTACTGTTTGACAGGGAGGACAAGGATGACTATGTCAAAAACTCCCATCGAAGAGTGACCAAAGTTAGTCATCATCACAGCATAGCTAGCCTGGCAGAGACCCAGAGATGCTGCAGCATACACCTTTTTAGCAGCATGGTCAATGTTACAAGGCTCTCCAGACGCTTGTCCAAATCTCCCTGGTGTCTGGATTTATGGAACACTAAATCCGTAACCAATCCCTTCTGATGGGCAATCTGAAAATTGAAAGGGAACCCATGGGGAATGCATACTTCTTGGGTACCATGCAGGCACATGGTGCCAGGCAGGATGCTGGATATTGCCAGAGCTCCAAGACCAGTCCCAAAATGGCCTCAGACATCGGGAAGGCAACCTCAGAGATTTGTCCCAGTCCAAAAATGTCCATGAAGGATACTAAGACCTCTTGTGGACTGGGTCAAGTGGGACTGACATGGATTCTGAAATGAGTCTGAGAAGTGCCAGCGTCATGTCTGGTGGTAAGCTCCTTGACCAAACTGCGGACAAAGAGGCATCTCGGAGGAGGCCATGGTCTCACAATCTGAGTCATCTAATGACTCCTCAAAAATGGCCCTCAGCTGTTCTCGCCATGGACCTCCCAGGAATCCTCTCCTGGAGTGCTCCTCTCAGACAACCGGTGGCCAAGCAGCCAGCCTCCTTAGTCGCAGTATCCACCTTTGGTTGTGGTGGAGAAGCAGCTGCGTAGTGTAGACTGGAGAGTGCCACTGGTGGTGGCCAAGAGATCAAAGGTCCAGGGTGTAGAGCCCTACCCTGCCTCGCAATGATCCATTGTTGCCAGAGGAGTTCGTTGCAGCACCAGCACATCTTGCAGCACTATCTGTTCACCTGAGGAGGTCGAGGACAGTTGACGGCAACACCTTCTGGTACAGTGGTAACCCAAAGACTACGACTGACCGCTGACAAGAAGTGCCATCCAGCAGGCTGCTGTAGACCACGTGCTTGCCCAAGTTCAGCAACACGAGCACATAAGACCCGAACTCTGGTGGAGGCTGCTCCCTTCAAGGACTGGACGAGGACACCAATCAAACCATGTCCTCCTGCATGAGGTCCGGGTGCACCAGGTTTTGAGAGATAGACTCCGATCTCGTCTGACTACTGGTCAACAGGTTCAAGAAAAATCTGGGCAGCCTGCTTGACCTTAGTCAAGTCAACTGGCTCGATGGGGGAACTGAAGAGCCTTCAATCTGCCCCAGCCCAGGGGTGCTCAACAGCCATCAGGTGACTCGAGGGACTTAAAATAGAAACAGACTTTGATGGCAGATACGGACCCCTTGGCCCATCCAGTCTGCCCATTTCCCTACCTACTGGATAAGCTGCAGATTCTAGTTAACCAACAGCCTACTTTCTGCCACCCCCCACTACAATTGCCTTATGTCTGTCCCATGCATGTTTGAATTCCCCCACTGTTTTAAACCCAACAATCTCCCCAGGAAGGCAGTTCCATGCATCCACCACTCTCTCCGTGGAAAAAAAAAAAAATGTCCTCACATTATCCCTGAGCCATCCCCCCCTCTATCTTTAAATTGTGCCCCCTTGTTCTTAAACGTTTCTATTTCTGAAAGATGCTACCCTCCTGGACTTTACTGATTCTCCTGAGGTACTTGAAAGTTTCTATCATGTCCTCCCTGTCCCTCCTTTCATCAAGAATACACATATTAAGCTCTCCGTCTCTTCATATGGTTTCTGATGCAGACCCTGCACCATTTTAGTGGCCCTCCTCTGGACGGCTTCCATCCTGTCTATGTCCTTGCGTAGATGGGGTCTCCAAAACTGCACACAGTATTCCAGACGGGGTCTCACCAACTGTCTGTACAGAGGGATAACCACTTCCCTTTTTCTACTTGTGATGCCCCTACCTATCCATCCCATTATCCCCCTGGCTCTCCTTACTGACTTCTCACATTGCTTACCCACCTTTAGGTCATCTGATGACTATCCCCAAGTCCCTTTCCATTTCTGTTGTTCTTAGTACCTCCCCTGCTATTCTGTACTCTTCTCCTGGGTTTTTGTTTCCCAGGTGCATTACTCTGCACTTCTTTGCATTGAATCTAAGTTGCCATATGTCTGACCATTCCTCCAACCTTGCCAAGTCCCTTCTCATCCTTTCTACCCCGCCTTGTGCATCAACTCTGTTACAGATCTTTGTGTCATCTGCAAAGAGGCATACGTTTCTCTCCAGACCCTCTGCAATGTCACCTATAAAGATGTTAAAGAGGACTGGACCCAGTACTGAGCCCTGAGGTACTCCATTAGCTACCTTTTCTTCGGAATGTGTTCCATTCACTATTACCTTCTGTGTCCTGTTGTGCAGCCAGTTTGTTACTCAGGCTACCACCCTGGGACCCACTCCCAGGCTGGCTAACTTGATTATTAATCTTTTGTGCTGGACTGTGTCAAATGCCTTGCTAAAGTCTAGGTAGGCCATATCCACAGCCCCTCCCTGGTCTATTACTTTGGTCACCCAGTCAAAGAAATCGATTAGATTCATCCAACATGACCTTCCTGCTGTAAATCCACGCTGCTTTGGGTCCTGTGCCCCGCTGGCCTCTAGGTACTCAAGAATTCTTTCTTTCAGAAGTGATTCCATCATTTTCCCTACCACTGAGGTCAAACTTACAGGTCTGTAGTTTCCTGCTTCTGCCTTGCTCCCACTTTTGTGAAGAGGAAGAAAAAATTACTCACCTTAGTAATGTTGTTTCTTCTAATGGAGTCTTGCTATATTCTGACATATGCAGTGAGTCCCAACCTTCGAACTGCCCCGGAGGTGAAAGAGTTAACTTTCCATGCCAGGCATGGAACGCTGAGCTCGGTTGAGACTCTGTCTGTTCTTCAAACTCAAACCGTCAGATCTTTACGAGCTAAACTCACTAAGGTCCTGTGTGGAAGCTGTAAACCTACACTAGCCAACTGGCTACTAAACATAAACCCATTTTTGGTCCCAAACAAAGACTCAAGTCAGGAGACACAAAATGAAAAAAAAAAAAAAAAAAAACAACACCACTCACCCCAAGAAAGGAAGGGTGAAAACAAAAAGGTGGGCACCTACTAAGTGCCAACACTGCACTGCCCACCCACATCCCAAAAAACAGAGGTTCTGAGAGGGGCATGCGGGGGAGGTCAGAATATAGCAAGACTCCATTAGAAAAAAACAATATTACTAAGATGAGTAATTTTTTCTTCAAACAACATGAAGTCTTGCTATATTCTGACATATGCAGAGTATAATGCAGTACCTCCATGGAGGAGGGACACAACCTACTTAGGAAATAGGCTCTGAAGCACAACTGTGCCAAACCGAGCATCACTCCTAGCCTGGATGTCCAGGGAGTAATGCTTGGTAAAAGTGTGAACTGTTTTCCAGGTAGCTGCTTGACATCTCTAGAATAGGAATGTCCCTGGCAGCAGCCAGGGAAGCAGCTGTACCTCTGGTAGAGTGAGCCCTCAGGCCTGAGGGAGGAACCGTACCCAGTTTTCATAGCAAAATTGGATACAAGAGACAATCCACCTGGCAATGGACCTTTTAGTGGCAGTCTTTACCAACCTCACCATAAGTGAGGAACAGTTGGAGGGAGTCAAACCTGTGACCCTGGTATGCTCTATGTAGTAACTAAGGGCTCTTTTCACATCTAAACTGTGCAGCCTCTTCTCTGCAGAGGAGAAATGGTCAGTGAAGTACACTGGAAGAGACAGATTGATTAAGGTGGAAATCTGAAACCACCTTAGGCAAGAACTTCCTGTCAGTCCTGAGGACTACCTTATCTCTATGAAAGGAGATAAAATCAGGCTCCACTGACAAAGGTTGTAATTCACTTATACGTCTGGCAGAAGTGATGGCTACCAGAAACACAGTCTTCCAAGTCAAGTACTTAAGCTCTGCTGAAGATAAAGGCTCAAAAGGGGGTTGCATAAGCTGAGCAATGCAAACATTGAGGTCCCAGGCAGGGGTAGGGTCCCTGAATGGAGGGTTCGTGTGAAGCAATCCCTTGAAAAACTTGGAGAATACAGGGTGAGCTGAAAGAGAAGAGGGCTTACCTGCTGAGATAAAAGCAGACACAGCTGCCAGATGCACTTTCAGTGTAGCTGGTCTCAGCCCCAAGCTATTTAAGTGGACCATATAATCAAGGACTGTGGGCAGATCAGCAGATTCTGGGAAATCTGCCCCAGAGCACCATATGGAAAATCTTTTCCATTTTGAATTATAAGTAACCCTGGTGGAAGGTTTTCTAGAAGCCTTCAGGATATCCATTACACCTTGGGAGAGGTGTAAATTAGCAAACTAACTCTTCAAGAGCCAGGCCCCGAGATTGAGAGATTTGAGGTTCAGGTACCAAACCCTCCCCTGAGCACAGGTTAACAGGTTGTAATTCCTGGGAAGACACAGGGGAAGATGGACTGCTAAGGACAGTGGGAGTGGATACCAGGGCTGTCTGGCCCAGTCTGGAGCAATCAGGATCATCTTGCAGGGTTGAGATCTGATTTTGACTAGCACTTTGAACAGGAGAGGGAAGGTGGGAAAAGCATAGAGAAACTTCCCTTCCCAATTGAGAACTAAGGCATCGAGGGGAACTGAGCCCAACACTGGGGGCCTGCAGCAAAAAAGGGGAAGTTGGTGATTGTCTGGGGCTGCAAAAAGATCCATCTGCAGGGTGCCCCATCTGGAAAATATCACCTCCAAGACCAGGGGTCCAGTGACCATTCGTGATGGCCCTGGGAAATCCTGCTGAGAGCATCTGCCAGGACATTGTCCTTGCCTGGGAGAGGTGTTCAGGGAGTAAGCCAGAGACCACAACTTCATTGCTTCGGTGCACAAGGCTGTAGACCGAGTGCCTCCTTGCTTGTTGATGTACCACATTGTGGTGGTGGTGTCTGTTCTGACCTGTACAACTTTGTTCTGAACAGATTTGGAAAAAACTAGAAGTGCTAGAAATACTGCTCTGAGTTCCAACAGATCGATATGGAGCAGAGATTCCTGAGGGGACCACAACCCCTGGGTGGTGAGGTCGCCCATGTGAGCCCCCCACCCCAAGAGGGAGGCATCTGTAGTAAGGATTAAAGAGTGAGACTGAGTGACAAAGGGGACCCCTTGTCTCAGATTGTTCTGATCCTGCCACCACTGTAGGGCCTGGATCAGGGTCTGGAGTTACTGGGATCAATTTGGTCAGAGGGTCCTTCCTTTGAGACCAAAAGGCTCTCAAATGGAACTGAATGTCCCTCATCTGAAATCCTGCTCCCTGCACTACTGCTGTAGAAGCAGCCATGTGCCCCAGGAGCTGTAGGAAATGCCTTGCTGGTCGAGACACCTGCAGGGTGAATGAGGCGGCCAGAGAGACCAGGGTCCTTGCCCTGTCCAGGGGAAGGAAGGCTCTGGCCTTTACTGTGTCTAGCTCTGCACCTATGAAGGTGAGGAGCTGGACAGGCTCTAGAACTGACTTTGGAAGATTTAGAAGGAAACCCAAAGAAGTGAGCAGTTGCGGAGTTATCTAAGTGTAACTTGACATGGTCTGGGGACTGGCCTACTATGAGCCAGTCATCCAGGTAAGGGAAGATGGCAATCTTTTGCCTTCTTAGGAAAGCAACTACTACTGCCAGGCATTTTGTGAATACCCTCGGAGCAGAAGTGAGGCCAAAGGGCATTGCTCTGAACTGGTAATGACCTGAGGGCAGCTCGAACATGAGGTACTTTCGATGGGAGCTTCTGACGAGAATATGGAAGTAGGCATCCTTGAGGTCCAGGGACACTAGCCAGTCCCCTGGCCTTAGAGAGGGTAGAATAATTCCCAGAGTCACCCTTTTGAATTTTGGTTTTCAAAGGTGCTTGTTTAGTATCTGAGATCCAGGATGGGCCGCCATTCTCCTGTCTTTTTTGGGGTAAGGAAGTACCTAGAGTACAACCCTTTGCCCTGGTGTAGGGGTGGAACCCTTTCCACAGCTCTGAGAGCTAGGAGGGAGGAGACCTCTGCCTCGAAGGCAAGTGCCTCTGATGGATTTGCAGGTGGAAAGGATCTGGTTCTCATCTTTGGAAACCTTTTGAAAGCTGAGAACCAGTCCCTGGCTTACTACTTCCAGGACCCATTTGTCTGATGACAGAGACTACCAGTCCTGGACAAAGTAAGCCAGCCTGCCCCTTACAGGTAGCTGAGAATCGGCCCTGGCAACCCCATCAGGGTGCCTATTTGGCAGGGGCTTTGGGCTGAGGGGTGGAAGCAGGTCTGCTTGTACCCCGTCTGCCTCTCCCTCTAAAGAACCCCTTCTGGGCATAAGCAGAAGAGGAGGTCTGGGCTTGGTAAAAAGGCCTATGAAGAGGCCTGCCCCTGGGAAGCTGCCTTTGAGGAGTGGCCTGCCTTTCCTTGGCCTGTGCACTCCTATAGGTGGTCCTATACTCATCCATTTTCTTCATGTAATTCTCTGTTTGCTCCCCCGAACAGAGAATTACCCACAACAGGAAAATCCATGGCCTTAGTCTCTGTATCCTGTGACAGGCTAGTACATCTGAGCCAAGCCATTCTTCGAAGTGCCACAGATGTAGCCATGACTCTAGATGACACATCATTGGAGTCCACTGCAGCATGGAACTGCACCTTGGATGCCTCAATACCATCAGCAGCCACCTGCTCCAGCTCCTTGGCAAGCTGGCCAGGGACCTGTTTTACTAGGGCCATGACAGTGTCCCATCTGGATTTCTGATACCTAGCAGTATAGGCCATATAATTGGCTTGTCTGGGTCCCAAGGATGCTGCCATGTACTGTTTCTTTGCCATGGCATCAATCCTCCTGGAGTCCTGTGTGTGTGTGTGTGTGTGTGTGTGTGTGTGTGTGTGAAGCCAAGGGAATGTTTGCCTTATCACAGGCTGCAGCCTGCACTACTCCAACATGGCTGCACTGTTGTGTAAGGAACTCCGTGTCAGAGCCTGATAATGTATACCTCTTGTCCATTCTCTTGTCCACAGGAGATATAGTGTTAGGAGTCTTTAAAATCTTAAAAGTCTGTTTCCCAAAAGATTTGTGCAAGGGAATAGACAGCCTCCTAGACTCTGGGATATCC
Source organism: Neoceratodus forsteri (assembly GCA_016271365.2). Taxonomy (NCBI): domain Eukaryota; kingdom Metazoa; phylum Chordata; order Ceratodontiformes; family Ceratodontidae; genus Neoceratodus; species Neoceratodus forsteri. Next base: position 500,610,922 of record CM028138.1, on the reverse strand, counting down.
ATCATTTCCACATAGTCAGGCTCCTCCTGGTCATCCACAGCTTCTTCCATAGGAAGCTGGAGGGTTTCAGCCACATTTTTATAAAACATGAAATGGGAGGGGGACTCAGAAAGCCTAGGAGGAGACACCCCTGGAGGTCTGTCTGGGGAGATGTCCGGGTCAATGGGCACATCCAGACTTTCAAATCCACATTCACTTTCCTCATACTCCTCTTCCTCCTCCTCCAGTTCATAAAATTCCTCTAACTCATACTCTTGAAACGGTGGAACCGGCCGAATCGAGTGCCTGCCTGATGGTGCCGGTTTGGTCGGAACCGGGGAAAGCGACTGGACAATTTTGATCGCTTTGGCTATCTCTTCAGCGGTTGGAGAGGAAAGTTTTGGCTCCACACCAGCTGATTTTTCTTTTCTAGTTCTTTTAGCCGGAACAGATTCCTCAGAATCAGCTCTCCTTTTGCCCGAAGTCTCGCTCTGGTCAGAGGGCACTCCTGGTTCGGTTTGAACCGAACCGGGCTGGCCATCCGGTTCAGCGGACTTTTTGGCCTCCCTTTCCCTGAGCCTACCAGCTCTCTTTTCTAGGGTAGCTGCAGGGAAATTTTTGCAAATCTGGCAGTCTGCATTGAGGTGGTCAAACCCCAGACAAACACAGGTGGTGTGGGGGTCAGCCTTGGCAAAGACTTCTCCACACACACTATCCAGTGGGTCCGGTTTTTCTTTTGGGTTTCTCAGACATAGTGCCAGTCCTAACCAAACGTACCCTTTTATGGCAATCCGCCAGGCAAGACCCTCTTATTGGTTCCCAACCGTGTCACGGGTCGTGGAAAAAAAAACGTAATAAAATCAGTTTTTTTTTGTTAAAGAACCGATAAGAACCGGAATCCACACTCTAAAATCACAATTAAAGATTTTTAAAACAACTTGATCGGTTCAAACCGAACCGATAACCGTTTACAAGTTCCACACAGAATAGGATAAAATAAAATCTTATCTAGTACTCACAAATACCACAGACAGAGACTGAACCGACAGGGTACGGTTTAAATTCGGTTGAAAACAGAGAAAAGCGGTACTTTAACCGACAAACTGAACCGAGCAGAAGGAAAAATCTCCGGAGCGAATGTTCAGTGAGGTGGAGTAAAGAATCTGACGGTTTGAGTTTGAAGAACAACAGACAGAGTCTCAACCTCAGCGTTCCATGCCTGGCATGGAAAGTTCAACTCTCACCTCCGGGGCAGTTCGAAGGTTGGGACTCACTGCATGTGTCAGAATATAGCAAGACTTCATGTTGTTTGAATCACATCTGCCCTCCTCCAGTCCTCAGATACCACCCATCCTCCCATGATTTGTTAAAAAGTGTGGTCAGTGGTGTCACTAGGTCCTCCCTTAGTTCTTTTAGGATTCTGGGGTGAAACCCGTCACAGCCCATTGCTTTGTCCACCTTGAGTTTTAGGAGTTCTTTCACGACTCTTTCTTCTGTATATGGACTGGTGTCAACCCCCCCTACCCAGAATGCTTCTATTGTCTGGTTTAGGTAACTCCTCCTCATCTTCTTTTGTGAATACTGAGCAAAAATATTCATTCAGTATCTCTGTCTTTTTCACTGTCTCCCTCTGCCCACCTCCCCTCTCCCTTATTAATCTTCATTATTCCTCCCTTAACCTTTCTATGCTCCCTAATGTACCTATAAAAAGGTTTTATCCCCCTCCTTAACTGAACTGGCTATTTTTTCCTCAGTTTGGGCTTTTGCTATTCTGACTGCCTTCCCCACTTTTCTGCTTTAATTGATACAGTTCCCTGTCGTGTTCCTAGTACGACTAGTAGGACCTTGATCGCTCTCAGTCCCACAACTGGTGCCGCTTGCTTTTAACACCACGGTGGGCAGGACTCTCCCAAGGTGCTGAGGGCCAAACACATTTCTCTAAATTCTCTGGTGAAAGACCCTCCAACACTGGCCCCGGCAAACAGAGCAAAGAATGAGGAGGTGCCCATTGCAGCAGCCGCCGCTGCTTCTGCCTCAAGGGTTGAAAGCTGTTCAGTCGACCCAGGCACAGCCAAGGCCTTCTTGTGGTCCTTCAGATCCAGCTCTGAAATTCGACCCAGCAAGAGCTGGAGCTTCCTGTCCTTGAGGGACTCTAGAAGCATGATTTTGCAAGGATGCACCTGTCCACGTTGTGTTGCCCTCATCACACGGATCAGTGACAGACATCTTTTGCCAACACCGCGCAAAAAAAATCTGAAACCTGGCTTCTGTTGCTCCATCATGCACTGTTGGACAGAGTCAAAGGAACTGTGGAAATAAACACAAGTAGTATCAGAAACTTGGAAAATAAAGCTTTCCTGTGGCACATAAAACCTAAGCCGGAGCCACAAAGGAGACGACCTGTTCTTCCAGAGCAAATAAAGATAATATCACGTGGCGAGGGCAGGCATATATCACCCAAGTAGTATGTCCAGCCAATGATATTGTTCCAGTGGAACTGCCAACAGTGTGGCGAAGTGGAACTGCCAACAGTGTGGAGAAGTGAACCATATCCACGCCTCCAGAAACTATAGGTCAGACTGATGTGAAATGAGGGGCAGATGAGACCATGCTATTTCGCTATAAACTAATGTTACAAAACTTTCTTATGATCACTGTGGGACTATTTTATGTACTTTGTCTTGTCTTTGGCTGCTAACCTGCAGCATTACTTGAATCACTGGATGGAGAAGACTATAGTCTACCCCTTTCAAATGTAGATCATGCTACTGACTACTGTATTGTGCTATGTAACAACTAACTGCTGTTCCATGTATGGAATAAAGAAGCTGTATGTCTTTTCATAAAAGAATTAAAGTTAAGCAGCAGGAGTAGATCAGCTGGGGGGATCCTGTGTTTCTGTAAATAAACATAGTAACGAAGAATACAAAAAACAGTAAATGAGAAAAAAACAATAGTATAAATCAAATTGTGTTTATGTTAGGTTTCCCAGTCCCCCCCAAGAGACGCTCATTAAGCATCCCCTTCCTTTTAAGCATTCTAATTTATCCTTACCTCTCATAGGAGGGCCCCCTCTCATTGCTCCTCTTCCTCCACGTCCACCACGCATTCCTCCGCGTGGAGCCCCTCTGTTACCCAGAATCCCACCTCCTCTTCCTCCAACAGCTCCTCGAGGGAGGTTCCCCACTGGACGGCCTAATCGAGCCTGGATGTTACTCTTACCTAGTCGCTGCTTAAGACTCTTCTATAAAGAAGAATAAAGAACAGTTATCTTGAATTAAAAACAGACAGCTATAGTTTGAAAACTTAATATAGAATTCCTAGTGTTTAGCAAAAAAAAAAAAAGGCAAGACATGGGAGAATCTAAGAAAGGGTAAATGTGTCAATCTAGCTACACAAAAACATTAGGCTGTATAATTTTGCTTCATTTTGTACAGATCACTTCACAGACTACATACACAACACCACAATGCTAAATAGGGCAGTCTTTCACATTTAGGGATGTCACAGACTAGTAGCATTATTTCACTGTATACCATGGTGCTGGAGGTCATAATTCCACAGTATACTCTTTTTCAGGCCAGCTGCCCAGATGTTGTCAAAATGTCCCTCCCCCAATCCCCACTTCCCACAGTTTCACATCCCAAACAGTGACTGATGTGGTAATGCAGTATTAGTAATCAATGATGGCATTACCTTTCATGGTTATACTGTGAAACTTTCTTACCGTGCCATCTCCCAGTCTCAGTTGTGTTTGGGTCATCAGCTACAAAGAAAAGAAAAGGGAAGGGGAAGACAGAAAATGTGAACCACTAGCAGAGCTTTCAGGACTTGTTTTAACCATCAAGATGTGTGCTCGAAGGCCCCGAGAAATTCAGGGTTCAGAGTCTGGGATGGAGAGGCATAGACCACAGGCTCAAGTAAGGAGAACTCCTGAATTAGCCAGGATTATGTAAACTGTCAAAAACTATCACCAGCAATCCACCGGCCTCTAAGCACACCCAAAGAATAATTCTTCTTGACCACATCAAGCAGCGCTTCATGCTCCACACTGTACACTGGCTACAGGTATTCCTCTGAAGTGCGCTACATTTCGCACCTCAATTTAACCTTGTAGTACAAAGTTAATATGTAACAAGGAAATGTGCAATGCATTCTTGCCATCTGCTCAGCATTTTAAAGACATCTGCATTTTAATGCAGACTGGTTGAGAGGTATGGATACTGTGAGCTAAAGACGGGAATAAAACACATGAAGTGCTATGGGGCAGTTTCAGCATGTGACAGCAAGGCAGATAAGGTAGAGCTGGGACCAAGAAAGGGGTAGATTTTAACATTTATTAATTAGTCTGGGACAAAGTGCTAATTGCCCTGGCTAGTGCAGAGAATCACACCTATGTTACTACTCACTGAAGTGACAGAGCTGCACAGTCACATCAATGAGCCACAGATATCAAGTTATTGAACTGAACTCCTTTGAATTTGGTGGGCAGAATCTATGCCTGCATTGGTCTTTTATTAAAAGTCATGTGAAATTCCCAGCTGGCTGTCACAGCAGACAAGGGTGAGCTTCTGTGAGGTAGTGCAATTTTTTTTTTTGTTAATTAACATTTCCTGCTGCCTACTGCAAAGCAAGCGAACATCAACCCCTGGAGTAGCATAGGGTACGAGGTCTGCTTTTCTGTCAGGTATTTACAGCTATGTTGCTGATGCTGATCACTGCATTACATAATCTTCAATACAGTGCCATGTTTTTCACCACTACAGTTAGGTTTTGTGGCCTAGAATGTCACAATGTCCCATATGGTCACCAAATTTGGTTGCATGTTACTAGTAAGAGCAATGTTTCCTACTACTCTGCCTATGTCAGGAACCAAGTAAAAAAAATTATATCAGACTATTTCTGTCTGGCAAAAAAATGGCTACAGTTACAAGAATAAAATAATGCAATCTGAAACTGTGCTAAAAAGCTGCAGTTTCCTCCAACACATCAATTTTCATGCAAGTTGACAGTTAAATATTTTAGCATGGAAACTGACACCAAGACAAATTCTCATAAGTTTTCTTCCACAACCAAAATTCCCCTCAGGATAAGCATCTGAACCACTGTGGGAGCCTCAAATCAATGGAATAAAATATAACCACAAGGTACTGGAGGAATTAACACTAAAGGAAACAAACAAACAAAAAAAAAATTACTTCTGACACCAGACTAAAAAAAGGCAGGCTACAAAAGCAAAATGATACCACATCTCCACAATGTTAGGAATAGAGATTATGAAACATCAGAAAAACTGAAACTGTCGAAACATGCAGAGTGTAACTGTTGAAAATCACTTGGAAAAAAGTACAGTTACGTAAGAACTTACCGTAACAGCAGATCTTCGAGAACAGCTCTTGCAGCAGGTAACACCATTAGGACTGAAGCCGGCAGGCGTCAGGACCCCACGGAATTCTTCTAGCTAGCCATCTTCAGCGGGGACCGCCTCCGACGTCGGTCCTGCCTCCAACGTCAGGCGTAGTACATAAGGGGGTGGTCCCGCCGGAGACTTCTGGCCGCAGGACGATATCAGAAGGGGAGACCGAGGATCTACCATCAGAAGACAAAATGGCGTAAACCCCTGCCCAAGGCTCGGAAAGCCATGCCTCCTCCAAGGGGGAAGGTGGGCGGGAAGGTACCTGCTGCAAGAGCTGTTCTCGAAGATCTACTGTTACGGTAAGTTCTACGTAACTGTACTATCTTACCGAGACAGCCTCTGCAGCAGGTAACACCATTAGACTGATTTCAACAACAACGCTTGTAAGCATTCTGGGAGGAGGAAAACAGGAAAGTCCATACCAAGTCTTGACTCCAGGACAGGAGACCTTCCAGCACGGCCAGGTCAAACCGCCTTCAACAGGAGCAATGTCCAGGCTATAATGCCTGATAAAAGTATGCACAGAGCTCCAAGTGCTGCAGCACAGATGGCAGAGGAGGAGATGTTACGAGCGTTGCAAAGGAGGTAGCCACCCCTCTAGTGGAATGGCCCCGGACTGTACCCGGGAGGGGTTTCTGCTTTGTATCACAGCAGTATGATATACACTGGACAAGCCAGCGAAAAAGGGATTGCTTTGATACTGGTTGGCCCATCATCCTGTCAGCGAAGGAAACGAAGAGTTGCTCCGACTTGCAAAGCTGTTTAGTCCTGTTCAGGTAATACCTAAGACAGCGGTGAACATCCAGGGTGTGGAGCAGCGCTTCTCTATTAGCATATTTAGGGAAATATACAGGCAGGTCAATATCCTGATTGAGAGTGAGTGCAGAGACCACCTTAGGCAAGAACTTAGGATTCGTCCTCAGGGACACTCTGTCCTGGTGGAAAATCAAATAAGGTTCCTTACACATGAGAGCGTGAAGCTCGGAAATTCTCCTTGCTGACGTAACAGCAACTAAAAATAAACGCTTCATGACAGAAACGCAGCTCGCAATCCGCGGCAGGTTCAAAAGGGGGAAGCGCGAGTTGTTCCAGGACAAAGAGTAAATCCCATGGAGGAACAAGGTCCTTAATGGGTGGCCTAAGGTGTAACAACCCCTCTCAGAAAATCTCGAGAGGCGTCAAGTTTCGCCACTGTGCGCTGTCCCGGGAAGTGGTAAGCAGAAATAGCACAGAGGTGCACCTTAATAGAGGAGTAGGCGAGACCCGAATGGAAAAGGGAGAGCAGGTATTCTAACACCGCTTTCACCGGGCAACCTAGAGGGGAAAGGCCGCGTGCTTGCGACCACAGGCAAAAACGGCACCACTTCATGGCGTACGTCGCATGCGTTGCTGGCTTTCTGGCTGCGGAAAGAACTTCCACCACCTCTTGCGAGACCCCATGTCGCAAAATGGCTATGTCTCTAGGAGCCAAACATGCAGGTTCAGTGAGCGTAAGTCCGGGTGGACTAGAGAACCTTCCTCCTGAGACAACAGAAGGGAGCTGAAAGGCAATGGAATTGGAGGTTCCCAGGACAGCTGCGTTAGCAAGGGGAACCAGATCTGTCTGGGCCAGAATGGGGCTACCAGGATCATTGCTGCATGCTCCCTGCGCAGTTTGAGAAGAACTCTCTGGATCAACGGGAAGGGAGGGAAAGCGTAGAGGAATCTGTCCGCCCAGGAGAGGGACAACGCGTCTCACCAGAAAACACCAGGCCCTGGATCTAGCGAGCAAAAATTGGGCAGTTTTGCGTTGGATGGGGAAGCGAATAGGTCCAGTTCTGGAGTGCCCCATCGAAGAAACAGATCCTCTGCTACCCCTTGAAGAAGTTCCCACTCGTGGACTCTGGCCTGGAAACGACTCAGGCCATCTGTGATTGTATTGTCCACTCCGGGAACGTGAACTGCAATCAGGCTCGCTGCGTGTCGACTATCCAATCCCACACTCTCATCGCTTCCTGCAAAGGGGTAAGAGTGTGCTCCTTGTTTGTTGAGGCACTACATCACCGCCCGTATTGTCTGTCTGGGAGCAAGAGAGAGTATTTGTGATCTCTGACTGAAAGACCTGCAGGGCATAAAGGACCGCCTCATCTCCAGAATGTTAATGTGAAGATGAGCTTTGAGGGTCCACGCCCCTGGGACTCACCTGCTCAGGTGTGCTCCCACCCCAGCCCTGGAGGCGCCTGTGGAGAGGATTACCCAGGACGGGCGCTAACCGATACCCGCAGAAAGTGTCCCTGGGTTCTAGCCACCATTGCCAATCTCAATCACGGTGTTCGTGATCCTGACCGGATGCTGCATGTGGTCTTGCCTTTGGTCCCACTGCACCTTGTGCATCCACTGAGTTACCCGCATGTGGAGCCTTGCCAAAGGGACGGTCGGAATGGCCGCAGCCATGTGTCCGAGCAGACGAAGGACCAGCCTGGCAGGGACAGTCTTCTTCGCCGAGAGATCCCTGATGAGGGATCTGATGCGTTCCGCTCTGTCTGGAAGAAATGCTCTCCCCTGAACGGTGTCCAGAACTGCGCCTATGAACTGCAGCTTCTGCGACGGTACAAGGAGACTTCTTGTAATTGATTATGATGCCCAGAGACCGAAACAGAGTCTGGGTGCTCTGGATAGCCATCAACCCCTCTCTGGAGGCGGCCAAGAGAAGCCAATCGTCCAAGTACGGAAACACAGTGGCCCAGTCTCCTTAAAGACGCTGCCACGACTGCCATGCATTTGGTAAAGACCCTGGGGGCCCATGACAGTCCGAACGGGAGAGTGGTGGCCGAGGAACTCGAAGCGCAGGAACCTCCAGTGCGCTTGAGCTACGGGTATATGCAGATATGCGTCCTGCATGTCCAGGGACGCTAAGAAGGCGCCTTCTTTAGCATGGGAATAAGACCCCAGGGTCACCATGCTAAACGCTTGTAAGCGACCTGCCATATTGAGGTCGCTGAGGTCCAGGATTGGATGGAGGTCCCGTTTTCTTCGGAACCGGAAAGAAGTGGGAATAGCATCCGTACCCTCTCTGGTTCTCTGAAACATACTCTACCGCTTCCTTTTGCAGGAGCGCAAGTATTTCTTGCCTGATAAGCAATTTGTGCTGACCCGAGTAACGGGAGAGCAGAGGAGGCCTCAAGGGTGGCTTGCCTGCGAATTCTATAAAGTGGCCTTTTTCGACCAACTGAAGAACCCACCTGTCGGTGGTTATGGACTGCCATCCTGGCAGGAAATTCGCAATACGACCCCCTACCTTGATATCCTGTTGATCCTGAGGGGCGGGGGCCGGGAAGGAGTCAGGCTGTGGCGGCGGAGGGGCCCGCGGGCTGAGCCAGTTTAGCTGGACGGGCTGTCTTCCCTGGGCTCTGCGGGAACCGGAGCCCCTCTGCTGTGGACCGGTGCGGGACTGTTGTCTCTGTGTCCGTCTACCTAAAACGGCTTTGGTTCCACGAAGGAACTAAGCCTCGGTCGGCACATTGCCTGGACCGCTCTCCGCTTCCGCCTCTGAGCTTGGTGAGAACCTTCTCAGAGGGTGCACCAAAGAGAACTCTCCTTCGAAAGAGGCGCCCATGATGTTTTTCTGGACATCCGTGTAAACGGAGACACAGAGCCTGAGTGTTCTCCGGAGGCATACGCCTGAAGCGCTCTGGCCGAGGAGTCTGCGGAATCATACGCGGCTCACAGCACCTGGGTTCCCACGTCCGAACCCGTACGGAGGAGCTGTAACATCTCCTCCTTCTGCTCACCTTCTAGCAATTTCTCCGCCAGATCCAGTCCCTGTTCCCACAAGGCATTTTGGAACTGTACCATGTGGGTCAAGTAGTTCAGGGACCTGATGGCGCATGTAGCGGAAGCATACGTGCGCCTGCCCATAGCGTCCAGCTGTTTGGACTCCGGGTCCGGTGGCAGGGTGCTCAAATGTTGCGGTCTCTGGGACCGGTCATGAGAGGCTGTTATGACCAGAGAGTCGGCCAGAGGATGTTGAGCCAAGTACTGGTCCTCCTTAGGGGCCTTGTACAGGCGGTCAGCTTTCTTCAGCATCGCCAGGAGCGAGTGTGGACGTTTCCACGCTGCCTTGGTGACGTCCACAAAAGTGTCCACCAAGGGTGGTACCACCACAGGCTTGGGATCCTTCTGCCGAAGATCCCTAACAAGGCGTAGTCTCTCGGGGTCTAATTCTTCCGCATCCCATCCCATGTTCTCTTGGACATGTCTCATGATTTCGGAGAACGATGCGTCATCCGGAGGAGATCCAGGAAGCTCACGTGGGTCTGGAGAGGGGATGTGAAGAGGAGAGGGGGATCTGGATCCTGTTGAGAACTCCGATCTCGTAACCTTCGTCGAAGGTGAACAACGGCATCTTCTGGGTCTCTTAGGACTGGGTGACCCTGAAGAAGATCTAGATGGAGGTCTCCTTTTATCAGGTCTCCACCTTGGAGGGTCCGTAGGCTCTTGGGGGAGAGGTACTCTGCCTGCAGCCCCGGACGGGGAAGGGGGCGCAGGAGCCGGAGGGGTCGCAGGTGGTGGAGGAGGAAGAGGAGGCGGTGTGGAAACCATATCCCTTTTAATGGTATCCCACCAGTGAGAAAAGAGCTCCTTGACCTTGGAAGGGGAAAGGCCCGACGACGGACCGGGCACCGGTCGTCGGCTCCTCAGGGGCCTCAGGTTGTGGAGAGGGCTCCCTGGGAGGTGTGACAGACCGGGTCCGCCTGCCTGGCCTCGGTCTGCGCCAACCTCCTACAGGGCTCTGGCTTCATTGGGGACTGGGGTTCCACCTGGAGGACACTAGACTATACTGGCAGGATGGTCTGCATCTGTCCAGGAAGGAACAAGTCTTTGAGCAATCGTTTAAATGCTTCATTGGCAAGTTTTTAAACTAGTCAAAGGGGAGGCACTGACAGCAGCAGGAAAATCCCAGCCTCCCTACAAAACAGGGTACTAAATGAGAAAAAGACTGAGGTAGAAACGGTCAGTGGGGATGCTGCAACAGAAGGTAAAGCCATCAAAAATGAGAGCAATGAGTACTAATGCCCGTAGTCTGAGTAACAAGCTTCCTGAATTAGTGGCCTTGATGGAGGAGGAACATCTGGATATCGTGGCAGTCACAGAAACATGGTACACACAAAACCATGACTGGGACATAAACATACCAGGATACACTGTCTACAGGAGGGACAGAGACGGTAAAAGAGGAGGAGAAGTAGTTCTTTACATAAGGGAAGGAATAAAAGCAACAGAACAAAAGGGTAAACAGGGAGGAGAAGAAGCACTGTGGGTAAATTTGGAGACAGGCAATGGCACCACAATACGCACAGGAGTTAGACACAGATCCTCTCTCAGGGGAGGAAATGGACAGGAAATGAGAGAAAGTATACTTAGAATGGCAGAAAAAGGGAGATATTGCTGATGGGTGATCTGAATATGCCAGATGTTAACTGAGTGCAGCTGCAGCTGCCACTCAAGAGTGCAGTTATTCTAGATGCCCTACAGGGGCATGCCTTAGACAACTAGTACTGGAGCCCACTCGAGAGGGAGCAATATTAGACTTGATCTCTCAAATGGAGATGGAGAGGATTACAGATGGTAGAAGTGGGTAGCCATCTGGGAACTAGCGACCATCGAACAGTATGGTTCACAATAAACACAGCAATAGAGTCAAGTCATACAAAGGCACTGGACTTTAGGAGGGCTGACTTTGCCAAAATGGGTGAGTGCCTAAGGAATGCACTAGCAAATGGGCAGGAAGGAGGGGTGGAAGAACAATGGGGAACAATAAAAACTGCCATCACAGAGGTAACGAGCCTTTGTATGAAGCAAATAAAACAAGTCGATGTAAGAAACCACTATGGTTCTCAAAGGAAGTGGCAGTGAAGGTTCAAGAGAAAAAGAAAGCATTCAGGAAGTACAAGGAATCGCAGAAGGATCAAGACAGAGAACTGTATCAGTTAAAGCAAAAGGAGGCTGGGAAGGCAGTCAGAACAGCAAAGACCCAAACCGAGAAAAAGATAGCCAACGCAGTTAAGAAGGGGGATAAAATCTTTTATAGGTACATCAGGGAGCGAAGGAAGACCAAGGGAGGGATAGTGAGGCTTAATAAAGAGGAGGGAGGAAGGGTGGGCAGAGGGAGACTGTGAAAAGGCAGAGATACTAAACAAATATTTTTGCTCAGTATTTACAAAGGAAGAGGAGGAGGTACATAAAACAAACAGTAGTAACACGCTGGATACAGAAGTTGATACCGGCCCATTTACAAAAGAAAGGGTTCTGAAACAACTCTTAAAGCTGAAGGTGGACAAAGCAATGGGGCCTGATGGGATTCATTCCAGAATTCTAAAAGAACTAAGGGTAGAACTAGTGACACCACTGACTACCCTTTTTAACAAATCATGGGAGGATGGGGTGGTACCCGAGGACTGGAGGAGGGCAGATGTGATTCCCCTTCACAAAAGTGGGAGCAAGGCAGAAGCAGGAAACTATAGACCTGTTAGTTTAACCTCAGTGATAGGGAAAATGCTGGAATCACTTCTAAAGGAAAGAACTGTCGAGTATCTAGAGGCCAGAGGGGCACAGGACCCTAGGCAGCATGGATTCACAGCGGGAAGGTCACGTCAGACGAATCTGATAGATTTCTTTGACTGGGTGACCAAAGCAGTAGTACATCAGGGAGGGGCTGTGGACATGGCCTACCTAGACTTTAGCAAGCATTTGACAATCCCACACAAAATATTACTATACAAGTTAGCCAGCCTGGTAGTGGGTCCCAAGATGACAGCCTGGGTAAAGAATTGGCTGGAGAATAGGACACAGAGAGTAATAGTAAATGGAGTCCACTCAGAAGAAAGGAGGGTTACTAGTGGGGTACCGCAGGGTTCAGATAGACTCGTCCTCTTTCAATGTCTTTATAAGCTACATTGCAGAAGGACTGGAAGGAAAAGTATGTCTTTGCAGATGACACAAAGATCTGCAACAGAGTTGATGCACAGGGGTGGGGTGGAAAGGATGAGAAGGGACTTGGCAAGGTTAGAGGAATGGTCAAATGTATGGCAGCTTAGATTTAATGCTAAGAAGTGCAAGGTAATGCACCTGGGAAACAAAAACCCAGGGGAAGAGTACACAATGGGGGGTGAGATATTATCAACAACAAAAATGGAGAGGGACCTGGGGGTAGTCATATCAGATGACCAAAAGATGGGCAAGCAATGTGAGAGGGCAGCAAGGAGGGCTGGGGGGATACTGAGATGCATAGGGAGAGGCATCACCAGTAGAAAACAGGAAGTTATTATCCTCTGTAAGACAGCTGGTGAGACCCCATCTGGAGTACTGTGTGTAGTTCTGGAGACCCAATCTCTGCAAAGACAGACAGGATGGAAGCTGTCCAGAGGAGGGACACTAAATGGTGCAGGGTCTGCACCGGAAGACATATGAAGAGAGACTTAGGAGCTTAATATGTATAGCCTCGAGGAAAGGAGAGAGGGGAATATGATAGAAACATTCAAGTACCTCAAGGGAATCAACAAAGTCCAAGAGGGTAGCATCTTTCAAAAAAAGGTGTGCAAGAACAAGAGGGCACAATTTGAAGATGGGGGTGAGGCATCAGAGGTAATTTAAGGAAGTATTTTTTCACAGACAGGGTTGTGGATGCATGGAACGGCCTTCCGGAGGAGGTTGTGGAGTCAAAATCAGTGGTGGAATTCAAGCATGCATGGGATAGTCATAAGGCAGTTCTGGGGGTGGGGGTAGGAAGAAGTAGGCTGCTGGTTAACTAGGATCTGCAGCTTATCCAGTAGGTAGGGAAATGGGCAGACTGGGTGGGCCAAGCGGTCCTTATCAGCCGTCAAATTCTATGTTTCTATGGTAGTCTCCTGACCGACGTTGGTAGGAGGCGTTGGGGTCCTCTTCTCAACAGTTACGGGTGGGCCATTGGCCCTTATCTGCTGACACTGTCTATGTATGTATCTATGTATCTGGCGGTCGACCGCTCCTGGGACCTGTGATGGGTGGCCGACGGCTTCTTAAGAGAGGTGAGCTCCTTGGTCTTTCGCTGGGGAGGAGGAGGCAGGAAACAGACCTGACGTCGGGTTCGGAATGGCGGGAACCCGACTTGTGATGATGATGACGGTCCCCAGACCTGACCAGGGCCTTGGAGGAAGACGATGAAGAGGGCCTGGAGGTCTTGGCCTGTGAAGAGGAAGAGGAGCCCGAAGGTTTCTTCACCGCAGCGGGGGGAGGCTCAGAACGGGCCCGGGAGGGCGAACGGTTGGACCGGAGCCGGAACTACGTGAGTCAGTGGCCCTAGGACGGGACTTGAAGGAACCCTCTCTCTGTGCTTCTCAGCTGTTTCCGGCCTTTCTGGTGAATCCCCCTTGGATGTGTCTATGGCCTTAATCTTCTCCTCGAGCAGGAACGCCTGCAGAGCCTTCTGGCGACGGATCCGGGTCCGGCTGTTGAACCATTGGCAGAAATTGCAGGACCGGGTGTCGTGGTCTGGGCCTAGGCACCGGACGCAGGCCGAATGCGGATCCTTAAACGGGATTTGCTTCCCACAGGCGCACTTCGAGGGATGGCCTTCAGCGGAGGTTGGAGAGGACATCAGACAGCAACTGAGCCGAAGAAAATAATGTTTTCCCGAAGGAAGAACTTAACCGTGCGTCGCGCGCTTAGAAACGATCCGAAGGGTCGAGACATGCAAGTCGATGGCGGGAAAGAACTGGGGAATCTGGCGGGACCGCCCCCTTATGTACTACGCCTGACGTCGGAGGCGGGACCGACGCCGGGGGCGGCCCCACTGAAGATAGCTAGCTAGAAGAATTCCGTGGGGTCCTGACGCCTGCCGGCTTCAGTCCTAATGGTGTTACATGCTGCAAGAGCTGTATCTCGAAGTAAGATCAAACATTTCTGTTGTTAACTACAAAGGAAAAAAAAGACAAAGTGTGAAGAAACTGAACGGTGAAGGCCAAGGGAAACTGCAGCTTCTCCCTCAGGTGACACAAGCACTGGGTTTCTAGCTGGACAATGGAACACAGAAAGGTAAGGTCCTGTGATGTCAGAGCCTGTCAGTCGATCTAGTTTGAAGATGCAATTACCTAGCAAGTTATGACTAATCCAGGGACAGTGTGAACAAAACAAGAAGCTACCGTAATTCCCCGTTTTTCCTGATGGTTCCAATGCTGTCCATGGGTAAGTTAGTTAATACATATGTGTAATGTGCTCTCCCACCCCACTCGGGCAGGTGGTACAGCCCAAAAGCTGACACCTCAGCAACAGACCCCTGGGAACACTGAACATTCCATCTGCAATAGCTACCTCAGTACACAAAACTGTCAACATAGTGCACAATAATATAAAACCAACAATATACACCTGTTATTTATCAATGCCACCATTCCCAGTCGAACATTTGCATAAATATATGTCAGAAACAAATTGGAAAAATACAGGCCACCCTGTCTTGATAGGACCCACTTCCGGAATATGTATTTGTGACTTCCATCCCACATTTTCCATTCATGGCCTCCCACATCAGGCATCAGGTTCACTCTTGGATCTCAGTGTCTTCCATTCTTGAAAGCTTGCCTTAAACAGAAAATCTATTTAGTCAATGAAGACACAACTGCATCTTTTATGACCAACGAATACCCAAGTAGGCTTCCCAAATGAATAGAATCTTGTACGTCTTCACCACGTAACCTATTAGCTTGCTTCACCAATTATGAGTTATTATATAAAAGCGTCGAGATATAGTTGAATCTGAAGCCCTGAAAAGAACACAGTATGCATCTTTCAATACAAAATCAATGTACGTCTAAAATATTCTTACCTATATACTGGACACTGTTCTCCTGATCAGCAGATGGCTCCAGGGAGAGGCCCCATTGACAATGCTGGAACTAAAGAAAAAGGAAATTACGGTAAGTATGGTGGAATTTCTCCCTTCTGTATTGCTCCACGTTGTCAATGGGGAAAGTAGTTAAAGCATATGGGTTCCAAAAAGTAGTACCCATCTAAGTAGGACAGGAGAGAATACCGTCCCATATAATTTGCTAACCAACAGTTTCTGGACTCATCTGACAACTACCGCTTGCCAAATTAATACTGGACAGTTGTGACAGCAAACAGCAGGGCATAAACTTTGAAGCCAAGAATGGTGCACTAGAAAACCATTTGCTTGACTTCAAAAAAACATAGCCCTCTTAGCCAATGGTGCTACGAACACCCTGGGAGGGAAAAAAGCTGTCCTGAACAAACCATTCCTTTTTGATGGCAAATGCAAGGGAGGCTTTATTCCTCTGCTAACATAATTAAATAAGGTCTTTGTTCTTCCTGCTGCTCAGGACAGAAAACAGGATAGGGCTGATGACAACACAAAAAAAAAACACGATGTGGGCATCATGCTGTCTTTTACACCTTATACTGTATACATTACTAGCGTGTACTCTGTGCCAAACTATGTATCTGTGGAACTTGGAGGCGCACTGGTGTCTCCCACACGCAAAACATCCAAACCTTGAGGCCTTGGAGGTCAGAGCACCCTGGTCTCTGACCACCAAAAACAAAGTTCCGCACTCTGCCAAGACTTTGAAGATGACCACTTCTTTACAGACCATCATAGAGATTCCTCCTCTGTCAGAAAAATACAGTTACGTAAAAACTTACCGTAACAATAGATCTTCGAGAGAGGCTCTTGCAGTAGGTAATTACATATAGGACTGATGCCGGCCGGCGTCAGGACCCAACAGAAAAATTTCTAGCTAGCAGTCTCTGGTGGGGGACCGCCCCCACGTCAGGTGACCGACACCCTGTGGCGTCAGTATAAAGGGGCGGTCTCCCACGCCCACCTTCCAGTTCTTTCCGGCCAAAGGCCAAAAGGCAAGATGAGAGAAGCGGATAGTTCCCTTCCTGGAAAAGGATCGGAAAAAGGTTAGGGGGATGGAGGGCGGGAAGGTATTACCTACTGCAAGAGCCTCTCTCAAAGATCTACTATTATGTAAGTTCTTACGTAACTGTACTATCTTACTTCGAGAGGGCTCTGCAGTAGGTAATTACATATAGGACTGAGTCCCAAGCAGTCTAGAACAAGGAGAAGCAAACGGGAGGAGGAAAGCTACTCAGAAGTAGACCCTCTGGTTGTGAAGGCCTTAGGAAAGGAGGCCTTGCAAAACAGCCAGCCTGAAGCCTGCTCTACAGCGAGAGGCAATGTCCAAACTGTAATGTTTCATAAAGGTATGGACAGAAGTCCAAGTGGCGGCTGCACAAATGTCAGCCGCTGACACGTTCTTGAAACAAGCCACAGAGGCAGCAACCCCTCTGGTGGAGTGGCCTCGAACTTGGCCCGGCAGGGTCTTGTTGTACTTGTCATACCAGAAAGTGATACAATGAGCCAACCATTTCGATAGGCATTGCTTAGATACAGCATTGCCTTCTCTTTTATGAGCAAAAGAGACGAACAGTTGATCAGTCTTTCTGAGATCCCTTGTCCTGTTGGTGTAGTATCTCAGAATTCGGTAAACATCCAAAGTATGCAGGAGGTACGCGCCTTGATTGGAGTGCTGCGTAAAAAAGGCAGGCAACTCTATGGATTGATTCAGCGTCTATTCCGCTACCACCTTAGAGAGAAACTTAGGGTTGATACGCAGAGCCACACGTTCCTTGTGAAAAACCAAATACAGGATTTTAGACTTCAGGGCCTGAAGCTCAGAAATGCGTCGAGCAAAAGTAATGCCCACTAGGAAGAACTTTAGGTCCACTGAGGCTGCTGGCTCGAAAGGAGGCAAGAGCAAGCTTCTCTAAAATGAAATTCAGATCCCAAGGAGGGGCAGGAACCCGGATAGGGGGTCATAAGTGAAGGACCCCTCTCAAAAAGGTCTTAGAGACCTCCAGCTAAGCAAACGTTCTGTCTGCAAAGGGGACATGATAGGCCGAAATGGCCGCCATGTGAACATTTAAGGATAAATGGCTGAGACCCAGATCGAAGAGGTGTCGCAGGTAATCCAGAAGTTGGCCGACAGAGCACGAGAAGGGCTTGACATCACTGGAGGCAGCCCAAACAGAGAACCGCTTCCATTTCATGGCATAAGTAGATCTGGTTGAGGGTTTCCTGGCCTCCACCAGAATCTCAGCTACGGGGAACGGACCCCTGAATCGGGCTTGAGCTACGTCTGCAGGAGCCACGCGTGCAACTGAAGGGACTTGAGGCCTGAATGGACCAGGGTCCCCTGATCCTGGGTCAGCAAAAATAGCGACAGAGGAAGAGGAGGTTCCTCCGAGTACCGTTGCAGAAGAGAGAACCAAACTTGCCTGGGTCAGAAAGGAGCAATCAGAATCATTCAAACTCCTTCCGAACCGAGTTTCTGCAAGAACCTCGCAATCAGTGGAATCGAGGGGAAGTCACAGTCTAATCTACCCTTCCAGTCTAGAGACTGGGCGAGTCTCCAAAAAATGCCGCACCCTGGAGCGAGCGAGAAGACAAGAAATTCTGTGTTTTGAGGGGAAGCAAACAGATCTACCTGTGGAGTTCCTCAGCGCAGGAAGATGTCGTCTACGACCCCGATCCAGTTCCCATTCGTAAGCTAGAGCCGATGACCGGCTTAGCCTGTCTGGCAGCGTGTTCTCGACCCCCAGGACATGAGATGCCATGAGGTGAAGGTTGTGCTGCACTGCTCAATCTCAGACTCGCATCGCCTCTCTGCAAAGGGGGTAGGAATGAGTTCCTCTGCCCCAATAAACTGGAGCCTCTGGACGGGGATCAGATGGGACTTTGCCTGGTTGACGGTAGTACCCAAGCAGGCAAAGACCTGCTGGGTAAGGGAAAGGAAGCGCAGGAGTTCCTCCCTGGACGGGGCCGCCAGGAGCCAATCATCCAGGTACAGGAAAACCTGCAACCCCTGGGTACACAGGTAGGCTGCTACCACCGAAAGGCATTTGGTGAACACCCGGGGCGCTGAGGAAAAACCAAATGGGAGGGCCTCGAACTGGCAGTGGTCCCCCTGGAACGCAAAGCGCAGGTATTTGCGGTGGGAAGGACGGATAGGGATATGCAGGTAGGCATTCTGCATATCCAAAGCGCACAGCCACTGTCCTGGCCGGAGAAGGGGCAGGAGGCTCTGCAGAAAGAGCATCCTGAACCTCTTGTACTCCACTAGCAAGTTCAGGGAGCTGAGGTAGAGAATTGGCCTCACATCCCCAGTTTTCTTTGGGACCAGGAAAAAATGGGAATAGTACCCCGTTCCCTGAAAAGGAATGGGGACGGGTTCTATCGCCTCTTTCAGCAAAAGTGCTGAAATCTCTTCCTGGACCAGAAGATGATGTTCCCAAGAGTACGACGACCTTGGGGGAGGGTGTCGAGGGGGTTTCTGAAGAAACTCTTGAGTGTCCTTCTGCGATCTGCCGGAGCACCCAGGAATCTGAAGTTATCCTCTCCCAACACGGGAGATGGAGGGAAAACCTCCCTCCTACCGGTTCCTCTGGAAGGCCCAGAGGCTGTGGGAGAGGAAAGGAGTCAGGGTGTGTGGGGCAGCGTCGCAGCCGAACCACACGCTGCTTTTTTGGGCGGAGGGGGCTTGGCAGCCAGAGGTGCCCGGTGTTTATTGGCCCGCTTTCCCTGGGGCTTTGCCTTTTGCCGATTCAGTCTGTGAAAGGAACAGCGTTGCGTTTGATGGGGGTGGTACATGGAGTCCACAGACTTCAGTGCAGTCCCCTTCTCCTGCAGATCGGTTATAATGTCCTTGACATCACCACTGAACAGCACCGAACCCCGGAAGGGCGCTTCCTGAATAGCAGACTGCACTTCCGGGACCAACCCCGACACACTGAGCCAGGCATGACGCCGCAAGTCTACAGCGGAAGCGGAGCTCCTACCAGCAGTGTCCACTGCATCGTATGTAGCACGAAGCATGTGCCGACTGGCCGAACGTGCAGAGCAGACGAGGTCAGCCACTTCCTGTTTGACTTGAGAGTCAGGAAGGGAGTCCAATTTCGATTCCACCTCACTAAGAATCGCCTTCTGGTAATCCCCCATGTGACCGACATAATTTAGGGCCCTAATTCCCAAAGTGGAAGAAGCAAAGATCATCTTCTCATACTGGTCCAGAAGACGGGATTCTGTGGCAGGTGGAGACGAGCTCAGATGTTTCGGGTTAGCTGTCCGGCCATGAGCGGCGCTAATCACGACCGAATCAGCTCGAGGGTGAGAATCTAGAAAGTCAACACTCTTGGGAGCCTGATATAGCCTGTTCGACTTCCGAGGAAGCGGGGCTAAACCCCGACAGTTGCTTCCAAATATTGGAAACAAGAACAGCATGAGGCTCAATCCAGGGTGGCACCAAGGTAGGAGCTGTTTCGGGCAGGTCCAGATCCTCAACGAGTTTCTTATGCTGCGGATCCGGCTCCAAGGAATGCCACTTATGAACCTCCTGGATTTTGCACAGCAACTCTGTAAAGGAAGGATCCTCCGGAGGAGACTTCGGAGGAGTCCTAGGACTGGGCTTAGACAGAGAGCGTGGCTCGTCGTCCGGCTCGGAGCAACCGCCGGAGTCATCTGAGGAGGAAGAAGATGAAGAGGAAGACTCCCTCTCCCAGTGTGGGGGAGGAACAGACCCCTTGGAAGGTCCTTGGGGAAGCGTATCCTGCCCCGCCCTGGAACCAGAGGGCTCGCCACTGGTGTCCGGAGGTGGAAAGGGAGTCTGTCGTCGTGGACGTACGGGAGCCGGAATCGGCACCGTCGTCGTGAGACGACTCTCCACCTCTCTGGTGATCTGAACCTTGGCCTCAGCCTACCAGGAGGCCAGAGTCTCCTTCAAGTCCACCGGCGGCTGAGGGGGTGGTGGAGGAGGAGATACTGGTTAATTGTACCGTGGCATATTCAAACCCGACGTGCGGAAACCTCTCGTCAGGTATTGAGGCACTGGGTACTGCGGCACTGGATAGGCCGCATCTGGTACTGGAGCCGCCTGATACTGCGGAGCCGGGTAAGACCCGGCCTGATACGGGGGTCTGATGGAGACGGTCCGCCGGAGAAACCACTGGCAGGCCTGAAGCGAAGGCCCGCGCCTGAGCCAGTCTGGGAACTGGACGTCAGGTAGTCAGCCCAGCGGGCGACAGCCTGACAGGGGTGCAGCAGGAACCTGGCACGCCTCGGGATGGAGGGGAAAAACCCTCGGGTCAGTCTGAGGAGACCCAGAGTCCCCGGAGGGCAGTGATGGCTGCGGGAAGCTGGGAACAGCAGATGTGAGAGGGTCTGGCGTCGGCACAGCCGCTGTGCCGGCGTCAGGCAGGCAGACGTCAGACTTATCAGCGGAGTCCGGCGACGCCGGAGGGAGTCGTGACGTGTCGACTTGTTGGACCCATTGCCCGAGGCAGGTCGCCGGGCGAAGAGCGCCTGGCCAGGTGAAAGAGGGCCCATGCACCGCCTGGGCGGTCAGGCGACTCACCGACTGCTCTCCATGCGGGCGCCAGAGGAGCCGACATCTCGCTTACTGGAGCCGTCGAACCAGTAGGTCACACGGTGGCGGCTTTACTGGGAGCGGAGGCCTCCTGCAAATAGCCGAGGCGCCCGAAGGGAGCCGAGGCCAGGCAGGCGGGCGGGCTTGGCAGCCTTGGAAGCCTCCAAGGTGGCTGCGCGAGCAATCCTCCTGAGGGGCCGCTACCTGCAGCACGGCGACCCAGAAGACGACGCCGCATGAGGCGCTCTTTTTACCCCCGTAAGCCTGCTTTTCTTCTTACAATGGCATTCAGGGGAAGTGGATGCCTGCCGGAACTTTTTTAACTCCTTCTCCATGGAGCACATTTTTTTCTTTAGTATGTGGGCCTCCAGGGACTGCTGCCTCCGTCTGCGGGTGGCGGCGTTGAATTTAAGGCAGCACTGGCACTTCACCTGATGATCCGGGTCTACACAGAAGAGACACTGGGACTGGCCGTCCTTGTGCGCAAGCCGGGCGCCGCACGAGTCGCACTTATTTTTGTGCTCTGAGGATGTAGGGGACAACATACACAGACAAATGCCGAATGATTTAGTCGAAGAAAAGACTGTAAAAACTACCAACGAGAGAGTGATGAGCGTTGAACTTTACCGCGAAGCTCTGACATGAGCCAACGGCGGGAAAGAACTGGAAGGCGTGCGTGGGGGACCACCCCTTTATACTGACGCCACATGACGTCGGTCACCTATTGTGGGGGCGGTTCCCGCCAGAGACTGCTAGCTAGAAATTTTTCTGTTGGGTCCTGACGCCGGCTGGCACCAGTCCTATATGTAATTATCTACTGCAAGAGCCCTCTCGAAGCAAGATCCCCCGTTATTGGTCTCCACCTGTTCATGGGAACCAGGCTGCCAACAGTGTACACGGATAGCTGTTCCAAAACTGCAGACCATGGTCTCCTAGCTCACTTAGATTAACAGAGGGAACCTTCTTTTGACCCCTGAATCTTGTGGATACAGGGCAGCAGTGAAACAACCACTAAACCAGCATCCTTGAAGGAAAAGTTCCACTGCCGAGGTGGACATCCTGTGCCTCCACCCATGGTCACCGGAAGACTGAAGGGCCTCAATGCCAGAGATCTCATATGGCTGCATAACATGACCTGTGGCCACCAAATCTTCCACAGTGAAGGTCAAAATACACCCCCTCCCGTACAAATTCACAACCTATACAAACTGCCTGTGCATTCTGTTCTCCTGCTCGAAGTTCCATTAGGATTTCGACTGTGACTACCAACAACTCAACTGTCGCACACTCAATCCTTAAGGATTCTCCTCGAGAAAAGAAAATCATTCTGGAGTCAGATAAACCTTCTACACAGCCACTCTGACACCCTCAGATACAGGAACTCTTCCACGGGTGCGCTCTTCAACTCAGCCATTCAGTCCGAATCTTAGATCACCAGCTGTGTAGACCATTATCTTGCAACAGCTTGCTCACAGAAATAAGTCTCGCTTCCAACCGCAAGTATATACCTTAGCAACTCCTGCTGCTCATTTTTAAGTCCCCCCCCCTTTTTGTACTCAAGATCATTTAGAGATTGGAAGGAGTGGGTCCAGAGACTTTAGCCTACTAACACTGGTATCTGATCTGGAAGCATGCCCCCACCCCCCAAGGGAAGGCCGACTCAGAAATTCTTGGTCTTCAACTGCACAAGAGACTGCGATAATATCTAGGTAGTAGCAATGTTTCTTTGGGGGCATCACTGCTTGAACTCTGGGCAGCTATGAGCCAATATGCAAACTGCACAAATGCAGGACCTGGATGAAACAAGACAATTTTATACATAAAACCGTCTGTCCGAAATGCAGACTACTGAATGCTCCAGGCTAGACTACTCCCACGGATTTATAAATTCAACAGCGTCAAGAAACTCTGCTCAAGTCCTCAAAATGGACCTCTCCACACTTTTAAGTCCCAATGACAAAGTAGATCAATCAGGGAAATCTGATGTTCTACTTGCCTCCAATGTGTTCAGACTCTTGCTGAATCCCAACCTTCTCGCCACAATGACCATATCAAAGTGTTGGCTCTCGGTTGAGAAAATAGTCCCAAGGTATGTCTGGAGTGGCTCATGAACTAGAAGCCAAGCCAAAAATCCTCTAAACCACCTCTTGGGTGCCAAAGTGAAGTACAAGGCAACAGATCCAATCCAATTCTCAACAGAACACAGACAGCCCCTCTAGCTGGAGATTACTGCTATGAAAATCCCCTTGACTGTCTATACCTCTGCCCTGGCAAGTTTAAATGAAGTGCATCCTTAGTGATCATTAAAACTTGCCGGGGGGGGCGCATAGACGGTGAAGGGGATTATCATAGCCCAACCCCCGACACAACTAAAAGTGGTGGATCAGGGAGGGGCGGTGGATGTGGCCTACCTGGATTTCAGTAAGGTCTTCGACACCGTTCCTCACAGAAGGTTGCTTAAATTGGGTAATCTGGGTGTGGGCTCTAAAGTGGTAAAATGGGTTGGCAACTGGCTAAAAGGTAGGACTCAGAGGGTGGTAGTAAATGGCATAAAATCAGGAGAGAGAGGGGTGACCAGCAGGGTTCCACAGGGATCAGTGCTGGGTCCAGTTCTACTTAATGTCTTCATAAGCTACACTACAGAGGAACTGGAAGTGAAGTATGTCTGTTCGCAGATGACACCAAGATCTGTAACAGAGTCAACACACAGGAGGAGCAAGATAAAATAAGCAACAACCCAAGACTACTTGAGGAATGGTCAAGGGTTTGGCAGTTGGGTTTCAACGCTAAGAAGTGCAAGATAATGCACCTGGGACACAGAAACTCAAGAAACGAATACAGGGTTGTTTTTGTTTTTTGGGGGAAGGGGGGGGGGCAGGTTCTAGCAACCACAAGTCAGAAGACAGACCTGGGGGTTGTATCCTATGTGCTGAAGTCAGTAAAACAATATGAAAAGGCAGTAGGGAAGGCAAACAATGCTGGGGTGCATAGGAAGAGGCATAACCAGCAGGAGTGATGCCACTGTATAGATCACTGGTGAGGCCTCATCTGGAATACTGTGTCCAATTCTGAAGACCACATCTCAGGAAGGACATAGTATGGAAGCAGTCCAGAGAAGAGCAAGAAAAATCATACATGGACTGCACCGTGACAAGCCTTATGAGGAATGACTCAAGGAACTAAACATCTTTTCACTGGAAGACAGAAGGGAGAGGGGATATGATAGAGACTTTCAAATAGAGAAATAGACAAGGTATGGGAGGGGAGCATATTTCAAAGACGAAAGTGCACAAGGACAAAGAGACATAACACGAGGATGGAGGGAGGCTTAGGGGGAATGCTAGGAAGTACTTTTTCACACAGAGGATGGTGGAGCCGTGAAACAGCCTACCAGCAGAGGTGGTGGAAGTGAAAAACAGTACAGGGATTCAAAAGTGCATGGGATAAGCATAAAGGCACCCTTCTGTACAGCAGAGCGGGGGAAATGCAGTCCAGATAAGAGTAGGGATTGCCAAACCAAGTAGGGAAATGGGCAGACTAGGTGGGCTGTATGGTCTTTTATCTACCGACAGATTCGATGTTTCTATGATAGACGGTCAGGGCTATCATGCCCACCTTTCCCTGAAGCTTCATTATTATTATACCAGTAAAAACAGCTGTGTTTGTGAGCTGTCAGAAAGAAAAAGTCTCTTCTGCCTGCACCACCATTCAGCTCCAACTAACCTCAGGACAGGGGGAAGGAGAAAATACAAAACACAACAAAACCAA
This sequence comes from Neoceratodus forsteri, assembly GCA_016271365.2. Lineage (NCBI taxonomy): Eukaryota > Metazoa > Chordata > Ceratodontiformes > Ceratodontidae > Neoceratodus > Neoceratodus forsteri. The sequence continues at coordinate 500,586,298 of CM028138.1, read as the reverse complement.
CAACAAAAAAAAAAAACACATGCTGTCATAGTAGTAGAGCCTGCAGCCATAGAAAATGCCACCTACTGCACATGACCAGCACCCTCCAGCCAGCTATGCACGCCTACGTATGCCAGCTGTTTTGGGGGGGAATCCGAGAATGAGCTCCTCCTGCAGAGTCCAGTTGGCCAATCATATCTAAAGGCAGAGGTCCAGGAATGGCACTGGGAACAATAACAGACTGCGTAAAAAATGTGCCCCCTTCTGGCTAACGCAAGTTATGACACTGGGAATACACAGTAGGCATGTATCATGCAAAAACCAATTCCACTTAATGTGCGGGTTGGGTTTGCCTGCACACTGCACCTACGGAAGTCTACCTGCCAGATCTCTACAAACATGGTGATAGTCGGCCTCATGTGTGACTGAAATATCACAGACGTCTGACAAAGACCGTCTGCTGTGCAAAAGGAAAAAATGACATCCAGTCCCAGATCTGGGCAGCCGATTTAGCTTGTTCACCCCTGCTCATCCATGATCACCGAGGAAAGTGATTTTCCCCACACTCCAGATCCGACTACACAGTCTCACAGCTAGAGACTCTGTAGGGTCCGCGGCTCCTTTAGGTGTAACCCCAATACCACACTGACCCAGCCGACAGGTAATCACTGTTCTGTGTTCGGATGAACAGAGATATCGGAATCACTGTTTATGTTCCGTTCACTCACCCTTCCTTGGAAGAAAATGAATCCTCTTTCAACAGACTTGGCTCTGTCTGCTCAGGAACCTCAACACCGCCCCTACCCCCAGGTGTCCTCCTCTTGACTTACCATGTCGTCACATTCAGGGGCTGCCTGCAAAACTGGGAAGCAGTGTCACTCTGCTGTGGAGCATCTGGATGCACCTGTAGGGAAACCTCCTTGACGCGAGCGGTCCGAATAGATCTAAGCGTCTTCACTGGTAAAACCTGCTGATCCTCAGCTGTTAGCATCACAGTACGGGGCTAGTATAGTGAATGTGCAACTCAGCTTTACCACTGCCAAAATGGTACCACAGGTGCACCTCCCCTCCCTTCGCAGGTCCAGCTGAGACCAAAATATATATTAAGACTGTGTTACAGTGAGAACCACAGTCCTATTAAACAGACCTTGCAAGCTTGCCTAGTATCGGTCAACGAAACGCCAGAGTTGCATGAGACAACTAAAAGGTAGCATTTCGTGCCCACAGACCATGTAATGCTGTCCCCAAGAGGTTCCCCAAATCTGCTACTCAACCTCTGACAAATAACAGGGACAAAAAGCCAAGATCACATTTCATGCCAGTGGGAAATACAGCATTGCTTCCCCAAAATCTGAGCCTCTACCTTTGGTCACAAAAAATTGGCAAAACACCAAGGGAGGAAATTTTCCCTCAAAAGAAATGCATCCCTAATAAAAGGGTGTCCAAAACACCTTTTTCCTCAGCGAAGTGCATCACAGAAGAGGCAATAAAACTTGCTCAAATACCATGGACACCACGAGCCTGAGTTTGTCTGCCCACACCCCTTTTTGTGTGTGTGTGTGTGTGTGTGTGTGTGTGTGTGTGTGTGTGTATGTACAGAGAATCACATGCACTGCTGCCATGACGCTCCACAGGTCACTAACCTTCAGGCTATCAAACAGACTTCCAAGTTCAGAGACAGTCCACAAAGGAGAATTTGAGGAATTGGCAGCCCCAGCTGACTATTCTGCTTAAATTGGTCTGTTACGCTGGCTAGCAAAGCAGGGGATACTGCTATTTTTGTTGTCTGTTTACATACACACACGAAGAAGCCAGCAGAAGAATGCCATTTGGACTATCTAGTCTGTTCCTATTGCAGGGTCCACAGTTTGAACTACTGTCCCTGCCCCACCCCCACTCCTCCCTACTGATGATCCTCATCTTCTCCCTATGCCTATCCCAGCCTCTTTTGAAGCTGCCCACTGTCATCAACGAGACCACATCTTCCGGCAGTGCATTTCAAGTGTCCACCACCCTCTCCATGAAAAAGTGCTTCCCAAGATCCCTACTAAACCTTCTCCCTTTCAGCTTAAAACTGTGCCCCCTTGTATTATGGTTGCCACTCAGCTTAAAGAGACCCTCCTTATCCACCTTATTTATCCCTTTCAAGTACCTTAAGGTTTCAATCATGTCCCCTCCCCCCTCCTTTGCTCCAGGAAGTACATGTTCAGTGCCCTCAACCTCTCCACATATGCCTTACCCTGCTGACCTATCATTTTTGTAGCCCTCCTCTGGACCTTCTCCAGCAGGTTAATGTTCTTTGAGGTGTGGGCACCAGTACTGAAATCCACACTCTAGATGTGGCCTCACCAGTGACCTGTACAAAAGCAGTATAACCGCCTTTCTCCTACTACTAATCCTCCTAGCTATGCATCTCAGCATCTTATTTGCTCTTGCTGCTGCCTTCTTGCACTGCGTGGAGTGCTTCAGGTCACTAGTGATCATCACTCCCAGGTCCTTCTCCTCTGATACAGATACCCGGACTCCACCCAGGTATTACCCCGTCCTGGGATTCTTGGCTCCAAAGTGCACAACTCTGCATCTCTTGGCATTGAAGCCAAGCTACCAAATCCTGGACCACCTCCCCAGCTTTCCCAGATCATCCTGTAGGTCCTGTATCTCTTCAGCTGTGTGCACGCTCCCGCAGAGCTTGGTGTTGACAAATGGCACATTTTGCCCTTAATGCAGGTTTAGTGGGGATCTTGGGAAGCACTTCTTCATGGAGAGGGTGGTGGACACTTGGAATGCACTGCCGGAAGATGTGGTCTCATTGATGACAGTGGGCAGCTTCAAAAGAGGCTGGGATAGGCATAGGGAGAAGATAAGAATAAGGCCTAAACTCTGGAATGACCTACCAACATATATCCGTCATATAACTAGCTACAGTCACCTCAACTCCCGCCTCCATGAACACTTTCTCACTGTCTGCGCCTTCAACCGACCTACTCCCTAGAGGCCCTCAAGGTCTCCTGGGCCTCAAACACCACACCTATTGGATTATGGAGGCTCCAAATCTCCACTTTAACTTAAGTCTACTTATACAATGAAATACCCTATGTTCAATGTCTCCTGGTCTGCACATCATGTTTTAAGTTGTATAGTTACCACCATGTATAGTCCTTCTTATTTGTGCCCTCTTCTGTACATTAATATCGGTGTCTGTTTTTGCCATTATGTTCTACTGTTTTCCCCCAGGTCGCATCTGGAAACAAGCGGCTAGTCGCTCAGTATGCCCGCCTGGTTAAACTCTTAAATAAATAAAATGCTATCCCCAATGTCACTGATGAAGACACTGAACACCACCAGCCCCAGCACCGAGCCCTGCGGGACCCCACTGGTGACCTCTCTGGTGTCAGATAACTCTCCCCCCACAACCACCCTCTGGGTTGTCCCTCAGCCATTTTTCCACCCATCTGACCATCTTATCCCCAACCCAGAGATCCGCCAACTTCCTGCTCAACCTTTTGTCGGGCACAGAGTCAAATGCCTTTCTGAAATCCAGATAGAGGATGTCTGCCGCATGGCTCTCCGTCTACTGTCTTAGTGACCCAGTCAAAGAAGTCAGATTTGTTTGACATGATCTCCCCACCCCAAAGAACCCGTGCTGTCTCGCATCCTAGAGACCATGGTCCTCTAGATATTCTACCAACCTTTCCTTAAGATATATCCTTAAGCTTGCACACAATTGAGGGCAGACTGACTGGTCTGTAATTCCCTGGGTCATACTTGGGACCGCTTTTGTGGAGGGGCACCACAGGTGCTGTTCTCCAGTCCTGCAGATGCCAGACTCCAGTGAACTATTAAATAAGCTTACCAGTTGCACAGACAGTTCCCTTAGTACCCTTGGATGTACTCTGTCCAGGCCTGGTGATTTATCCACCTTCAATGCTAGCAGCCCCTCTCTCACTTTATTCTCGTCTATCACATCTGCCCCCCAAAAAAAACTCCTCTTCTCCCTCCTGAAGGCACTGGTTCGTCCCTTCTCCTTGAAGATGGCACAGAAGTATTCTTTTTTTTTTTTTTAAACCAGGAGAGAGAGAGAGAGAGAGAGAGAGAGAGGGAGAGACACTAAATTGAAAGCTTGTTTACAGGTGCGACCTGGGAGCACGAGGAAGTTACGTGACTTGCTCAGAGAGACACAGTATGCAAAGTGCGATTCAAATCCAGGTCTCCAGCTCAGAGCCTTAAACCACTGCGCTATACTGCCTCATTTAGTATCTCTGCTTCCCCCTCCCAGTTATCCTCCACCCACTCCTCCGCTTTCTTAAGCCAAACAATCCCATCCTTCTTGTCCCTTTTCTCACTTATATAGCAAAAGAAGGCATTCTCCCATTCTCAATTCCTTCAGCTATCTGCAGCTCCTTCTGTGCCTTAGCTCGCCAGACTTCCTTACCTGCCTCACTAGCCAACCTTAGGAAATTTTTCCAATCCACTTCTCTCTTGGTCTTACTGAATTTTCTATAGGCTAACTCCACCCCCCCCTTACCGCTTGGGAGACCCCAGAACTGAACCAGCTGGGTGCTCTGGCCCTTATGTTCTTCCTCCTTAGCCTAAAGCACTCATCTGTGGCAACCAGTATGCCTTCCTTAATGATGAACCACCTCTGGTCCACCCCCCATATCTGCTCTGATGCCTGCCAGGTGGCTCCTTAGCATTTCACCAATCTTCCTGAAGTCCGCCCTCCTAAAAGCCAAGATTTTGGTCTTAGGATGCTTTCCCTGCCCATATCCAACTGGAACCACACTGTGCAATGGTCACTCCCACCCAGGGACTCCCTGATGTTATTTCCTGTACATGCTCCCCATTTATGAACACCAGATCAAGAACTGCCTCTTCTTGGTTCTGTGATGCTCAGAGTCAGGAACCCATTTTGCAGTCCTTCCAGGATCACCTGATTAGTAGCACATGTTGTGGACGGTACGCTCCAGTCCACCTTGGGCAGACTGAAGTTCCCCACAATTACAAACTCTCCTTTCCCCACAGCTTCCAATATTTGAGCAACTGACTCTCCTGCCCTTACTGAGAATCAAACTACAGACTCTGAGCCTTGAAGAAGGTAGCAGCTTGAACCATTACTGAGAATCAGACTACAGACCTGGGAGTCTCAAAGGCAGCTGCTTGACCCATTCATCTAAAGGGGTATTCCTGTGTCTTGAAGTCACCACTGCTGATAAATAAAAGCTCAGCAGCCATCCTAATGCTGACCTCAAAAGGGCAGCAACGAATGCTACTTACAGTGCAAGGCTAAGAGACCGATGGAGGAGGAAGGGAGGTCTCGCAGACCAAAAAAAAAAAACAAGTGCAAACTGCACACCTGATAACCCACCTAAATGGAGTTACCAAGATTAAACAGCAGAAACATCCTAGAGCAGGGGCAAAACCAAAAAAAAAATAAAAATTTGCATACACCAGCTCCACTGCTACCAATTAATAAGCCTGTGTTCAAGCTCTCCACCCTGGGCCCCCCAAAAAGGCACATCAGTCTCCATTTGGGGGAGCTTCTGAAAACCCAGGAAAAAAGGCTAGAAGTAAAAAAAAAAAAATTACAAAGGATAGAAAAACACAGCTAGGAACAGTGAAATAAAAATACATAACACCATACTCACTTACCTGAGGCACCAGGCTGGATATAAAGCAGACCCACAAGAAAACATTACTCATCATAGTAATGTTTTTTCCAAGGGATCACTCACTATGCTTACTAGTGCAATTAGCCTGCAGGTCTGAGTTGCCCAGAGAGTGGAATTTTATGCAAATTAGAGAACGGTGGAATGAAATTCAAATCTCTGATGAATGGTCACGCTGCGCTCTCTAATGTTAGATTTATTTTTATAGCTAGGGTAGCAGTGACCACTAAACTAGTTAAACCTAAACAAAACAACAGCCCAAAATGTTTTGGTCCCTACCGAGACAAAATATGGCAGACCAAAATTTTGCAATAAAAATCACCAAAAATTCAACTGCAGGCAATGCACAAATAATACTCAAGCAAAGTAAAGACAAAAAGAGAACCGATTCTTGGAGAACCTTTTCTAGGTTCTGGAAGGGGAGGTAGGGTGGATTTGTTAAGAATAGTGAGGGATCCTGTGGAAGACACAACATAACTATGGTGAATAAATTCTCTTCAAACCCCAGAAATCCCTCACTAAGCTCATTAGTGCAGACTACAAAGCAGTACCCTTGGGAAGCTGGGTACAGGACCTAATTTATGGAAAAGGTTCTGCAACACTGCAGTGCCAAATCTGGAATCCCTTCTGGACCGTATGTCCAAACAACAGTGCCTAGTGAAAGTACAGTTACATAAGAACTTAACGTAACAGCAGATCTTCAAGAACAGCTCTTGTAGTAGGTTACACCATAAGGACTGAAGCAGGCAGGCGCCAGGACTCCATGGAAAAATTCTAGCTAGCAATACCCAGCAAGGGACCATCCCAGACGTCTGACCCACCCCCGATGTCCAATGTCACATAAAAGGGGCGGTCCCCCAGCATCCCTCAGTTCTCCCGTCGGAGCCTCCCGGCATACGAAACAATTCTGAAGGGGAGACCAAGGGTCCACTTCCAAAGGAAGTCAAAACGATAATTTGTTTTAGTCAGAGCTGTCATACATAAGAACCAAACCTCCTGAAGGGAGGGTGAGGAAACTACCTGTTGCAAGAGCTGTTCGAAGATCTACTGTTATGGTTAAGTTCTTACATAACTATACGACCTTGCTTCGAGAAACAGCTCTTGCAGCAGGCTACACCATAAAGACAGATTCCCAAGCAGTAAGGGTGCAAATTACCCTTTTTTGGGAGGAGGATAGGAGGAATCCCAGAGTAGACCATTTAGGACAAAAGTCCCTGAAGGACTGCTCTACGCCTAGAGGTGATGTCGAAGCTGTAGTGCCTAATGAAGGTATGCACTGTACTCCAAGTAGCAGCCGCACAAATGGTGGATGTAGAAATGTTCTTAAGAGCAGCAAAGGAGGTAGCCACCCCCCTTGTAGAATGACCTTTTACCGATCCTGGTAAAGACTTATTGCACTTCTGGTAACAAAATTAGATGCATTTAACCAGCCACATGGAGAGTGTCTGTTTTGATACAGGTGCCCTGTGCGCAAATGACAGGAACAGCTGGTCGGATTGATGATATGGTCTCGTTCTGGTGAAATAATACCCAATAATCCTTATGCACATCTAGAGGCGCAGAGAGCACCCCAATCAGAGTGGTTAGGATGATACACCAGAAGGTCAAAGTCCTGGTTGAGAGTTAAGGCTGAGACCACCATGGAAAGAAACTTAGGCTTTGTCCTTAAGGACAGCCGGTCCTTATGAAAAGCCAAAAATGGCTCTTTACACATGAGCGCTTGAAGCTCCGAAATTCTCCTTGCTGAGGTAACAGCAACTGAAAATAGCGTCTTCCAAGAGAGTAGACGAAGCTCGCACTCCATGGCTGGTTCAAAAGGAGGCAGCGTAAGCTGCTCTAGGACAAAAAGATCCCAAGGAGAAATCGGGTCCTTTATAGGAAGTCTCAAATTAAGGATGCCATGCAGAAAGGCGTGGGAAGCCTCTAGCTGTGCCAGTGACCTTAGACCTACCGGAGAATCGTATGCTGAGATAGCACAGAGGTGTACCTTTATGGAGAAATCTGCTAGACCTGCATCATAATGGGACAGGAGGTAGTCTAGTCTAGGACTGACTTCTTGGGACAGTAAAACGGATCAAAGCTGTAAGCCTGGGCCCAATGACAAAACCTCCTCCATTTCATGGTGTAGATGTCGTGAGTAAATGGTTTCCTAGCCGCTACCAGTATGTCAGCCACTCCCTGTGAAACTCCATGTCTAAGGACTGCTACGTCCTTAGGAGCCAAGCGTGCAGGTTCAATGACGTTGAGGTTCGGGTGAACCAGGAAGTCGGCTTCCTGGGACAGCAAGTGTGAGCTGACCAGCAAGGGCAAGGGAGGTTCCTGAGCTAGTTGGTGGAGAACGGGAACCAAATTTATCTGGGCCAAAAGGGCACCACCAAGATCAAGGACACACCCTCCGATCGAAGTTTTAGAAGAACCCTCTGGATCAAAGGGAAAAGTGGGAAAGCATAGAGGAAAATGTCCGTCCAAGAGAGAGAGAGGAACAATGCGTCTCGCCAGAAAACACCAGGCCCTGGATCTAGCGAGCAGAAATTGGGCAGTTTTGCGTTGTAACGGGACGTGAACAAGTCTATGTCTGGTGTCCCCCATTTGCGAAACAGGTCCTCTACTACCTCCTGCAGCAGTTCCCATTCATGAGCCCTGGCCTGTGACCGGCTCAGGCGATTTGCGACGGTGTTGTCTACATCGGGATTATGCACTGCGGTAATTTCGGCACCATGCTGTAATACCCAATCCCACACTCTCTCTGCAAAGTGGATAGGAGTGAGTGCCTCCTTGCTTACTGATGTAATACATGACCGAGGTGTTGTCCGTCTGTCCTAACAGATGAAAATGTGGAATCTCTAACTGTAAAGCTCGTAAGGCATGTAGGACTGCCCGCATCTCCAGAATATTGATGTGGAGGTGGGCTTACAGGGTCGACCAAGATCCCTGGGTCCTGATCCCTTCCAAGTGAGTTCCCCAACCGGACCCTGAAATGTCCGTGGTGAGAGTCAGAGTTGGAGTGGGTGCTAAGAAAGGAACTTCCTTGGAAAGGTGCTCCAGGACGAGCCACCATTGCCAGTCCTGGATGACTAGCTTTGTGATTCGGACGAGCTGATCCAAGTGATCCTGTCTCTGGTCCCACTGAGCATCCACTGAATAACCCTCATATGGAGACGAGACAGGGGAACTGTGGCGATGGCTGACGCCATGTGAACGAGCAGGCAAAGCACAGACCTCGCGGGAACCAGCCTCTTCGCCATGATGTCCCGTATAAGAGATCGGATGTGCTCCGCCCCGTCTTCAGGCAGGAAAGCTTCCCCTCGGTCGGCATCCAGAACCGCTCCGATGAATTGCAATCTTTGTGAGGGGATGAAGAACGACTTCTCCTGACTGATGGTTATGCCCAGCGACCCTAAAAGGGAACGGGTGTCCTGAATTGCTGTCACCAGGGCCTCTCGAAAGGAAGCCATGAGAAGCCAGTCATCCAGATACGGGAATATAGTGGCCCCATCTTCTGAGGGCCGCTGCCACGACAGCCAAGCATTTGGTGAATATGCAAGGCGCCGAGGACAGACTGAGCGGAAGTGCTCGGAACTGATAATGGCTCCCCAAGAACTCGAAGCGCAGCAACTTCCAGTGCCTCCGAGTGATAGCGAAATGGAGATACGTGTCCTGCATGTCTAGTGACGCTAGCCATGCGCCTTGCTTGAGCATTGGCACGAGATCCGGAAGGATGACCATGAGGAAGCATTTGTACAACACAAAGGTGTTGAGATTGCAGAGTTCCAGGATCGGGCACAGGTCCTGTGTTTTCTTTGGAACCAGGAAGAAGTGGGAATAGTAACAGTCTCCTCTCTGGTTCTGTGGGATGATCTCGATGGCATCCTTGTCGAGGAGTGCTAAGACCTCCTGCTGGATGAGCAGGGCATGCTGACCCAAATAACAGGAGTGCAGAGGAAGTCTTGTTGGTGGGTGGTCGAGAAACTCTATAGAGTGCCCTCGACCTACCAGTTGATGAACCCACCAGTTGGAGGTTATCCGCTGCCACCCTGACAGGTGGTAAGTAACATGACCCCCAACCCTCCCTTCCCTTGGATCCAGAGGTGGGGTAGGGCCGGAAAGGAGTCATGCTGTGGTGGTGTTGGTTGCGGCGGGCTGGGTCGATTTTGGATTTCTCTGACCCTGTCCCCCGGAGTATTTGGGTTGGCTTTTCCTATTATAATTGCCCCTGGGTTGCTGGCCAGAACGAGGTTGTTGTCTGTGTTGCCGGCCGCGAAAACAGTTCTGACCCCTACGAAAGGGGCCAAACTTAGGTCTGTATATGGCCTGTACTGTCCTGACCGACTTCCCGGCGTCTTGTAATTTGGTGATGACTCTTTCGGAGTCCCCACCGAACAGTTATACATGACATCCAGAATGTTCTTCTGGACGTCCGGGGTGAAACTGGAAACCCTCAGCCAGGAGTGTCTCTGGAGGCAAACACCTGCAGCAGCACCTCTGGCAGCTGAGTTCGCCGAGTCATAAGCTGCTCGAAGGACTTGTGTCCCAACATCTGACCCTGTGTGAAGGAGGTTCAGCAATTCCTCCTTCTCACCCTCCAGAAAGTCCTTTAACAAGTCTTGGCCCTGGTCCCACAGTGCATTCTGAAACTGCATCATGTGTGCAAGATAACTGAAGCACCTGATAGAACATGTAGCAGCTGTGTACACGCGCCTACCCAAGGAATCCAGCTGTTTAGATTCTTGGTCTGGTGGCTAGGTGCTGAGGAGTTTGTGCACGGTCGTGGGAGGCCGTAATAACTAAAGAATTGGCCACGGGCTGCTGGGCCAGATATGGGTCCTCCATGGGTGCCCTATAGAGGCTGTCTGTTTTCTTGGGCCCTGCCGGGGTAGAATAAGAACGTTTCCATGCAGCTTTAATAACCCCTTCCCAAGCTAGTTTACTATGAATTTATTGATTGATCAACTGTGACAGAGTTTCTGCTCTGTGACTTTTTCTTTTTTTACGTGATTCTTCTGTGACTGCCCTATCTATTCCATGAGAACATGACTGCAATTACGTATGGTCTTGAAAGACTGTTGTGGTCAGTGGCCCATAAAACTGCTCCACTATCCCTGTGCTACCTCCTAGTTACTTGATAACTTCACCTATCCTCTCCTGTCCACTACTCACCTCCTTCCATCCACTTTACTTTACCTACCATACAAATCGCACACTCTCTCTGCCGAGATGGGTCACAGATAAATCAGTCAGTCTTCAGTGTGTGTGTACGTGTGCATGAGATCACTGAAGTGAAAGTGTCGGTGTCTTCTAGTTCTTGATAAATGCTTGCCTAACTAAATGCAACAGGAAATTTTGCTGCCTTGATTTGATGATGTTGTTGAGTGATTGATATTCTCTCTCTCTCGTAATGACCTATCTTGAATACATCTGTGCTGCTAATTTCAATAACTATACTCATGTCAGTCAGTGTCAGTGAGCGTACCTATACTACAAAAGTTGGCTCTGTACTGCAGAGCTGTAGCAGAAAGAATGCTTGCACAAAACAGATTTCAATGCAGAAGATGCAGACGTGCATGTGTTGTGCGTCATCACTGGTGTGTACCTCCAGGATTTTCTGCAAGGGATGTGGCGTACCCTCAAAACACGATTTGTACACCTGAAACATTTGGAGGAGGGTACACTGTACCCCGTTACGTAGCTCCATTGGGAACACTGGCTGACAGACTGAAGGACTTCACCAGACTGACCAGATTCTTCACACTCTCTTGCGGGAGGAAGGCCCTCCCTCAGGTGGCATCCAACTCTGCTCCTATGAATTCCAGAAGTTGTACTGGTTCTGGCTGGGACTTCGTGGTGTTTATTATGAAGCCCAGATCCTCCAGGATATGCTGAGTGAGGAGAAGAGAAAACTTCGCCTTCTGATGAGATTTCCCTGCCACCTATTGAGATAAGGGAAAACCACCATTCCTTGCCTCTTCAGATGTGCCGCCACCATGACCAAGCACTTTGAGAACACCCTGGGAGCTGAAGCGAGTCTGAAGGCCTGTGAACTGGTAATGACCAGTCTCTATCCTGAATATTTTCTGTGACTGGGCCTGACTGGAATATGGAATTGGGCATCTTTCAGGTGCAGAGACCCTAGCCAGTCCCTTGCTGAAGGGATGGGATTACTGAAGCCAGGGCTGCCATCTTGAACTTTTTCTTTTTAAGATGACTGTTCAGATATCCAAGGTCTAAAATGGGTTGCCACTTCTCATTTTTCTTGTGGGTCAGAAAGCATCTTAAGTAAAGGCCCTTCCCCACTGTGATAGGACTTTTTCTGCTGTCTTTGTTTGCAACATCTTCCTTACCTCCAACTCTAGCAGGATTTTTTTCTGCTGGAGTGGCAGGTGCGAAGTTTTTGAAAACCTGCAGTCTTGGGAACCTTTTGAATACAGGGCGAGTCCCAGGCTCACTACTTAATGGATGAGTGACCTGGACCAACTCGTCATGGGTTCTATTTAGGCTGGGTCAGCATGCTTTGAGCCCCTTCTACCTCTGCAGAAACTCCTCAATGGAAAGAAGTTACAAGTGAGGAAACCACAGAAAAAAATATCCCCTACTTCCCCTTCCATAAGGACTGCTAGAAGTGGAGGCCTTTTCCTTTTCAGTGTTGCTTCTGTAGATGACTGTACTCCATATTTTTGATATGTGCCTCTGTCTTGTCACCAGTGTGTCCCTCACAGGGAAGGGGAATGTCCTAGGAGAGGATGATGGTCCTCTGTCTTGTCACCAAACAGTGTGTCCCTCACAGGGAAAGGGAGTGTCCTAGGAGAGGATGATGGTCCTGAGCCAAGCAAATCTCTTCAGGGACACTGCATGAACCATGACTCTGGAGGCAATGTCACTGGTGTCCACTGACACATGGAACTGGTATTCGGTGGCACCCGTGGCTGTCTTAGTACTGTCTGCTAAGTCCTGAGCAAGGTCACCAGATGCATTCTTCGCTTATGGCTAGAACGGAGCTCCACAGAGCCTTCTGATACTGAGGTGTATACCTTTTTCCTACGCCATCAATCAATCATTTTATTTAACCACGCATAAACACCATCGAGCAAACTCATTTTCAAGGTGGTCAAGGGCATTAATACAATACAGTACACTTCATAAAATTACAGTTACGGTGGACAGCAGTGCAAAACCAAAAAAGATTCCTGGAGTTCTTATCCGGAGGCTGGGTACAGAGGGGAAAATCTGCCTTGTCACAGGCTGCAGCCTGTACCACCCCCTCATGGTCAGGGGTGGCAGTAAAGGTACTAGGCACCCTGTTTATCCAACTAGTACATTTTTTCTATTTTGTCAATACCAGGGGTAGAGGTTGGGGTCTGTAAAAGCTTGCAAGTTGCATTCTTGAGGGGCTTATGAACCAGCAGAAGCAGCCTCTTGGTCGGGGTTAACTCCGCCATATCCAGAAATTCTACTTCATCCTCATCTCCTAGGTGGAGAGACTGAGGGTGTTTAACACTTGTCTCACAAAAAAATAGTTTGAGGAGAAGAGCTAAATTCTTGCTTAGGGAAAACCGTCAGGCTCAATAGGCCCCCCTTCTCCTCCCAGACACCCTGGACTCCAAGCCATCTTTAGCAGACTCGTCGTCCTGCTTACTATGAGGGGCTGGACCCTCGAGTGCTTTGGTGACACACAGGCAGACTGAGATGCCAACATGTCTTCTAATTTTGAATCCCTCTTTTTAATAGTTTTAGAGCAAAACTTGATACAAAGCTCATAATCAGAGAAAAGGTGAACTGGACCCAGGCACCTCAAACACAACTTCTGGCAGTATGCCTTAGCCAGAAGATTAAAACATTTTTACTATTTCTGAAGCCTGTAGGTCCTGTTTTCTCTTTGGGTCTGTCAGACATTCTAATTGCAGCAAACCCAATTCAACTCTGTTCCAAAATAGGGAAAAAAGAAACAATTACCCACCAAAGTAATATTACTTTTTCCAGGGGATTCTTTAGCATTGACAGATGCAGTATGCCAGCTGGCTTCAGCTGCCCCGGAGAGGAGGAGTCAATGCAAATGAGGAAGGCATTGGCCAATCAGGATACTACAGTGCTGCCTGCAGTCAGCCTGAGGGACCTCAGAACGCATTTCGGAGCTGAAAAATAGCAAAAACTGTGTGTTTTTTTGTTTTAAGATGTTCCAGGCCTTGTTTGGCTACAGAGCAAAATAGTAGTTAGTAATACCCCACCATATATTCTTACCCACTACTATGAATTTTTTTTTTTTTTTAAAATCACACGAATGAACGACAGTCGTCAAATCTGGCTAAATCCCTTAGCAGAGCCTTTAGGCAAGGTTTCCAGGGAAGGACGGGTGGGAGTGTCAATGCTGAAGAATCCCTTGGAAGAAGTAATATTACTCCGGTGAGTAACTGTTTTTTCTCATCCCAGAAATTCTTTAGCATCTATTGACAGATGTAGACTTCGAAGCAGTGTAGTTGGGAAGAGGGCACAGAAACCTATTTTAAGAAGAGGCTCTGAAGTACCGTCCTGCCAAATTTGGCATCCTATCAGACTACACATCCAAGAAAAGATTTTACTGAATGTGAGAAGCAAATTTCAAATAAGTGATCTGCACACTTCTAGTAAGGATATAGTCTTGAACACTGTCCAAGAGGCAGCTGTTCTCCAGGAAGTAGGTCCTAAGCACTAAGCACGAGAAGGGCTGAATTGTCAGCCTTGCTGTACCAGACCAGAAATACGGGAAAACAGTCCCGTGGGAAAATACTCTTGGTCACTGGTTTCTCCTTTTCTGTGAAAACGCAGGAAAGGAAGGGATGATAATGACAGTACCTGAACTGCTAGGACTGCTGACACAGACCAGCAGGACTAATTCATGCCCCATCCGAACAGCTTGAGATAGCATAGACAGGACTTGCCCGAGAGCAGTACAGGCATAGAAAAAAGGTTTAATGAAGGTGGAAATGGTATACACTTGGGAAAGAGATTTCCTATCCGTCCAGAGGACTAAATTGTTCTTAAAAGGTACTGAGAAGATATGGTCTAAAAGAAAAACCTAAAACTCTGAAGAGACAATCAGAAAGGTCGCCTTCGATGTTACTTGCTTCAGGACAGAATTGTCACAGGTTCAAAGGGACACCCCACGAACTTGAATATACAGAGGTTTGTGTTCCATGGGAAAAAACTCCGGTTCCTAGAAGGGTCTGGAAGTGAAACGACCCCCTGTGGAATTCTTCAAAATGGTTTGAGAAATGACAGATTTCTCTTGCCTTACAGAAAAAGAATCAGAGTAACCACTAGGTGTACTCCCAAAAAAGAGGCCTACTGTCCTACTCTAGGTGAGAAAATAAAAACCTTTATATTTTTAAAGGAAACAAGTCACAAAGACCAAACTAGTTTCGTATACAAGACAGCAATGCTTGGATATGAACTAAATAATCCAGTCATGAGAGAAAAAAAAAAGAGGATTGAAAAACTCTAGGCTCTTGCCCTTGTACCAAGGGGGAAAACCGCTTCCACTAGGAAACTGAGGTTTTCGAGGTACTAAAACTTTCTTTTCTCTCTCTCTTTTTTTTGGTCTTAAGATGTTCCAGGCCTTGTTTGGCTACAGGGACGAAGAGATCTAGCCTCTCAAGAACCAGTCCTTGACGAGAAAACACTGGGAGCTGAGAAAAAGACTACTCCTGAGCAAGAAAGGAAATAGTTGTCGAAACGAAAGCAGCCAAAAGGCTGTTTAACTGAAACAATTTTTATCAGAAGGCACCAAGGTTGTCAAGTGCCACCGGGATCATGGTGGCCGATTCCTTAACTAGAAAGGTACTTAGGAAACAAGGGATATATGGGAGAGAGAACACTTCTCTGACCAGTCTTGAGATAAAGTCCGTTGGAAGGAACCCCGAGCTGGGGCCTGCAACAGGAAAAAGAAAAAATGGTTGTTCGGGCTGGAGGCGAAAATTCAGATCTGGACCTGACCTTACCCCCTGAACGATGTGGCTAGGACTTGTGTGCTGAGGGCTCACTTGTGATGGCCCTAATGCGGCTTAGAGGATCTGCCAAAGGATCCACTTGCGGTGGCTCTGACTATGCCAAAGTGTTGTCCTAACCCGACAGATGGATGAGAGACTAAGACACCTTCAAAAAAGCCAGCTAGAGATCAAAACTCGTAGGTATTGCAGAAAGATTAGAAGGGTTGTGTCCCACATGCTCGCTGGTGTGATGCAGGGCAGGAATATCATCCGGTCCTCTCTGAACTAAATGACCTCTGGACTGAAACAATGCAGGCCTGATAGAGATGCTCAGAGATTCCAGGGACTGATGAAAGAAGGACTCTCTCAGAAACCAAGACCAAATGATGGATCCCCCCCCCCCCCCGAAAGGAGCCTCTGTACCGAAGATTTCAAGGGGAGAGGTGTGAAGTTCACGGTTTCCTTACACCAGTCCAGTTTGTAACAGGGTTCAGACTACACGAAAAATTCTCTTATTTGTAATCTGACCTAGAGGTCTAGCCCCTGAGACTCTAATGACAAAATTATGCACCATACACAGGGAACGAACTTCCCCTGACAAGAGATGAGCACTGCCCCCCTAAGAGTTGCAGAAATTTAAATGGTTAGGGAACCTTTTTCTAGTAGGTCCCAAAAAAAAAAAAAAATCGAAGATTGTAAGAAATAACATGTCAGACTTAGGACTTGAAAACCAAAGTCAAAGAGAACTGGCAAAGGATGGCCAAGCCTCTGAGAAGGGAAACCAGGGATTCCCTGTCTTCAGGAGAGAACCGCCAACCTACCCAGATACCTGGAGAATAGCCTGATTTTTACTCTATCTGAGAACACTTTGGAGGCAGACTAAACGGCATGGAAGAAAACTGGTAGCCGCCCGAGAAGAAAACCCAGGCTAAGGAACTGAGAACATAGAATGTATCGAGGGAAACAAGAAAACCCCCTTGCATTTGCAAAAGAAAGACCCGAGTCAAGAAAGCATCCTGACACCAGGTTGTGAAAGTTGATAATTATTTGCTGTTCCCTATTTTCCTTTAAAATTCATGTAATAGCCCAAAAAAAGGTCCAACTACAAAGAAGAAGGGAACCCTTTCACGACTTTGAACCTCACGAGGTTCCAGTGCTCTAGTTCCCACTGCTGACATGCTACTGGAGAAAAACAGAATGCAGCACATGGAAATAAAGTTTAGTTATTTATTTACTTATGTACACATATCTCTATATGCCAATATCTGCATACATCTCTTTTACTTTATTTTTACACCAACCAAAGAAGGGATTAAAAACTTGAACCAAGAAGAAAAGTAACTGAAGAAAAAGGAATTACCAGGAATGAAAGAGCATTCCCGCCTAAACCCCTGGAAAACTTAACATTTGGAAATTTCCTAATGTGTTGGCATAGGGGAAAAAAAGAGTTAAAGGGAAAATAATTCCTACCCGAAACCCCCATATCCTGAGACTTCTGGGGAAGGAACGCTTATCTTTAACTGAGTACTAGGAGAGTTAAACTCCTCCATACGTGCCTGTGAGCTTTAGTCGGCCATAAATACAAACCAAAATTTGTACCAAAGCATAACCCAAAAGGCCGGAAATTTTTCAGACAGGCAAGCCTGAGGGAAAATGACCTAAGCCAGGACTCCAGAAGCTGTAACATTATGACTTGAGGATATGAGAGCACAGTGCTACTATATGCCACTTGGGTATTTCAGCAAACTTCCTTGTGAATAGTGCTCCAGAGCTGTCGCACTATGGCAAGGACAGGAGACATCAAAAAACTCTCGATATATAATAGCGTATGCTACGAAGGTAGGAAGCATTACGTAAAATTTCTTACACATGGTATATGATTATCTAGAATCTATCTCTGGAGGGAAAGCAGACAGTGGCACAAGGCTAAGAAGCAGGCCACTGTTTGCACTTATTCTCTTTAATCTGAAAGTTTACAAATAAAAACAGCAGAACACTTACCGAGCTGGTATTTCCTCTGAATGCTTCTGTCAACCTTAAAAAAGGAGGGGTTTACAGAACCTACCTGTAGGTGTCTTCAGAGAGTTGTCAACTTGTTTGGAGGACAGCAACCACCAGATCTAGAAAGTTGTCGTCCTCCACCTCTATCGGTGTCGTCCTAGAGGGGAAGGTCCAGGGAGTCCACCAGTTGAAAATAAATGCCTCATTATACCATAACCTGAATCAACCTCAGGGAGAACAACTGGAATTAGTGGGCCCAGAGAGGAGTTCATGAAGGAAAAATTCTCTCCTAAAATTACTAATATCCTTGGGCGTAAGGATTAACATGGAGAGGAATACTCGGACCCGAAGGAGCCAAGAACACGGCCAGAAATATAAAGTCTGGAATAATTGCCAAGCTCTCAGAAATTCAGTTGCAGAGGGCATAATCTTATCAACCCCTGATGACTCCCTAAGTCCTTCAGGAAGGAGGATCAGAGGAGATTAATCTCTATCTTTATGCAGGGAAGAGGACACCCTGCCTATTTTCAAATTAAAGGCTTGGTCAGAAAAACAACTACTATAGAACCAGACTTGTAATAACAGAAGTCCCAAGGGGACTTGTCATTTCTTTTGTGTTAACTTGATGTACTCTCCTCAGCGCTTTTAGAGGAAGGGGAGGTAGACTAAAAGCCCAGATAATAATTGTTAAGCCAAAAGCTTAAACAAATCAAAATCAACTTTAAGAGATTTTTTTTTCCCCACAAAGAGGAAAAAACAGAACCACCTCCACACCCAGTTCAGCGGAGAAAAAGTTTTGGGGTCCCTCAGGCTGACTGCAGGCAGCACTCTACTCTAATTGTATCCCGATTGGCCAGTGCCTTCCTCATTTGCATCGACTCCTCCTCTCCGGGGCAGCTGAACCCAGCTGGCATACTGCATCTGACAACAGATGCTAAAGAATTCCTGGGGTGAGAAGGTCATTTGCAGTCCAGTTCCAAAATTACCACAAACCACTAACAAAAAAAGTAAATCTGAGTGAAAACGGAATATAAAATACCAATTGCGTCTCAGTTCCTAGGAAGGGGGAACCAGAACAAATAACAGCCTCTAATCAGAAAAACAGAGGCTAATTGCTTTCTTTTTCTTAAAAGAAAAAATTCATAAGTTTTACATGGTTTCCAATGGAAATAAACGTGAACGGAAGAGTTTTTTCCAGTTCCTAAGCTTGGGAACCGGAGAATGCCGCTATAAAGTAAAACACCCAACTAACACAGAGATTTGAAAAACTAAAAGAAATACTGAACGAACTTCCACACTCTGGGGCAGCTGAGACCTGCAGGTTGATCGCACTAGTGAGGGATTCCTGAGGTTTGAACTGAAGATACCCCACTGATGGCAGGTTGTCACCCTTTTAGACACACACACACAAAAAAAAAATTGGTAGTTAGCAAGCAAGTTAGTAAATTTGAAAGCCTCAGCTTAACAGGCATGAATTTCCCAAATTTAGGAGGCCCCCGTTACCAGAGTGCCCCAACCCACCTATAGGTTACACATTTCTCTGACAAAATAAACTAGGAGTAGAAAAATCAAACCTTACAGCAGAGTTTAATCCATGCTGCCTAGCCCTCTTGTGGTATAACAGAAACAGAGAGAGCTACTGCAGATGGAATGTTTCATGTTCCCAGGTGTCTGTGCTGAGGTCACAGCTTTTGGGCTGTACTACCTACCCAGTGAGGGAGACATTACCTGTATGTATTTACTACCTTCCCCATCGACAACATGGAGCAATACAGAAAAGAAGTTTACACACCGTTATAAAAATGGGAAACGTTGGTCTTATTCAATGGAAAGTGCATCTCAACCCTACCCTCGCACTCTCCCCCCCAGGTGTGGTAACAGCACATGGCCTCGGTTTCAGCCCTCCCTTTCCTGGCCCCTGTGAAGTATTCTTCCCTGTGGGTAAAAGACATACCTCTCCTCTACCCTCTCCACCTCATCTCTCCTAGTCTCCTCACAGCTTTCTCAGCTACTAGCCTCTCACATATGACTATTTTGTGCAATGCATTAGCCTCAGAATTAATCTTGTATATATTTAATCGAGATATCATTAACATCATTAGTGCTGGTAACGTGCACAATCCCCGACTGTATATATCTGTTCAGTACATCCTTGAATTGCTGTACTCTGATGTAACCGTTTATAGTGTACTAAATTTGTTTTATCCTGATGTACTTACCCACTTCCCTTCCCCCCCCGATGCACCTGAAAACATAGGTAAGTACAGAGCTAAGGGGACTTATGTCCATAATGCTCGCCTGGTAGGTTTACTATAGTTTGCCTGTTCTAGCTCAGTGTGCCTTCCCTAGTGGCTTTTCAAATAAGTAATTTCCTACAATGCCACCTGTCCCATGCTACAATGACTTGTCTGCGACAACTGATTAAGTAAATGCTTGTTTACTTTTTGCTCTGTAGCAGCATTAGGCTTTTAGGAGCCTATTATTCACACCTCAAAAAACTTTTCAATCCAGTCAGTTTTCAAGATATATGCCCATCTAGCCAGAAGGAGTGAATCTTTGTTTTTTTAAAGTTTTTCTTTTCATCAACCCAGACAGCCATAAAAGCACACACACACCAAAAAAAAAAAATCACCCCAGGTCATCAGTGCTGTAACTGGTAAAGACTAGCTTTCACCATCAAGAAAAAACACTCAATTTTCCCTCAGGTGTTTGCCAAAATGCGATTTGGCCTATACTTTTTTTATTCTATTTTAGATTCCTCCTTATCTCAAGACTGGTAAAATACCCTTTGTTCCCCATTTTGAGTCTGCTTTAGGACTTGTCCCCCAAAAAAAACTAAAATAATAAAGGCCACTCCTTTTAAAATATTGCTCATACCAAGTTTTCATCAATATTCTCAACTGTTTTTGTGCCCCGGTTTATCACATATGGTCAGGGAGCTTTTTCCGCAGCATGTTAGTTCATCACAGACACACGATAAGTGCTCAAAAACAGAATACTGATGAAAACCTGGTTGGGGCCAAATTAAAGAAGGTGTGCTACTTTTATTATTTCTGCTGTAATAAGTACAGACTTCATGTGGATAAAGCAATATCATTCAAGTCAAGGAACAGGTGGCAATCTAAAAAGTATAGGTCAAAATTTTCACCATCATGCACTGCTGCCTTACAACAGAAGCCCTTACTGAATTACTGGCATTGGACGCTTCACTGCCACAAGGGACAGGAAGCACTGTAGGAAAAGGAAAGGCAACAGATCTGGAAGAGCACCATGAGCCGTAAAAGTAGGCGGCACATTTAAAAAACTCCTAAAATGAAGCAACGGAAATAGCACATTAGGACACCCCCCCCCCAAAGAGGGCACATAGAAAACAAAGACGCACGTGCGCTCTCTCTCTCACGCACACCCCCAACAGACCATGCATGCACAGAGACAGGTGCACACCGGCAGGCAGACACACACAGACATGCAGGCAGACAAAATATTTTTTTCTTACCCCCATGCGTACTGCGAGGTTGAGACTGGTGGAGTGGGTGTTATCAGTTGTCAGACTGCCAAAGGCCGTGAACACCATTTTTTTTTGGTTACTGTTGACACGGAGTTGGTTGTAATGGAACCAGCACAGGACATTGGGGAAGTTATGCTAGAGCAATACTTCCACAGCCGAGGGGATGGAGAACAGGTGACTGGGTCATCTGCATACGTATGGCACACGAACGGACATAAACAGAGGTCATTTAGGAAGATGGAGCATAGGATGGGCCCCAGGATGAAACCCTGTGGGATCCCGGTCTTTTCACAGGGAAGGGAAGGGGACAAGGTGCCTCCTATGTACCAACTGCAGATGGCCTGAGATGTGGGACTGGAAACAGTTAACAGTGGAAGTAGAGAGGCTGGCACAGTTTAGCTTGTCCAGGAGGAAAGGGTGGGCCAGAGTCAAAGGCTTTGGCCAAGACAATGAGAACTGCTGCCGTGATGTGCCCTTGATCCCTGAAAGGATGTTGTCAGTGACCCACAGCAGGGAGGAGACCAGAGTGGTCCTTCCAAAAACCAGACTGGAAAGGAAGAAAGGCAGTCAACAAGCCTGGAATAAACTAGCTTCTCTTGCAGCTTGGCAAGAGTAGGAGACGGGAGATAGGATGGCAGCTGTCTAGAGAGGAAGGGCCACCCCTTTTGTGAAGGAGGGGAGCCTTGGCAATCTTCCAAGAACATCTCCATTGTTCTCGTTACCTAAACCACCTTCCAGAATCTTTGAGTCTCCTCCCAATGCTCTTCCAATCTTTTAAATACTAAGATCTACCGACATGGGACCAAGCTTTTCTTTTGTGTTGAAGAGTGAAGTGTGTCAGCAGCAGGGAGGTTGCCTGTTTGACTAGGTAGTGGAGGAGGAGAGGGTGGGCTTCAGACATTTAGGTAAATATCTTCCATTCCCACCCATCATCCTTCTTACTGCACTCCTATGATGATCCTTTTCAATCTGTCCTCATGAAACGTCTACTGGCCAGTCTGTGTTCCAAAGTTTCATACACAAGCGAGCCATTAACTGATCCTGGTTCAGTGGTGGTGGGGTTGCTAGTGTAAAAGGAATGTATATTCTAATGAGCAAAGCTAGTTAAAATAAATTTCAAATATTGGTTAGGCGCACTTCCACGCTAAAACCAATACCTGTCAACCAGTCAATTCCCACTTAACATGATGGGCATGTATCATGCTTTTTGTAACATTTAATTTTCCCAATGTCATTGCCACCATTTCTAGTCACTGTGCCCCCCATACCTTTTCACAAGTCCATTTCATATTAATCCTCAAACACCAGCCCCCAAAAACAGCCACGATCAGATTTTTACTATCTGGTTGATCCTGCAATCCCCCCAACAATCTGAACGCAAACTCTCAGTCACCAACAGTTTAAACTGTGTCTCAATAGGAATTAAGTGTGCAGAATCAGCACACCTATTTAACACTGACTGTGACCAGTCCACTACTTTCCATTAACCGGTCTCCTCCGGAGCTAGAGGACTGAATATCTACTGTTATTGGTAAGTAAACCTACCTTCAAGGATATGTCCCCCATACAGCCGCACACACTGGGGGGGTACAACAGTGCACATCACCCCCACACAGGAGATAAGGAACAGAAAAGATCTACTACTGAATACAGAAATTCTGTAGCCCGACATCTGGAAGCCCGAGACGAAGATCCCAACACTGGGATTTTGCCTGTGGCAGACTGTTTTTCTCAACTAACTCCGCCACAGGCAAAAATTCCACTGTTGGGATCTTCGCCTCGGGCTTCCAGGTGCCAGGCTACAGAGTTTCAATATTCAGTAGTGATTCCAACAGGACAGTACACCCCCCAAAAAAAACAGCTCTCCAGGTCGTCACATCCAGACTGTAAGGTTAAGTGAATGTATAAAGCCTACATACTCTAAGTAGCAACCAAACAAATTTCTGTATCAGATGCCAAAACCGTTCTGGAACAAATCATGGAGAATGCCATACCCTTAGCTTTTTCGCAAGGTTTCTGATAATATAGCGGAATGCAGGAAGATATCCAACTGGAGACACACTGGCTTGCCCAGCATGAGTGGGGCATATGACAAACCGCTTTGAGGACTATCTGATAATCCCTGCTTCTATCCAGATAAAAGTGGACCCCTCTCCCCCCCCCCCGGTAGATGCCCAGAAGTGCATGAGTACCCCCCAACCCCCGGATTCTGGGGGTTCAGAAAGAACACAAACAGGGTGGACTGATTCAAAGAGAATTCCAACACCACCTTAGGAAGTGTGGCTGGCAGGAAGATCCAATGGAAGGAGGTGATGACAGCTTAGGCGTTGCACAAGATATGAAAACTAAAGTCCTTACTGGGAAAGGAAGAACATACACTCCAAAACAGGGCAAGTGAAAAGATCCAGAGACTTAGATTGGCCCCAGATGCAAAAAAAATGCTTTCACAAACAGATGTGCCAAGTAGAAAGTTTCCTAATAGCTAGCTCAGGAGACACACCCAACCATGCAAGCTTGAAATCTTCCTGAGCCAGGCTTGCAACTGCAGCAGCCAATTCTGGAAGTGAGACAACAGACAAGCTGGGGGGCAGCTAGAAAGGAGGTTCCACTGCCATGCCCCACAGCACTGGGAACCAGATATGTTGGCCTACAAAGGTTCCACTAGAATTATGGTGGAGATTAACGATGTGCAATTTGCGCTCCACAGCCCACTCCAACACCACTTCCTGACATGGGATAAGAGTGGGTTTCCAGTTTATTTGGGTAGAACATGAGTTCTCTCTATACCAGATAAGTCTCTCCCCGAATCTGTGGGGCCAGTGTTGAGCCCATACTGAAAACTGACCTAATCTCCAGTACACTAACATGGATAATATGGTTCACTAAGGACCAGACCCCTTGTGTCCGAAGGAACAGAAGTGGATACCCCATATCAGGTTTGATGCATTTGATGTACAAGCGATCTGTGGAGGTTATGAGGAAAGTAGCACCTACCAGCAGATACTGCTTGTCCTGCCACCATGAAGTGCTCCTCTTAAAGAAGAGGTACAACCGCAGACAGGGTGCTGGAAGACTGCTGCATTAAGGAAAATGTAGGATCCACTGAAAAATCTAGACGAACCAAAGCACCATGGATAAAGACACTGTCATGAGAAACTAAGTGGTGCACTATTCTGTGTGAGACCATGGAGCCAATACTCATTTGTTTAGCATGGGGCTAACACAGTTAACACCCGCACTAACCAGGTAAGCACTGGCACTCCAAGCGAGGCCATATTCAGAGGCCTCCAGAGCAGTGCCTAAACCCAAAAGCACAATTGTACTAACCCTACTGCTGCGCCACTGCAAATGAGGGAGTCTGTCATGTGCAACTGCATGAGTCAGTGGTGCTATATAGCCCCAACCTCTCACATGGGTACAATTCATCTTCAAACCTGTGTTACTCTCATTTCTATTTTTCTGAATTGACTATGTTTATCTTTACGATGACTACAGTCTGCTCAATTTATTCTTAATTGAACTGCTAAGTTAAGAACTTTGTGGTATTTATCTGCTGTTGCACAAGATTAGAGATGCAGTGAAATTGAGAATTTTGCCCTGCAAAATAATTTGCAAAATTCACGCATTTCACGGGTGCGAAATGTTGCCACCCGCAGGCGAAATTCTGCATTTGAAAGGGACGAAAATCCATGTACATTTAAATATTTAAAAAGTGCCCCCCCAAAAACATTAAAATAAATGTTTACAATCCTCGGTGTCTAGTGGTCCTACCCCCCCCTCGGCCGATCACTGGCTCAATATGATGACCCCCATCCAAATTTTTCATTAAAAATAGATGTCCCTGGTATCCAGTGGTCCCACCGCACTGGCCGATCACAGGCCCAATATGAAAAATGATGCCCTCTCCCCAGATTCACACCCTGTCCCCCATAATCAATCATTTATTTAAAAAAAATAAAAAAACCTTTCCCTGGTGTCTAGTGGATCCCACCATCTTGTCCGGTAGTGACCCCCCCCAACCACACACACCAATCCAGGACCCCAGAGGGCCATCAACACAGCCCTCCACTCACCTCCATGGCCAGCAGTCTGCCCGAGCGCTTTCATGAATGAGCCCACGTCATTCATTGGAATGGGCCCAGTCGGGCTGCCGGACATGGGGAGGTGGTGGAGGGCTGTGCCAGTGGCCTGGATTGGTGGTGGGGGGTCCACTAGACACCAGAGTTTTTTTTTTTTTAATTAAATGATTGATGTTGGCAGCATTAATGGACGACAGGGGACGGGGTGTGTTTGTGTGTGTGTCATTCTTCATATTGGTCCGGTGATCGGCCAAGGGGGGAGGGACCACTAGACACCAGGGACATTTATCTTTATTTTAAATTAAAATTCTGCATGGGAGACTGAGGTGAATCTCAGCGAGGGTGGGGAACCACTACACAACAGGGATTGTAAACCATTTATTTTAATGTTACGGGGGACCCTTTTATGTTTAAATCTAGATTGATTTTTCATCCCTTCAAATGTGGAATTTCGCTTCTGGGTGGCAAAATTCCACATTTCGCACTCAGAAATGCGTAGAATTTCTACTAAACATTTTACGGAATGAAATTTTCTAATTTCCCCATCTTTACATTGGAATTGCAAAATATTACATAGTTTTTAAAAAACCTGAAATACATTTACTTTCAAAAACTTTATGAACGTGAATGTTATCGCAGTTTATACCGATATGTACTATACCGTTACGTCTATTTGTTCAAAAAGTTAATGTTATATATTTTTATTTACAATTATAAAAAGAAAGCCCCTGAGCAGAACTGTATACCCCAGAGAAACCGCCCACCCTTCCCCAACTCAGTGGCTGTACTGCAGCCACCCGCTCCCATGGAGCCCCATCCCCAGTTGCCCCAGTCAGTTGTTTAATTCTCATTCCCTGGTGTCTAGTGAACCCCCTGTGGTGCCAAGTATATCAAAATCTCTGGTGGGCTAGCCCCCCTCCCCACTTCACCCGGGTCAACACTCCAATATCTACATTAGAGTGGCAGCCAGCACTATCCTCCGTTCACCTCCCTGGCCAGCCGCTGTTGTGTCACGAGTACTTTTGCAATCACACTGTTATTGTCAAGACTGCAGGCAGTCAAGGTGAGCAAGGAACTGTGCTGGCAGCTGCTCTGACAGCAGGGCAAGTGTTGATGGTGAGTGTGTATGTGTTGGTACTAGCCCACCACAGATTATACTTGGGACTAGGGGCTCCATTAGACACCAGTGCACTGCATTGCATTTTGCCACATAGACGCTAACGGGCTGTGTGCATGAAATGAGCTCATAAGGGGCACGCAGATGGTCGCTTAGCACCCTGAATGCCCAATGAGCTCATCTGTATGCTTGGGCTGAATATGGCCCACAGGCATCCTGGTGCGATCTCGTTTTGGGCAGTGCCATCTCTAGAGACACTCGCTTCCTGTAAAACACTGGTTTAAATAATAATAAAAAAAAAAAACCCATGGCATTTTTAACCCAGCACCTGTGAGCCGCTTTTTTATGAAACCAATATTGCACCGACTTTTTGAACAAACCCCTTTAGTCTGAACCAAATTTTTGTACGAAATGCTGATTTTCCCTCAATTTTGAAGGGGTTGGGGGGAGGCACAGATTTCAAAGATTTTTGCCAAACGGAACTGACCATTCTTAACAGAAAATCAATGGCTCTACAGCTCCTGTGGGCCACATGCAGCTTGGGCCACGTCGACGCTGCCCACAGTCACCCAGTACAGCACCAACACGGACCGCAAGTCAGTCAGCCCGGCAGTTAGTGCATGCTAACTGGCTGAATATAGCTCAGAGCCAGCACCGAACTTTGAAAAATAAGGAGGCTTTGGTACGCAGGCTCCTCCAGCCGAAGCATCACGCCTATGCGTGAAGCACTGGGGATCTTTGTGCTTCACCTTCGGCATGAATTTTTGCTAAACAAGTTACTGTTGCAATATTCGGCACTGCCTTCTTTAATTTTTTCTGGACTGGAGTGGTACCTTTTGGTCCTGTCTATTGCTGCATGGGTGTCCTTACCATTACCTTTTGGGGCATCACAAAACAGAATTTGAGGCCTCCACCGAGGGGGTCAACAGTTTGTCACCCCTAAACAAAAAAAAAAAAAAAAAAGACTCCATAATGGGTTACCACATTAAGACAATAGAATATAACACAATCTTACTTTATTATTATTCAAAATACCACATAAGCTGAAGTGTTGACTTACTCTGCTTAGTTGGCACATGCGATACTTTGAATAATACTGCCATAAAGGGAAGTGCTGTACTACAGTACCTTAATGTGGTACATCTTTCTGTTGCAAAGCATAAGATTAGGCTGGCTACCACTGTAGCTGTATATCAGGGAAGAAATCAGCAACTCAGACTTGGGACTACCCGTGCGTGCAAATTCCAACCTTCTCTGGCAGAAGTGTCCTAAGCCAGGGGTTCTCAAATGGTGAAGCCAGCCTTCCTGGGGAGGCCCCAACCCGTTCCAGGGGAGGCTCGAGCAAGTCTGAAAAAGAACTGTATTTAAATTTTGAGTTTTATATGTTTTGTGTGAAGAGATGGAGCAAACTGAAAGAGGATAATTGTAGGTGAATTTTAGGTATTTATTTACTAATAGGTGACAAGGAAAGTGAATGAGCCAAGGCTAATTTCAGGTATACCCAGGGAAGGGTAGGGAGTGAATACATTTCAAAAGGTAACTGTAAAACAATCAAGAAATACACAGTGAACAATAGTGCCAACAAATATGAACAATAAACTAATAATGAGTGGCGGTAATTGATCAATTTGTAGACTGATGGCAGAACAGACCGAATACAAGGGTTGAACATAGAAATGATCAGAGCAATAGCAGGAAGGAGCAAAGTAATCCCAGTGAAGTTGCTTAGAAGCAGGGAAGGAGGTGGCGCGAAAAAGTAAGTAGGAAGGTTATTTCACATAGAAAGGAAACAGAGAAAGTAGGCTGACCCATGAAGGTACTGCAACAAGGGGTAACAATGGTTCAAAAAATGAAAACAGTGGAGCATGTAGGCTGGCCTGTGGGGGGTGGGGGTTTACAATAAGCTTAATAATATTTGTTTATTTTATTATTCAGATAACACCTTTGAGCACAAGAGCTCTTTTTCAAAGGTTCCACGTTAGTATAAAACAAAGAACTGAATGTGAGCCATGTACTCAAAGGGGTTTCAATTTATTCATGGTGTACTGCGCAAAGTACAGTAATGTTATTTTTCTTTGGGGAGGCCCAAGATTATTTCAGTTTTTGGGGGAGGCTCAAAATGTTTTCCATGGATTTGTGGAGGCTCACTGTGACAAAGTCTAAGAACTATTGTCCTAAGCCAAGCGCAATACATGCTTGCCAGCATCTGAGCCTTGGGCTACTACATACGGCTGAGCTTCCATTTTGGACAAACCTTCAAGCAGGTAATCTAGACAACCTTGCCCATGGACTATCACAGGAAGTTCTAGTATTGTACTAGGTACAGTAGTAGTTTGCAGTTCTGGCACCAACAGTGGCCAAAGGAACAGTTCTTTTCCCCATAATATCCTACTTTTTGAACCATGGGGGAGAAGTGGTCCTAGTGTTCATATTTCAAGACACTATGGACCGATCATGAAGCTGCCATTAGTCAATTTTGGGAAGGAAAAAATGCTTTTATCCATAGATGCACGACACTGCTCATCTATCTGCCTTACTATGTACAGGTAGCAAAGAAATAGGCCCAAGCCATACACATACAATGGCGCCTTCTAGTACCAGAAACTGGGAACTGCAGTCTCCTAGACAGATCTTATACCAGTTTTAAAGGAAAAAGGGTCTTGAGATCTGGAAATGTAATAGTGTCCACACTGTCAGAGGACACAGTGTACCCTGAAGAGCATCTGACTGCAACCCTTCTTCCTCCTCTCCCCAGAAGTCTGCCTCTATCAGGTCAGGACTGTACTCTTCAGGGAAAGGAGAAAGGGGGTTCTGGTTCAGGAACCCAAGATTCTTACAAGGGGCAAGAGGATAAACATGCCATGCTGGCACAGGAACTGCACAGGTGTTAACCAAGGCCAGTAGTCTCCATTAACAACTCAGAACTGGGCCCAAACTTGCTGAGGCACAGACTTTCTAGTGCCCTTCCACTCAGGATTCTGGAATTCCAGTGGGCTGAATTAGGAGTCAACGTTGAATGTCCAGTGCAGGTTTGGTCTTTCTTGCCTAGGCTGTGGGGACTGTAACCAGTGTCTTTGAATGGCGGCACTGCTCAGAAGACAGTGGTCCAGATCAGACTGTCCAGTGTCACTTTTTTTCTGTCAGCATGGTGCAGCAATTCGATAAAAAGCACAAACTATCCCTCCCCCCTGCAGAGTCTTCCTACCTGTTGCTGACAGGAGCAGGTGTTATGCCTGTGGTCTTTCTTCATATTATTCTTGACAAATGCAGAGTGAATTCCATCTGCCTCTCCTTATACCATAGTTGAATCCTTGGCAATATGGACTATGCTAAACACAGTGGTTGGTACCCAGTTATACGGACCACGGTCACTGTGGGAGATACTGCCTCAACATTTTTGTAAAAGTGGTGCTTTGATTAGCCAAAGACGGACTCCACAGTGCCAAGAAGAGCGGCTGACTGATATCCCACAGGAAGGTGTCACAGAGGGCAGAAAGAAACCACAGAAAAAAAAAAGGGGGGGGTTTCCCTACAGTTCCCCTGGTGAGCATACATTTACCCAGGCTTATCCATAAGGATCAACCAGATAACTTCTGTAATTCAAAAATAAAGTTGTGTGTACGTATGGGAAGGGTGGGAGATTTGGGGCCAGAGTTTGGATCAGATTTCATACAAAATGGACTTTACTTCAACCAGAAGGGCCCATGAAAATCAGGAGGAGATAACTGTGGAATTCAAAACCAGCAATTTATGACCAGCCTGTGCACACACTGCAGCTTCATTCTTGTGGTTCATGTAGCATCACACACCTCTGGGTAGGAAAAAAAATGCCCATCACACACACACACACACACACACACACCCCACCTGCCCACATATTATTCTACACACACACACCACCTGTCCACATATTATTCTATACATAGACTTCTTCATCCTTAGTCCTCCCCTAACTCCACCCTCCTTTATGGCTGGCAGCTCACCTTACAAGTATTGTGCGGTTTGACTTCTGTGCAAGATAGGCTTGTGGTGGGCAGTGAGAGAAGCCAAATAGTTTCCCACCTGCTTGCCTTCAGGGTAAAGTCAGGAGAACAAAGATCACAGAATTACTGAGACAGAAAAGGGGACGGCAATGGAACTGCAAGACAGGAAAGCCAACACTGAGCCTTGCAGCAAGGAAGAACCTTAAAACGCCTCACCCTGCCCCCATTCTAGTAGCGTGATGCCAATTAAAGCAGCAGTATTTGAGAGTCGGCAAAACATTTTTTTTTAGCAGTAATTTGTAACAAGATTCAAGCATTTAAAAAAAATACATTCTAAGTACATACTGTATTCACACAGTAGATGAAAGGATGGCGCTAGAGCATGTCGATGGAGCACCACGGCACTATGTTATCATGGTGCACATGCCAAGAAAGCAGAAACAAAAAACACTTCAAAACCACATCTCACCTCAGGAATGAAAATTGAAAGAAAAAAAATATGTATGTTTTCTTTATGCTAATTACCAATTTATATTACCTAGGAAACACGTAGCCATACCGCTCCTTTATGCCCAGATCTGCCATTACTGTCATTTTGCATACAGGCTAACATAGTAACATATTGTGGAGGCAGAAAGGGCCTGGGGTTCATTTTGCTGCCCCTCCTGGCAAATGTAGCAACTACAGGTATACCCCATTTTTAGTACAGACACCTCCAAGGTCAAAGACATTTCACTCCTACTCATGCTATGTAACCCTCAACGTTGCTCTCCCTCAGGAATGTCTAGTTCTGTTTGAAAGTCTAAATAGTGCTAGCTTCCATACAATTCAGCTGCATTTATTGAAGGGGACCAGTCAGCACCAAGAGCCCTACACTCAAGTGTGGGACTGGACCCAATGTGCACTTTGTGTGCAAAAACATTTTCGTTTACAATCTACTATACTACAGGATTGTATCAGACTAATTTTGCTTACTTCTAGGCTTACATCTTGTTACGATTAAAACAGATTACCCTGCAGCTCACATCACAGCAGTAGGCAGCAGTGAGATTTTCAACCGCATGCCAGAGTTTATATTAGCTCTGATCTTTTTGTTTACTTATCCCACTGTCCCCCCCCTAGGCTAAGTAGTCACAGAGGATTGTACTTAGCCCCTTGAGACAAGCAGAACTGAAAAACATCTGATTGGAGAGTATAAGCTAACATGCACTGCAGGCCACTGAATTTCCCACTACTGCCTACTGCATGTCAGCTGCTGGGGATTCTGGGATTTATAGTAACAGACTGTCAGCAAAATGAGTCTGATACAATCTACTATATTACAGAAAACGTAAACCAAAATGTTTCTGCCACACAAAGTGCACACTGGGACCAGTGCCCTTGGTGCCGACTGCTCCACTTTAAAGCAGCAGTGCAACAAGATGCTTCCTAGGCTGTGCATTACATATGCTGAATTCTCAATCTTAACTCCAAACCCCAAATTTGGTTCAAAATGCTTTTTCTAAGCTGAACTGACCCCCCCCCGAAAAACTCGGTGTGTGTGCATATATATTTATATACACATACATATACACGTCACACACACACACACGTATACTCGTATGCACACACATGCATATTATATATAATGCATGCACGTACATACACGATCAGGATATACAAATAGCTATACATACACGTACGTCTCCATCTACAAAAAAAAAATTAATTCTGCTAGAACTAAAAATGTCTGCAATCGTTCACTTGTGGGGTCAGATAATTTGTCCGACTTTGCTTTGCTGCTGCTTTAACGTTTCACCATGCTACAATGGCATAAACTGGTATTAAATCCATGCTTTAACAGGTTTATTTTCAGTAGTTAATTTTAATCAACTTCACTTTGACAAAGAATAAATTCACCTTGACTTCTCGTCTTCTCTCTCTCCCACCCTTTCAAGGGCAGCCAATGCCCTGTGAAAAAACGAACCAACTTTTGCAGGGCTGGTGTGCAGCTAAGGGAAGCAGTAAACCTGCGCACATCCTGCTGGTCAGACAAGACGATGGCTGTTGCCAGTGACCGGTCCAAACAGCTGGCTATGCAGGGCGACGCCGTCTCACCTGTTTCAACTTCAACGCTGCCTGGACAGAGGGCCTATTCTCCATCTGCTGGGCCAGTCTTCTGTTTCTGGCGCTGGCCAGCTGCTGCTGATGCATTGTTGCCCGAATATTCACTGGAATCGGCTGTTTGTTCTTCAGCATGTTAGTGAAGCTTCAAGGTCGAACAGAATGGGGTTTAAATTTTAATACACACATTAAATGGCATTTCACACCTCTTTAGAATGATGCTCAGGTGCCAGTGGCCGTTAAATTAAGTGGTACACTTTGGGATACAGGTTTACTTAAGAAAGTAATGTTTAGCTATTTTTCCCCCAAAAACGCAAAAGTACAGAAGCTTTAAGATGCAGTAAAGTGCAGCACACAGATTTAAAAACATCTCTGATAAGGATAAGTTTCTAGGTAATGGCTTTTCAGCACTTGTGGAAGGTGGTGAGGATGGAAGGACACAACTACACATGAAAAAACATAGGGAGAAAAAAAAAGGACATGTATGAAGAACAAGACCCACTCAAAGAAAGAAAGCTGCAGACTACCGAAAGACCAAGTTTCTTACAAAAAAAAAAAATCTGTTTAGCCCATAAAACTGTTAGATAACATCATCTGAGAAGGGGAAAGGAAACACATGTAGACATGTGTATTAAAAGGTTAGTTTTTTTTATTACTAAATGAGTGAAAAAGCTGCAATATTTTACTAAAAAAAAAAAAAAAATACACTGATCACATTTCACACAGCCACAAATTCACTAGAAAAAAGGCAGGCTGACAAGACCACAGAAGTAGAATACTAACGATATACCGGGGTTCAAGAGTGCATGGGAGAGACATAAGGCTACCCTGGAGATGTGCAGAGCAGGACAGCCATGATCAAATTGGATCTGGGGCTGCAGCAGTGAGTAGGGAAATGGCAGACTAAGTGGGCCGTATGGTCCTTCATCTGCCAAAAGATTCTATGTTTCATATGTAGCTCTTAGCCATTTAAAGGCAAACTATTGTCAAAGCATCAGATTCTTAAGAAAGTGAAACACGGTTGATTTGCAGCACTTTTGTTGTTCTAGTTTAGTTAGTTAATAAATGTTCCACCCACTGCTGGATCGTAAGATTGAGGGATGTGAAAATATTCTGCAAATACATGCTACTGTGCTGCAGTGAGCATGTTCAATAAATGTGCATGGAATCCCCACCCCCCCCGCAAAATGCAATTAAAAACTTTAGAATTTCAGAATCCAATGGTTCTCCCAAAATAATGTGACACTTCTATCTTGCAGTTCAGAGAAGGGAATTGGAAGGAGAGAGAGCGCGAGAGAATGACACATACACACACACACAGTGACAAATGCACCAACAGCTGAGACATGACAACACAAAGCAAAATAAGTGCCTCTTACAAGGTCCCCGAACACTGCCGAGGAGCCTTCGGGCTAATTGCATGGCCCACCACCTGCCTCTTACAGGCCAGACCGCACAGACTGTACGTCCACCTTGGACAAGGCGACAGGCACTCTGCAGCCTAGGTAACCATGCTACCATGCCACAGTTTCCAATGTATAAATGTAAACATGTGGAGGGGAAAAAAAGGAGGGTGAGTGAGAGGTTGTCCCTTTACAAGACATCTCACCAAAGTGCATAGCTTTTTTTTTTTTTTTTTTTAAACATACTTTCTTCTATCAAGTGTGCATCAATACGCTGTTCCTTTATAAATACCCTGTAATCTAATTTGTGTACCACAGCTGCCATGAGATAACAGGCAGATGCACGTTTCTTAAAAACATTGTCAAATCAAACGAGGGTTCCTATTTTTGACATTTCTGCACTTAAAGACTCAATTCTCTCTTAAATTATGAGTTGGAAGTTGCTGTTGGCTTCCTCACCGCTCATTCAGAGACATCTTGGTGGTGCTTTTTAGCACAACTTTTGTTGCCGATTGGGCAGCCATCTTCACAACCTTCTTGACCTGCAAGTAATAATAAAAAAAAACTATATATATATATATATATCTGTATAAGCACATATTAGACAAACACATGAATGACATCACATTACTGGAACCAAATAAGAATACAAATTTGTTGCACAAAATTGGCCCAAAAACCTGTTGTGAATATTTCATTTTAATAATTTGTTACTAACATAATTAAATCAACATAACTATATATATTTATAAACACACAATTATACAATCTACTATAATACATAATCCCCTGTTACAGAAATAAAATTTATTATATAACATATTACACCTTATTTAAATACAGAATAACATATAGATCAAAATATATACTAACTTAATATTTATTACGTTATCGAGCAAAACATCAGCCAATATCTATAAAGAAATACCCGCTAAGCACAGCCATGTTATTGGATATACACATGGATGAAACACTCTGTTCTAATCAGAATTCAATATAACCATAACTGGCAAACAACCTTACTTCCAAAACTAAAAAAAGTGCAGATTCCTAGCTCATTTTCAGAATGCCCTAGCCAAAACATTTTGAAGCAGTACCATCCATTCATTACAGACTTGCAATCTCCTTGGACAAAAATAGCCACCACATTCGTAGTCTCGAGCTACTAGCTCGTCTCCACCCAATCCCTAATACCTCTACCCAGAACATATACGCATACCCCAACTATTCCATCTGGTCCTCACACATCATACTACCCCTTCATGAAAATTTCCACCAGGCCCTCTTCAACCCTCCCCCTCAACTGTAACCAGAAGTACGTTAGTAAAAATGTATTTGTTGAGCGCCCAATCCCGGAGGCTCTGGCCACTTCATAAAGAGGTGCAACAATTTACAACAGTTTAACGTCAGAGTCGGTTAACTTAAAAACACATAATAAATAAAACTCTAACCTCATAAAATTCAGTGGACATCAAATGCCTGCTTAAATAGGTGCACCTTAAGGTCGCGCCTGAAAATTATCCACAGAAGAGGCCTCCCTTTATGATCGTGGTAAAGGCGTTCCAAAGAACAGGCCTGCAACCTCAAAGGCGCAGTTTCCTTATGTCTTAAAGCCATGTCCTTGGAATCATCAGGATGCCATCAGTGGAGGAACAGAGTAAGTGCAGGCGGGCAGGTGTCAGAAGGCCAGGGCCCGAGCCATATAGGACATTATAAGTGATCAAGTCCACCTTGAAGGCAACCCTCCCACCTGATAGGCAGCCACTGCAGTTCACGCAAGTCTGGGGTTATATAAGCAGACCTGGAAATGCCCATCAACAACCTGGCCGCCGTGTTCTGCACTAGCTCCAACTGACGGAGATTACCTACACTGACCCCTAAATATAGAGCGTTACAGTAATTGAGTCTGGATGTAACAAAAGCATGCACCTCTGGCTCAGACTACATGCCCAAATGGAAGTCACCCCGACACACAAATTATCTCCTACAGCCATACCTCAATAAAACTAAACGCTGCCCCCACACACCATACTGCATGACAATTACACTCTCATTAGTCATCTCCCATCCCACAAGCAAGGTTCACTCAGGTAACCTACTCAAAGAAAGTCATACCATCCCAGGTTACACACAGGGCCACAGATCCTCAAGTTTTCAAAAATTCAATTTTACTAAACCTTAAAATACCACCCCATCCCATCAGCATGTTTCTACACACGCCATCCCTTCAGATCTCAAGAATATACATTTCCTGTGCCTTCTATAATGCCACCCAATTATCCTATGTCCACAGAACCCCCACCTCAACCAAACAGTGGTTACTATGCAAAATTATAAGCTCCTAGGGTCCCCCCAAACCCCACCTGCCAAGTTTACATCGTTGCCTATATATATCTCCTAAACACCCTCGACTCCAACTATGCACCAATGCCATCTACAGGCCCATCCCTTAACAAGCAATACTCTGTAAACTTTCCTCACCCAAATGTGTGGAAAGGTCCGAGTTGGGGGTCAAAATATGGGACATGAAATCTTAGATCACAGCTTTGCTAACCTTCCTATATTTTGTTTCAGACTTTTGAACAGAGGAGTATCGAGTCCCACTTGGTTCACTCCATACTATCATTTCTGAAAACTGTCAAAGAGGGTCGCCTGAAAATCTGACCACTGGGTAGTTCCAGTCGTCCAAAAAGGAGTGTCTTTTATGCTTTAGTGTTGTTTGTATAGAACAACAGAAATACTTTTGTTTTTCATTTTAATTCTCACTGTACACCATGTTAGCACACGGTCCATGTCGCCCAAAGCTGAGCAGTAAAACCACGGAGTATACTCATAACGCGAGGCAGTTCGAATGAATAGCTCAACTGGAGCCCCGTTCTGAAACACAACCCCCCCTCTTTGGTTGCCTAGCGCCCCCTGCCCCTACGCTTGTGCCATCCCTTAAAAAACAAGCCACCCCCAAATTCTGGACCCCCATCTATCCCAAGAACCGCACCCAAACTCCACACTACAAAGTGTGCAACCGCCCAGTCCATGTCGCCGCCCGTACCTCTCTCTCTTCAGCCCGCCTCGCTTACTGCAGCGGCTGTGAAGACAGTGCAGTCAGGGCCAACCGGCGGACTCCCGCGCTCCTCCTTCGTGTGCCCTCCCTCCGAGTGCTTCGCTCGTCGTGTGGCGGTGCGCTTCGTCGGGCTTCACTTCCTTTCAGATTTCCTGCCTGATACCGACCGGGCTCTAATATGCGAAGTTCCAGCCGGTAAAAAAAAATAAATCTGTACCCTGCCGATAGCAAACACACTATCACAACCTCATAACAAAATGGCAACCGCACAGCCGGAGAAAACAAAATGGAGCCCTAGGTATATCGCTGCGTGATGACGTCAGCGCGATGTGCTCGTTCTTAGTCCTGTCGCGCGAGTGTACGGTCACCTAACGACTTAGAATTAGAAGGGCTATTGCCACAGAACTAGAAAAAAACACTAGAACTACACAACTAGAAGAGAAAGAGTAGAATGGAAATGCTACTCGGTGAGTAAATAAAGCGCGCCGCCATATTGTGGATGTCAAAACCCGGAAGTCGTTTCATTGACTTTCACACGTGCTTGGCGGCTTGCTTCATACCTCTCAACTGTCTCTTGAGTTCAGTGCTCCCACTTGGCATTTTCCTTGTAACTGCACAGCAATTTTCGTGTGTTTTCCTGTAGGTTTAAGTAGTATACCACCACAGGGAGTGGGTGTGATGACCAGGGCCACTGGAAGATTGCGGAAAATGTTACCCAAAAATGCGGGGACTTTTTTTGCAGAAATTGCGGGGATTCACTATACATACCCCACTGCCCCCTAATAAATCTTTTGTTTGTTGCAGCTTGTATTGTCACATGAATTGTTAGATAAATGTATTGCCACTTGTAAATGGTTTTAATATGAAAAAACGTGTGCTTTTGAAATGCACTGCGAATAATCATTATGGAACATATTTTTTAACAATCGACATCTAAGTCATGCAGTGCTAACTAGATGTTATTCAGTAATTTATAGTTGGTCTGTACTGAATACATCCTGAAACAACATATTTTGCCAGTTTCTAGATGTTAAATAATGAAGCCTGTTTAAACTACTTGCTGTGGTGCAAGAACAAAAATAAACATAACCAGGATGCATAATGAAGGTCTAGTAAGAAAAATGTTTATTTTATTAAAATAATTACTGTTCTTAATCAGCACTGTAAGTACATTTTCAAATCACATGATAAAAGTGTCAAATCATATCAGAAGCTTTTCATTACATCATACAATACTTTTCAATATATTATACTTTTGTTCTACTTGGTTTGCAGTGATTTTATTTGGGTTGCAATTATTGTGTCTATTTGAAGGTAACTGTTTAACTATACTTAATCTGTTCAACATGTTTTCAGAAATGTTTGCTTTTTGTAGGCTTTGTATGTGAGTATGCAGTTGTGGCAGATTGACATGTAAGGAATCACTGTCACCAGTCCCCTCAGAAGCACATTCAAGTTTATAATCAGCTGGGCCACCCGAATTCCTGACACATTTGAATCAAAATCCTTTCAGATTGAAAGTATTTATACAAGGAAAATCTACCTGACCATTCAAAAATGAGCATTGTGGTCAAGGCTTCATTTAAGTGAATGAGGCACTTTGCACCTCTTCTCACAACTATTGTGTCAGTCTCTGTGTCAGCAAAAAGTTCTCTGATAGTCTGCTTTAACACAGATTTCAAGTGTTCAAGTCTACATATGCATGACCAGAGGATTTCGAAACCAAAGCAGGGAAGTAAATCACATAAAAGCAGAGTCACATTTGACCCCTTCTCACCTCACGCTGTACTGTTTTGGTCAAGTCCAAGTCTGTGTACTAAATTGTTAGCATATCTGAGTAGATTTCCTTGAGAATTTAAATATTTTTATACAATTTCAGACTAAAATTCCATAAATGTAAGAAATTGCAGATTTTGTGCGGAGAAGGGTGAAAATTGCGCCTGCAATTTTCCAGTGGCCGATGACACAGTGTTTGAAAACTCTCGCTATTGTTATTTCTTCTTTCTCTACCTTCTGCACTTTATGTTTATTTATTTAGTTTTTGTTAACCAGGTTAGGTGCGCTAGCTAAGTTGACTATTTTGAGTCATGACCCGGGAGAATACATACATAAAATGAGATGACATTATAAAATACATAGTATATAGTACAGGTAGGTTAGAATACAGATCAAGTCAGACAGTACTCGAAATAATACATATAGCTATGCAGAGATGACAAAAGTGATATTGGTACATGCAAATAACTGAAACTGGGCTAAGTGGCAGCTATAAAGACATTTTATAGCAAAGTTTGTTTAGAAGTGCAGCAGTGTGTTGGGCGAAATAGGGTGGTTAGCTGTGAGGCAGTAAGTGGGATCAAAGCATGTGCAGGGGTCCCGGGACAGGTGGCGATATAGTTGCATTATTTTCTTTCTTCCCCATCTCTTCTCTTGGGATGGTTTCTCTTACCAAATGCTATTCTTGGTGGCACAGTTCAGATTTATTTATTTATTTAGATTTTGGTAACCGGGTAAGCTCACTGAGACCAGAGGTCCCTTTTTCAGGGGCGACCGAGGATTAATACATACAGCAGCGATTACATACAGTGGATGGTAATACAGTGGTTAAACTTGAGACATAACATTAGAGAGACAGCAATTACAGGTTGACAGTCAAAAAAATCACAGTTAGATGGGCCTCATGGATGCCTAACTACGCCCCTAAAGTGCGGTTATCACACCGTATTGCACACCCCGTCGTGTCTTATTGCGCTTATAAAATGTCCCTTTATTTTTAGAAACAGTTTTTTATTTTTAAACACATTTTTAAATAAGTAAAAATGTAAGTGACCCTGTGTTTTTAACATAAAATAGTCCTTCCGCCTATTGGTGCTAGATTAAAGTAGTGTTATACAGTGTGTGCCTCCCTGCCCACTTAAGCTTCATACTCCCCTGCCAGCCACAAACATTCACAGATGCTGTTTTTCTCATTCTAAGTATGACACATAGCCCCCTTATTTTATTTAATTTTCC
This sequence comes from Neoceratodus forsteri, assembly GCA_016271365.2. NCBI lineage: Eukaryota > Metazoa > Chordata > Ceratodontiformes > Ceratodontidae > Neoceratodus > Neoceratodus forsteri. The sequence goes on along the minus strand of CM028138.1, from coordinate 500,546,430 downwards.
TCACTCTGTAGACAAAACTAAAAAGAAGCCATAACAGAGGCTTCTCAGTTCCCCAGTGCTGCAAGCAATGCAGTGTCAGTGGCTCAGTAGGTAGCACACTCGCCTCTGAGGCCGGGAGATCGGAGGGCTGTGGGTTCAGTTCCCCCATCTGGCGTTTGGGTTAATAGCCCAGTACTGACACTGTAGTGCAGCATGAGAAGGGTGCTGCACTTCTGAGGTGCCGTCTTTCGGATGAGACGTTTAAACCGAGGTCCCATCTGCCTGCATTTGTGGTAGTTTAGGTGGATGTTAAATATCCCATGGCACTTATCGAAAAGAGTAGGGGTGATTTTTATTGTAATAAACACATAAATACATAAATACAACTTTATACATACAACAATAATCTTGTCTATTATATCATATCGCCTCCTTTATACATCCATAAAATATACAATTAACTTAGTTATACCCCCCGCTTTATTTTTTACAATATAAACTGTTACCTTTATTTACACAATGTTATATACTTCTAACTTCTAAGTTAATTGTCCTTCAAAAAAAAAACCAACAAATAACACCACTCCTTTAACTCCCCACTACCTTTGTATTCTATCACTCTCCTCTCTATAATCACAACACTAGTTAAGAAACTCATTTTACTTTCTTCTAATACCTTTACCACCTCTCATCCCCCTTATATATTATTTATATTTGATAATATGTGAAAACTCCTTCCACCACATCCTTACTTTATTTACATTAAACATTTGTAACTCTGTTAAAAAAACTTTATTCAAAATATTAATTACATAGCTGCAAAATCCTTCTGATGAGGGTTTTCTTTGGTATAACACCCATTGACATCTTGTTTGCCATAAACAATATCTTAAACTTGCCAGAAACACTCTCAAAGTACCTTTCTCATATTTTAGTAAAGACGGGGGAAAACACCCAATTACCAGAATATCATAATTTATTTTAGCCAACCATGGAAATTTCCATATTTTTGCCAAATATACCCACAATTTTGATGGGAATGAGCACTGTAGAAAAAAATGCTCTATTGTTTCTTCCTGATTTATGCACTCTAAATAAGGACAGGATATCTCTTCTTTTGCCTTATACTTTGCTGTTCCTCTTATATTTATTCTTCCATACATCATAAGCCATAAACTCTCCCACATATAATCTGGCAACCTTGGGTTATTCAGTTGATCTAAGACATCCGAATTTTGTTCTTTAGAGCAATTTTTTAAAGACTGGCTCTGCTGAATAATTCAAAGACATTAGTTCCTTATACAGAGTTCTTGCTGAATTTTTTAATATTTGATTTTAGTGATTTTCCATTTATATAATTTTTTGCAGCAGGTTTAAAATATTCTGGCAAGGGTAAGTGTTGATAATTTAGGTGCACAGTGCAACCAAGAAGATATATACCACTTCATTATGTTATTGAAAAATAAATTTCCTTGATTACCTGACGTTCCTAAGCTATTTTTTAAAGAAAAGGACAAAAAGATTGAAAAACAAAAGACAATCGGGTCTATCATCCCTAAACCTCCCTGTTTTCTATCCAGATAAGTAAACCTTCTTTTGACTGGGTTCAATCTGTTCCCCCATAACAACTGGAAACAAATACTATATAATTTTGTCTCATATTGGGCTGGCAGGGGGTATAAGACAGCTAAGTATTGTAATCTTGGTAGAATGAATTGTTTTAACACTTGAATTCTTTTAATTTTTGAGAATTTAAACTTTTTCCATCTATTAATCTTGACTTCTATTTTCTCCAACACTAATTTCCAGTTATCCTCTGGATTATTCTGAGGCCAAAACCTTACCCCCAAAATTAACAGTGGTTCAGAAGACCATTCAATTACATTACAAACCACCGGTTTTATACTAGATCCACCTATTACTAACCTTTTGATTTTTGAAATTAATCTTTGTGTATTATATTTATGTAAGTCACAAATACTGAGAAAAAATCTTTACTTGTGACTTTTGAGAAAAAAAGACATATATCGTCCACATATGCTTGAATGTTAATAAATGACTTGGATCCAGGAATTCTCACCCCGCCACCCTGGTGATAAACATATTGATCTAAGTAATGGTTCCAGTGAAAATTATAAAGTAGGGGCTTAATGGACATCCCTGCCTTACTCCACAATTCATCATAAGTCCCTCCCTATTTCCCTTTAATGCTTGAAATACCTAGCATTGACATATAGTCCTTAATTAGATTTAAAAGACCTTCTGGTACCTTAAAAAATTCTAAAGTGGCGAATAAGAAAAAATGGTTAACTCTATCGAAGGCTTTTTCCAAATCTAGTGACAAAATGTAACACTTCTCCCCAGTCTCATTCCTTTGTTCAATAATGTCTCTAATCAAACACAGAACAGAATGAATTCTCCTATTAGGAATTCCACAGTGTTGTACAGGCGTAAACGTCCTTTCTGACAAAACCTTCAATCTATTGTTGATCAGAGTCGAAAGTATTTTATAATCAGAATTTAATAAGGTTATCGGTCTCCAATTCTTAAATTCTCCCTTATCTCCTGATTTATATATATAAATTTGCACGCCTTCTGCAAAGGCTCCATGGCTTACCCCTTCCTTCAGGAAAAAATTAAAGACCTTCTCCAAACAACTTACTATTTCTTCCTGAAATTTCTTATAAAATACATTTGATAGTCCATCTAGACCTGGAGAAACATTATTTTTTAATGAATTTATAACTTCTTTAATTTCTGTCTTTGTGAATGCACCTTTCATACTTTTGATAATTTCTGGCTCTGGTACATTTCTAATGGCTGGTCCCAGAAACTGCTTCACCTGATGCAAATTATTCATCTTGTGTGGTTCCATCTCCCTAAAATGTTCTATTATTTTATCTCCTATCTCCTGCACTGTATCCACTTTCCCCTTACCATGATTTAAAAAGTCTAATGACACCTGGTTTTTTAAAGATTTACACAACTCAAAAGGGTCTCCGAACACTGATTTTGTCTTGTGGTTTTTAATTACCGCCTGTAAGGTCTTAGATCTGTCATATTGCAACTTCCTCATTTGAGCTTTGATTTCTGCAACTTGCTCTGAAAACTCTCCAGTATCATTTGCCCATGTTATTAATTGCTGTAATTTCATTCTCAGTTTTAAATAATCTAAAAATATGAATTCTGACATCTCTTGCCAAACTTTTTGAACCATAAAATACAGTCCTCTTTTGTTTCCAGCCACCACTCCCCTAATTCTGATATAAAAACTTATGGATAATCTAGCTTGTAAAATCCATTTGATAGAATTTATGTAATTTTGTCTTGAAGGCTGGAGGTGTTTAACTCACCTAGTTCTCTGTCTGCTATGTCTCTTTATTTCCCCTACTTTTACTACTAACATTGCGTGGTCTGAAAATTCTACTGGTATAATCTGTGGATTATCTGTTGGAATTTGTTTTGAAATAAAAAGATAATCAATTGTATAACTTTTCCTTCCTTTAAAGAATGTCCCTCTAGGCCCAGAAATCCTGTTATCTATACAGGATACTATTTCTGCTGTTTTAATAATATCTTTTAAACAGTTTGTGTCACAGTATACTTTATTACCCTTACCTTCTCCTACATCTCTCCCTGTTCTTCCTATACTACAATTAAAGTCCCTCCCCAAAGGATAGGTATGTGGGATATCAAATATGGTTGAATTTCACCAAAACATCATTCTCCCAGATTTTGATTGTGGGTTATAATATTAATGAAACGTAGCGTATTGCTACCCCATTTCCACTCCACTATCAACATTCTCCCTGAATATAATTCTATTAATTTGTGTAAAGTAAAATTATAGGAATTAAAAATAATCCCCACGCCATCTGCCCTATCATGTCCAAATGACCAGAAAGAGGGTCCCCACGGCCAATCCTTTTTAAATAAAGCAATCTGGTTTAGTGATGACATCCAAGTTTCCTGAAGAAAACACACCGAAATATTTAAATCATAAATTAACTGAAATACTGCTTGTCTCTTTTGAGCCTTCAACAGGCTATGAGTATTTAAGGTAGCCCATAACATAGCCATTATTTTGCTGCCAACCTACTATCCATACCTAATATGTTGGTTTTTATTTTTTCCTTCTTTTCTTTTTCTTTCCCTTGTAATCCTCCCTCACAGGTGCCACTGTATCTTGTATTGACACCTGTGAATCTGTATCCCCTATTTCCATTTCTGAATCCCCCAAAATAAGGCCGCATAAGAATTTTTAGTTTCTATAACTTCAGGTTCCGTATTTATCAAAGTTTTTGAAGATCTACTTGACCTTCTTGGAGGTAATGGCTGTTGCACAGGCAATACATTACTAACTACAGACTCCTCATTTGGGGCTATGTAACATACTGGTTGCAAAAGCTCAGTACTTTCTGTTACCAACCCCATTCCCCTTCTTTTAGGAGGTGCCATCAAGGCCTCATTCACCTCTTTTTTTTCTGAAGCTTCTACAGTGCTCTGTATATTGGAAAGGTCCTTTGCAGTATTCTCCATTCCTTGCTGATTTTCACTAGCATCTTGTGCTTTTGAAATGATATTATCTAAGTTTCCACAATTAAACTTATTCTGAGCAGCCCACGGACATTCCCTAAATGCATGATTCTTTTCTTCACACAAATCACATTTAATTGCATTTTCGCAAAACATGGTAACATGCCCCACTTCCCCACAGTTATCACATTTTGGCTGATCACAAGCACTTGATACGTGTGTCCGTGCCCCACATCTATAACATGCTCTCGGCTGCCCACTGTAAAGCACACTCCCTATCCCTACCCAGCAAAAATGAGTTAGGGATGTGCTCTACTCCGTATCTGTTTGTCTTAGTTTTACCTTAAACTTCCACCCTCCGTCCAGAATTGCTCCAGAATCAGGATTGGCTCGGGTGCTCTTCACCTCGCACTTCTGTGACAACCAAAAAAACAATATCCCATGTACCCCCTCGTTTCTAAACATTACTGTTACATACCTAATCAGTGGTTTTGACAATGGAATAACTAAAAGGGGCCATAATGGAGAAACTTAACCTTGTTATACCTTTCCCAAAATAACTCTAATAAAGCCGGGACGGAAGCTCACATCATAGTTGTCTTCTCCTGAAATGTTAATAAATGCAAAACATCTCTGGGAAAACATTAAAGATTCTTTTATTAAAGTTTTACCCACAAAATGTCTATTTGGTCTTTCCTTTAATCCTCCTTTATATCTTATGCGTACTGCATTCCTCCTTGGAGCTGACTCTCTTTTGCACTGTGAAAATAAACTGGACATTAGGGGTTTCTCAGGTTTAGGCCCTTCCCCTTCAATAGTACTTTGCTTTTCTACTTCCTCTAACTCACTTTGTTTCGTTTTATTATCCATTTCCCTATCTTGTAAAACATCTAGTTCTGTTTTACTTTCTACTAAGCCTGTTTTACTATTTCCCCCTCCAGGTTGCCACACTGGCCCCCCTTTATCTAACTCCCAGGATTTATCCCAAGTTGAATCTGGTGTCCAAATTCCTTGCCCTATTTTCTTCCATCCTGCAGCTAATAATGCTGTCTGTGGAGACCACTTTTCATCATGCTCCAAAGACTGTAATTCTGTAGCAGATATATTAACCAAAGCTGGCTTATCTTTGTTCACCTTTTAGACCCTTGCAATACATTTAAATCCTGTTGTTCAATAATATTACTGCTATTTTATTTTATTTTGGAAACTGAATTCAGTTACCCATCCTGTACCCTTTGTTAGTTTGATAAATCACATGAGGTTCTTCTTCGACTCCCACCACATCCTTATTTGTTGGTTTGAACACAAACCCAGTTTCTTTATTAATTTTAAAGGTGGGGAAGCTTTTTTTCGTTTTCACAGTACTCACAGCCCCTTTATTAAATGTTTTTTTTCCAGTCCCCACGCTCTCCACGCTCTCCGATTCTTTCTGGCTCCAAATCTTCTGAATCGCCGACCGACCTCTTTCTGCCGCTTCCCTTGCTTTCTCCAGTGCCAAATCTTTCATTTTCTTCACTTGCCAATGTTTTAACAACTCCAAACTCCTCCACGATAACGCCTATAGTTTTTCTAAATCTCTTCTTCTCCCGGCCTTCCGCATTCCGACAGTCCTTTCGCCATTGTTTGCGGTTTAAAGGCACCGCTTGCTTTGGGACTTTTAAACTAGCCCCTGGATCTTCCGAAGCTGCCGCCTTTGCACCACTCTCATTACTTTCACCGGCATCTCCTCCAACACATCCGTTGATGCTACTGCATTTGTAAAAATATCTGTATCTCCCCATCCTCTCCGCTTTCTTCTGAATAACTCCTCCAACTCGCTCTTTCCACCATTGTATCGCTACTGACAGCCTCCTTCCCCTCCGACGACTTGGCCACAGTGGCCATCTTTGCTGCAACAACACACAAACTCCCTACTGGCCACTGATCACCAGCGGCTCAAAGCGAGGAATTTCCCGTGTCCTGGCCAAATTTCCCTCATTCACTAAAAATACCACCAACAGCTTAATCTGGTTCAAGGTCAGTTGGCATTCATCTGTATCCCCCTCCCCTGGGTCGTGCCTGAAAATAGGCAGGATTTGTCTAGTGCTCTTACCCGGTCAACAAAAACTAAAAAAATAAAAATGAGCGTGGTTCAAAACTGCCACACTCACTGACAGCATCATAAACTGCTCGCTCTGTCCTAAAAGATAAACAGCAGGGTGAGTCATTTACCACCTTTTCTCTTTGTATATATAGTATTATTGCTTACTTTTTTCATTCTGTTTTTTTTCCCCTCTGTGTTTCCCCTCATTCAAGAAAAGGAATGTTTATCAAGGAATGTTTACCATGGAATACAGGGATTTAAAATGCTGCTCAGTTCTACTAGCAGAATGTTCCTCTACTAGCATACTGTACACACAGACAACAAAGACCTGTTTTAGAGCCAGAAACTCAATTATCTCACTTGTCAGGGAAAGCAGAAGAGATTTCCCTGATGAGTAGGTAAAGATAGAAGGGGGATTTTTCACTGTTAGCGAACAAACAGTTGTGATGAAAACTATAAACAATACTTAATGTTTCTAATTTGTTTATGTGTGTAAGGATAGTGTGACAATCTGGTAAACAACATTTAGTTAATTTGTTTTATTTTATATTTAAGATAATTTTAATTTTAGGGCCCAGTTGAAGGTTTCTACAGTGTAAAGGTAGCGGCCATGTCTGTGGTGGAAGATCAGTTCTGGTTGTAGGGAGACTGATGGAAGATAGTTCAGGTTGTAGGAGGACTGATCTGCTCATTGTGTAATGTGGTTTAGGACCAGCATGACTGTGTGTATGCAGAGAATTAATGTACGATCAGCTGATCTGTCTTGGCCAATGAGATTTCTAGATTTTTTCTTGCCATTTTATAATGTTATGTTCATACACATTTATCTAAAACTTATGATATCTTTTATGTCTAAAGCAGAAGGCTTGATGCTTATCTCATGGAACATTAGAGGGCTCAATCATAAAATTAAACGTTATTCTGTGCTTAGACATGTTAAGAAAATGAATCCAGCCATTGTATTTTTGCAAGAAACTTATCTCAAAAAAGAACACTATGATTTGATGCCAAGGGAGTGGGTGGGGCAGGGAACAGCTCTAAAAAAGCAGGGGTCCTAATCTTACTTAAAAGAGGCTTGCCCTTCCAATTTTGTAGCTTGGTAGAAGATCCATCAGGTCATTTTTTGATACTTAATGGGAAGTTGGGAGAGGAGTATGTCACCCTGGTTAATATTTATGGTCCAAACTCTCCCTCCCATGATACCTTTAACACTGTATTTAACCGCTTATCCCCATACATGGACACTACCATAGTCATAGCAGGGGACACCAATTCCATTTTGGATCCCATCCTCGATAGGTCTAAATTCTGGCCCACCTTATCAAAGACAGATAAAGACCTATCTCATTTAGCCGACAATCTGGGCTTGGTGGACACCTGGAGATCTATGAATCCTAACACAAAAGAGTACATCTTTTGGTGTAGTTGTCACCACTCTGGATCTCGTATAGACCAAATTTTTATACCTAAAGAGGTAGTCACCAGGATTATCTCAGTTGAAATACTACAGCAAGTCATATCTGATCATACTCCAGTCCGAATTGTTCTTAAAGAAGCCCTCAACCATGATAGGAGCAGGAGATGGAAGTTCAACAATTTCCTACTGCAAAACTCTGACTTCACTCTTAAAATCAAGGGCTTTGTAAATTAATTCTTAACTATTAACAAGCCAGAGGATACTTCCTGGAGTACAAATTGGGAATGTATGAAGTCATGGCACCGAGGGCATATCATTAGTGCTGCCTCTTGCTATAAAAAAAAAAAAAAGGGACAAAAAGAAAATGAATTATTAAGTAGAATTAAGGAGAGGGAACAAGTTCTAGTTGGGATGCATCCGGTGTTAAGTGGAGGGAATGGTCCAGTTTGAAATCAGTATAATGAAATAATAAGAGGCAAAGCCAAGTTTCTCATTCGTAAATCTAAAATTAATTACATTGATTCAGGACCCAGATCATCAAAAATCCTAGCAATTCGGTTGAAACAAATGAGCTCATCAACATTTATCCCAATGCTCAGGGACATCAGTGATAATTCAATTATCTCAGGACATAAAATGAAAAATTCTTTGCTTTCTATAAAGAATTCTACTCTAATGAGGTGTCCAGTAATAGTGTTACGTTTAAGGATTTTTGTGAAGGCATGCTGTTGCCTGAGCTACCCATAAACTTAATAAAAGAGCTTGATGCAGAAATATCAGATCAGGAAATACTCGCGGCAGTCAACAGTTTAAAAAAGAATAAGGCACCGGGGCCTGATGGGTTTTCAGTTAACTTTTTTCAGTCTTTTTCTGAAGTATTATCACCATCCATTAAAGGCGGTTTTAACTAAGCTTTTCTCAAGGGTTTTGTTCCCCCCAGTATGATACAAGGGCTAATCTCTCTAATACATAAGCAAGGGAAAGATCCCTTGATGTGTTCAAACTATAGACCAATTTCTCTAATCAATTCTGATATTAAAATATTGGCCAAAGTTTTAGCCAGCAGACTAGAGAAGGTAATTCACCATATCATAGGCCCCCAACAAACTGTATTCATAAAGGGTACACTGGCGGCCGACAATAGTAAAAAGTTGTTTCACATCATGTCGCATGCCAATACAGCCAAGCAACCTATGGGGCTGTTATCTCTGGACGCTGAAAAGGTGTTTGACAGAGTGCTATGGCCACATATTATTAGTACTCTGCAATTGTACAAATTTCCCCCCAGTTTCATTAAATGGATTCAAATTATGTATAGTAATACCTCATCCGCTGTCAATACTAATGGGATTACTTCTTCCTTTTTTCCTAGGCAAGGTTGCCCTTTGTCTGCCCTTCTATTTAATCTTACTATTGACCTGCTAGTCAGAAAATTAATGTCATCCCAGAAAATTGAAGGGGTTAAGATGGGGGTAGGGAAGTCTTGATCTCCCTTTATGCCAATGACATACTACTTTATTTAACTAACCCCATAACGTAAATTCCAGAGATTTTGAGGATTATAGAAAGCTGACAAGTTTCTGGCTACAAACTTAATGTATCCAAAACGCATTTCTTACCATTAAGTATGGGGTGTAAGAAGGATGACTTGGATGGTACAGGAATCTCCTGGTCCAAAGATTACATTGAATATTTGTGTCTTAGAGTGTATAGAACAGTTTCTGAAACACTTCAACAAAACCTAAAAATCTTCAAAAATAAAGCCCAAGAGGACATTCTTATGTGGCACAAGTTGCCTTTGGGTTTATGGGGATGGATAGAGACTATTAAAATGAACCTCCTACCTAGGGCTATATATCTATTCCTAATGCTGCCTTGCTGTATCACTAAAAATGGCTTTCCGGCCTAAATAGACTGGCTATGAAGTTTATTTAGGTGTTTAAGAGGCACAGAATGTCTTATCCCAGGATGTCTAGGGCTAAGAATCTGGGAGTACTGAAATTGCCTGATTTTTACTTCTATTACTTGGCATGTAGAACACTGCAGTTCTCTAAGTGGTCATTGAGTATTTCTCCCGAGCAGTATATTCCAGAATGCTTGCTCATGGAAACTGAGATTTTGGCAAGACAAGGTATTAACATTAATGCGTTGCTGTTTGCTAAAGCTAAACTATTCAAACAAAATAAGCTGATTACAGATTCTTTAAAACAGATCAGCCAATGGAGTGAATTACTTGTTTTGAATATGAATGAATCTAGATCACATCTCTTATGGGGTAACCCCAACTTTTCGATAAATAAAATAACCCTGCTGAAGCCGGATTGGGCAATGAATGGAATAAAATGCCTAAGAAACATAGTAAGTCAGGAAAACTTTAAGCCCTTCAATACTTTAGTGCACATAAATAACATACCGGTTATAGACTTCACATTTTATGAGGTTATTAAACAAATAATTATTAAAGTAGTGTCTCCAACAGATTATTTGAAGAGTAATACCAATTAATTTCTTGGCTGTATCCATACTTCACCTAGGATCTCTAATTTCTATAATTTACTTTTAGAGAACGTTAGGGGGAGTGCTTCCGAATGTGTGGGTTGGTGGTCTGAGGTCCTTAACACTCCTACTCAGGGATGGAAATGGGGCAGGATATGGAATCTTAGTACTAAGGCCTTTAGTGCTGAAAATTTGAAATTGATACAATTTAAAACCTTGCACAATCTTTTCGATACCCCTTACTTAATGCATAAGATGGGCCTATACACTTCTCCAACCTGCTCTAAGTGTAATCTATCCAATGGGCGTTTGATCCATATGTTCTGGGAATGCCCCTATGTACAAAGCTTATGGTAGGAAATTAAAAACTAACTTTCAAGCGCCTCAGCCTTGTCAACTTGCATTAATAAAGAAACCTGTATAGTGGGGCATTTCAGTGAACATCAGGCCTGGAATCTAGGGCAAAAGTATTCCTTGATGCTAATTGGCGTGTCAACCAGGAACGTTATTTTACGTAACTGGTTGTCTGAGACTGCCCCATCTTTATTGGATTGGAAACATTGCGTTTTGGAGAATTTGAGCAGAGAAAAACGGGCCCTTTGTATTCATGATCAAGGTCACCAGTTTTTCAACAGGTGGGGTGTTTTATATAAGGTTGTTGTAGTAATGTGGATACAACTTCCAACAGGCAATAAAATACATTGTGTCCCCTACCTCAGAGTGATAGTATCTGTAAGATGCCATTCTGTTTGAGAGATGTTCTTCCTCACTGTGCCAACCACATTTTAAACATGTCTATAGCCATCCTGTAACTTTCTCTACTCCTTCTTCTGTTTCTGTCTTTACTCTCTCTTTTCTACGCTTTCTTTCTGTTCTGATTGTGATCTTTGTTTTACTATTATCAGGGGAAATATAGGCACTTTCTTTACCCTTACTCAATCTGTGTGAGAATATGCCTTAAAAATCTACAGTTTTGCAAGTATGTAAATTTTTTTATATCTCTTTCAAATGCACGGTAGTATGCTATTAATAGTACAGCACTTCTCAGTATTGTTAACAGTTGTTGTCTTATCTTTACTTTCTGTTTAGTACTATTTTAGTTACTTAGAACATGTGTTGAACGTTTATTATCTGGTGTTTTTTTTATGGTTTGTAAAAAATGTATGTAACTGATGTTTTTTTTTTGTTATAACATTATTTTAATAAAATTTAATTGACAAGAAAAACAGAAGTGGGTAAATAATGGCATCACCCACTCCCTCGAGTGGGATATTGCGATTATACAATTAGGGTTTTTTGTAAATGAAATTATGAACTTTAGATGATTGGTGAATTGGAAGCATAGATATATTTATTAGTTTGAATGGAAAAAAAATAGTCCCTGAGAGAAGTGCTGTGCTTTGAAAGTGGGAGGCCTGGCATGACTGGAGGAGCAGCGCGGAGGGTGTTTCCAGTAGGCAGAGTCGGTGACGCTGCAGGACGGGGACTAAGTGGCATTCGTGCTGCTTGTGAGGTAGTCCGAGATGCTGGCTGCTCGGCAACTGCAAGTATATTGTGTGGTAAGTATTGAACAGAGCTGTGAGACTCGTTGTTAGCTGGTAAGACTAAAGGAACTAAAGATGTATAGCCTCGAGGAAAGGAGGGAGAGGGGGGACATGATAGAAACTTTCAAATACCTCAAAGGATTCAACAAAGTCCAAGAGGGTAGCATCTTTCAGAAAAAGAGATGTGCAAAAACAAGGGGGCACAATTTGAAGATAATGGGGGGACGGCTCAGAGGTAATGTGAGGAAGTATTTCTGTACAGAAAGGGTTGTGGATACATGGAACAGCCTTCTTGAGGAGGTCGTAGAGTCAAAAACATTGAGGGAATTCAAGAATGCATGGGACAGACATAAGGCAATTCTAGTGGGGGGGTAGGAGGAAGTAGGCTGTTGGTTAACCAGGATCTGCAGCTTATCCGTTAGGTAGGGAAATGGGAAGACTAGGTGGGCCAAGTGGTCCTTATCTGCCGTCCGATTCTATGTTTCTATGGTAACGGGTTCGGAATCTTAGAAAAAAAATGTGGTCAAGTTCGGTTTCGTCAATTAAGTCGAAAGAACATTCTATTTTGAGCTTTTGAATTTAGTGCTCTTCGTTAGCGAGGGATGTAAGATGGCAGCCGACGGCTTTGGTGTTTGCTGTCGGAGCGATACTGATAGGGCATAGGACAAGGGGGTACAGCTGGCACTTTTTCCCGTTGGGTACTAGCAGGATTTACACGCTGTAAATCTTGTTCAGTAACCAATCAGGAGACAGCTTTTTTGTTGCCTGTTGTATAATGCATTATTTCCTATGGAAGCCAAATGGCTCTTTTTTCCCGTACTACAAGTCAATGGGGACAATTTTGCTGTAAATGGCCTCGTTTCCCTGTAAAATACAGGAATCCATATAGATCTGGGAGCCCTGTGGTTTTCAGGGATGTCCCTGATTTTGCCACAGAATTTTCTTCTGTCCCTCATAAAATCTTTGTTTTTGAGACTGAATAGTGGTGACTGTAAGCACAAAACAATGTCAAGCATTAAAGTTACAGACGTGTTCTTCAGAAAAAATGTATTTACACTAATCCCCTTATTCCAACAGCTTTCTGAGTGAATGTTACCAATTTTTAAGATGCATCCCTGATTATAGGTCTTTGTCCCTGATTTTTTAAAGCCTTGTCCTTTTTTAACACAGTAAAATAATAACATACTGTACTCACTTTGGGCATTTTTTCTGTAGACCTGGCTCTGTTGTATTTCTCGACAGTGGTTTCAGTAAGCTGTTGTATAGTGTGGAGGTAATAAACAATACTCTACTGGACACTGTCAATTCACCAACACCTTCAGGAGTGCTTTCCGCTCCTTTCTGACTCAATAATTCCAAATGTGCTTGCTCCTAAATACTTACCTTCCCAGACCAACTCCCGTCTCCCCCTCCTCTCCACCTTGCACTTAAGAATACTTGTCTGCTGCCCCTGTAATCACCCATGCACCCCGATCTTAAGTTCCCTTCTCTCTAGGCTATTGCCTCCAAGAATGCTCTGTTTTTTTTTTTTCTTTTTCTCTAAGATGAGAATGCAAATTACTGTATCTCTGCCATGCTTGTTATTTACTTGTTAGCTTTATACTATCCTTGTGTATCGTGTGCTAGCACTGCTCCATTTCCCTGGAACTGTAATCTCTTCTGCTTTGTAACTGTCTCAAGCTCCTGGCCCCCAAACCCCCGGGCAGCCCGATAGGAACTCCTGTTTGCAGCAAGGATCCCCGGTTTTAAGAACTCGTGAGCAGTTGTAAGGGTTCCGGAAGACTTACCAACCTTCCTTTACCTAGTGGAAGGGTGGAAACTGTAGTTTCGAGTTTCCTTGACTCTGCACTACTTTCAGTATTTGAATCCCACCACGACCACTGGCTACGTCTTGCCTAAGTAGTTTGGTACAATAGCCGAGCGGTACCATCATTCAAGGCACACAGTCTTTTCAAAACCCTTCTGTTAAAATGTTAGCTCACACAATCAGACCCCCATGCAGAGTTGATAAGAAAATCATAAAAGTTTACTTAAAATAAAAGCAATACAGAAAATTCTACAGTTTGGAAGAACTTTGAAATGCAAACAATATCAAAAGTAAAACCGGATGGTTTACAGAAAAATCTAGATACTGTTATTCTAAACTATACCTTGTTTTGATGTTAAGAGTCTAGACAAGATTTGAAATGTCCTTGTAGAGATGAGTCCTTAAGCAACATTTTGTAGCAAGTTTGTATCCCAAGTCAGTTCCTCTGAATGTCCCTTTTAAAAGCCTTCAGGTGCTTCCTCGGTGAAAAGTATTGGTTTCCAAAATTCTGACTTAAAATCAGAATTTTCTGTTCAGTATGTGAAAAGTCAAAATTTCCACACACTCAGGACTGGTTTTAGAGATTTTTCCTGGCCTACACATATACTTCTGGTCTTCAAGTATATGCCAGCTGAACAAGCTATCTGACCCCAGCTAAACTGTTTATCAACTGCTCTGAGTTCAGAATGTGTGTTGTATGCATACAGGCTAGTCATCTTCAAGCCACACCCACAGTGTGATGGGGTGCAACAGTTTACCTTTCCCTGTAGGTGTCACTGTGGTTCCATGTCAGGTTTCATGTCAACCCTAGTGACATCTGGTCCATGCATCTGGCATAATCCATGACCCCTAGATCATCCCCCTGACCTCTTCCTGTCATGGCAAGCTACATACCCAGTTTTCTCTAAGAGTTATGTTTTCCTGGTTCTATAAAACTGTCTCCCTTATCTGGCTATGTACCAGATTCACCCTAGCCATTAGAACAATTAAGGCTATTTTTGTAAGTGCATTCCTTAAAAGCCTTTAAAGAGACTGTGTCCTAATTCTAAAGTATATTGCAGCATATACAGTATGAACCTACATACATGGATCTAGGCCTATCATGTGACAGTAACCTCCCAGGTAGTGCCTGAAAATAGGCAACTGTCTGCCTAGTGCACCCTACCCAGTCAACAAAAAATAAATACTTTAAATCCTTTTAAGCCTTTCACCTTAAACTTGCCACCCTCAATGAAGTTCACCGGCTTCTTGCTAATCTAAAAGCTGACAGCTCCCCCAGTCACGACAGCCTCAAACCCAAATTTCTCAAATTGGGAGCTGCAGCCCTCGCCCACCAAGTATGCAACCTGTTTAACCGATCCTTCCTCTTGGGGACTGTCCCTGATAAATGGAAGGCAGCCGTGGTTGTTCCCATTCGTAAGGGTGGACCCAACACAGCTGTTGAGAACTTTAGGCCTATTTCCATCCTCTGCCCACTGGCAAAAATCCAAGAGCGTATACTCTATAACCATCTACTGGATTATCTGGACCACCACCACTTCTTCCTCTCAAGGTTCCAGTATGGGTTCAGAAAAAAAACCACAGTACCCTCACTGCCTTGACAAAAGTTACATCTGACCTGTTCCATGCTATGGACCAGGGCTTTGCCACCTGTGCCATGTTCGTCAATCTGACGAAGGCTTTTGACTTGGTCAACCACAGTCTCCTTCTACGGCAGCTACACTCAGTTGGCCTTGACATTAGTGCCTTAACTTGGCTCCAAAGTTACCTTACTGACTGCACTCAAATGGTCTCTCGGATCTTAGACCAGTAACACATGGCGTTCCCTCAGGGCTCCATCCTGGGCCCATTATTATTTTCCCTATTCATTAATGAATTACCAAATAACTGCAGAGGGGCCTCTGTGCACCTTTATGTAGATAATGCCATTGTTTACCGTTCTTCATCTGACGTCGGGTGGCTCAACAGCATGCTTGCCTCAGACTTCTGAATTCTCGAGGGTTGGTTTCTAGATAACCAACTAGTTCTCAATACAAAAAAAAATAAATGCATGCCGTTCTCCAATCCGTCCTCCTTGCAGCATCCCCAACCCCCTCTTGCGATACTCTTCCATAATGGTGATGCCCTTGAATCCGTCCCATCCTTTAAATATCTGGGTATTACCTTAGATTCCTTGCTTTCCCTGAACACTCATGTCACCCTCCTATTTACTTTTTTTTTTTCAGTCTTTGGTAACCGGGTAAGGCCCACCAGACACAAGTGCCTGTTTTCAGGGGCGACCTGGGAGCACTGGGCTGTTAAGTGACTTGCTCAGAGTCACACAGTATGCAAGGGAGATTGTGAGAATCAAACTCAGGTCTGGTCTGCTGGATGTATCGAGCTTGTTCACACCTCGTTCCTCTAACCTCTAGGCTATACTGCCTACCAAAACTCTAAACCAAAAGCTGGGTCTGCTCTACCACATACGACCCTTCCTCACATCAGCTTCATGCCACAAGATTGCGGCCGCCACCCTCCTGCCCCCTCCTTACATATGGCACCCCGCCACTACTTACAGCCATCCTATCTCACCTTAAACAGGCCTATCATAGGGTGGAAGGTTTGCCTTAGGGGCCAATGCCCATCACCACTGCTGCAAAGTCCTCTTCTCCTTGGGCTGGGTAACGTATGACTTCAAACTCCACTATACCTCGCTGAGTCTAGTGCACAAACTGGTCCACCATTACACCCCTCCTTGCCTTATTGAACTTATTCAGCTCTGGCAACCATCGCGTGGTCTTAGATTCACTTCCCTCCCGTTTCTCGTACTGTCCAAACGTCAGTCAGCAGTGGCCCAGAGATCTTTTGTCTTCTTGGCAGTGTCTAGCTGGAACTCACTACCACACTCTACCTAGGGACACTAGTTTTCTGCATGCATGGAGACACAGACGGAAATGCGGAAATCTGAATGGTCCACGAAAACAGTGCCAAAACGGAAATAGCATTTGTTCAGGCAGTGGCTGTGATCTGCATCCATTAAAACCTACTGTGCAGTTTGCGTTCTGCCATCTTGTTGCTGCTTCTTTATTTTGTAGTTGGATTTTATAGTTGCTGATTGCTGTTCTCACTGCTTGGCTCTGTCCTAAAATGCGTTCATTTGTGCTGAACTGTGATTTATCAGTAAGTACTCTTTCAACCTTAGTGTAGTGATCATCTCTCATATGTGGCATTTTCAGTCATAAAACTACAAACAGGTAGGTTCCATGATTACTCTCTGCACAGTGGCATATACATTTTCCTAGCTACAGTATGTTTATTTGTTGGTCTGAACACTCCATTCTGATTTTTTATTTTGATTATAAAAGTAATATAATCCGATGCAAGATTTCAGGGTGCAGGGTCGAAGAAAGAGTAGCATGGCTCTTCTCGTCCTGAGAATGGGTGTTTGCATGTGTAACCCCCTTGTTCCCAGGGGTTACTAGAATCCCAGTTAGAATTAGTGGTAGGCAGGGAAGGCAGCTAGTGAAATGCCAGTTAAATGGGTTTCACTCTGTCTCCCTCTCTGCTGTTAGTCACAGCTGAGTGCTGAGCAGGTGATGTCATTCGGAACTCTCATAGTTGCATAAGCCACAGTCCTTTGTGCTGTGAGTGAGGGAGATAGAATGTTCACAAGAGTCTAGTAGTGGAGTTCGTGGGGGAGGCTGCAAAGTGCAGCTGCAGCTCCTCAAGCAGCTCTGAGATAGAGCTGCAGTTTTTCCTGTCCGATTTTGTTTCTTACCCTAGTGGAGAACAGCTTTGCCAGCCAGTTGAAATGGTGGAAACCTGTTTCTTTGGGTTTTCCTGTGCTTCATCCAAGAAGGGATAGAGCAGAACTCCAGGATTCAGGGGCAATCCCCTGATCCTCCCAGGACTTTTGGAAGCTGCCTTTTGATTACAGTTTTCTGTGATTAAAATGTTTTTTGTTTTTGCCCAGGAGTACCTGCAGTATTTAAAGGTGGATTCTCTGACAAAGGGACACTGTCATCTTAGCCTTTCCTTAAAAGTTGTCTGCCTACAGTGGAGTCCAGTATGTGACCGTCCATCTACAGAACTTTTAACTTTGACACCCCCGTGGTGTTCCTTGTAGTATGTTAAATGTGATATACATTTCAAGACAGCGTTTACAGTTTTACAGTGCGTGAGGTGTATTTTACCAGATGAATGGCCGAGTATAAACATGGAAGCAAAAGGTGGGAGACACCCCATCTGGAGTAACCAGTTTACCTCTATGGGTTCTGAAACATAGAAAGTGACAGCAGAAGGGGACTGCATGGTCCATCTAGTCTGCCCATAAGCCTAGCCTCCCCCAATTGCTATTCAGTGTTGTTGTTTTTTTTTTCCCCAATTCTTTTTCTCACCTCCCCTGACCTCTCTCCAGTGAGGTCACTCAGCTTACAGATCTGCCCTCCTGCCTGAAGCCCTGTCGGTGCTCCTAGGTCATCAGACTCCCCACCTCTTCCAACGCCGCCCTGACCCCCTGGGTCTGCTTCCTCTGGTGAAGGACTGCCACGCCTCTGGCGCCCTTTCTTATAGTATTAGCGTGCGACACTGACTTGAGGGAGGACCTCCGGAAGGCCCGGCATTGGGCATGGGGCCACAGCTCCTGGACCCGCCTTTGCCGGTCAGTGGGAGGGTTTTTTCCCCATGAGTGTTTATGCCCCCCCCCAGCAGAGCCCAAGCATGCAATGGTGTCAGGCACGCCTTTCGCGGCTCTGCAACCCCCTGTTCAGTCCTGATGCATTACAGTGCCTCTGGTCTCCACCGGGGGCAGCTGCGGTGCCGGGCAGTAGTCTGGATCCCCGAAGAGAGGAGAGGAGAGTGATCCTCTGGCGCCGATCCTCTCTCCCCTGCCGACCCCTGGCAGCCTGGGCTCGTTCTCGACCGGGTCTCCGGTGTGGCGCAGTGTGGCGTCCAGCGCCTCAACCCTCAGTGCCACTGGGCCGGCTCCCTATTCAGTGTTATAATACCTTTGTGCCTATCCCATGCCTTCTTGAATGATCCGACTGACCTAGTCTCCACAACCTCTGGTGGAAGGCCATTCCAAGTATCCATCACCCTCTCGGTAAAGAATGTTCTTGTGTTACTCTTGAACTTGCCTCCTTCCAGCTTCATGCCATGCCCCCTCGTTCTTGCATGATTCTTGATCTGAAATAGGTCCTGAACCTGGACCTTGTTTATTCCCTTCAAGTACTTAAAGATTTCGATCATGTCCCCCTTTTCTCTGCACTGCTCCAGGGAATACATGTTTAGGTTGTGTAGACGTTCCTTGTATGTCTTGTTGTGGAGTCCAAGTATCATTTTTGTAGCTCTCCTTTGCACTGCCTCCAGTCTGTCTATGTCGTTTCTGAGGTGAGGTCTCCAGAACTGCACACAGTACTCCAGGTGAAGCCTTACCATTGATCTGTTCATTGGCATAATCACCTCTCTCTTTCACTTGTAATTCATCTTCCTATGCAACCTAACATACTGTTTGCCTTTAATGCTGCTTTTTCACACTGCTTGGATGTCTGTTATAATACCCCCAGATCCCGTTCCTGCTTTGTGGCTTCCAGTTTCACTCTACACAGGAGGTATTCCTCACAAGGATTTTTCCTCCCTAGGTGCAACTGAAGGGCACCTTTGTTTTCTGTCAGTGCATGTGGCCAATGCCTGAAGAAACAGTTTACCCTAGTGAGTGGGATTTTCTCCAGTTTGTCCCAGTGAGTGGGATTTTCCTCCAGTTACCCCTAGTATGTGGGTCCTACACTGTTGAGCCTTTAGTGCTCTGTATGGTCCATGTACCACGTCCATCCTATGGATATGGGAAGTGTCCTGGCACTGGCCGGATGTGCCTAGTCGATAGGAAAGTGTCCTAGTACTGGTTGGATGTGCCTAGTCGATGGAAAAGTGTGTTCTTCTGGTGGCTAGTCCACAGTTCGATTTCTTATCCTGTGATAAATGGGAATTTGTGAAGTTCTGTACCCTAAATGATTGAAGATACCCGGACCTAGATATTCAAAGGGGTTGTGCCTGGCGCAACCCCAGTAATGCTCCCCGGGGCAATATTCAAGAGGTGGACTTGCACAGCGCAAGTCCCGATGCACCAGGGCGCAATGATAATGTATGCAGCACATCTGAAGGGGGCATGCCCATGCATACGCGGAACATCCCGATATTCAGCCCGGGATGTGCGGTGCATCCGCTGGCACAACTCCTAGATGTGCTGCATACCGATGGGCACGATTAAGCCAGAAATAAACGGCTCAAAAGCTGGTCACCCACACGGGGTCTGCCGTACTGCACGGCGCACAACACAGCAACTGCCAGCCTTGGGTGGCCAGTGCCACCTGCCCACCCAGAACACCGTCCACAAGCACCCATATGTACCCTGGTAGGCTGGTGACACCCCCCCTCCTGTAGCCACGATCGCGGTAAAATGAATAGGTACATCCTCCCTGGTAGTCTAGTGGCACCCCCTCCTGTAGCCACACTGCCCGTTCAATAATAGGCACTAATCCCTGGTAGTCTAGCGGTACCCCCTGTGACGCTTGGCCATCTGGTTATGATTATTGTATGATATTGGTATTATAAATACATGGTCTGCGTATGAAATGTCAGTGTGTGAGAGAGATTTGGCCTTTAAATTACAAGGTCAGCAGCTAAAAATCACAGGATATATTACACTGACCAGGAGATCCCTGTAATTTAAGATTTCCTTAAAGAAATAGCATTTTATTACCTTTTTATGACTTGTCTAGACTTTTGAAGTGAAACTAAATCTAAAGTTTATGACGTCAGGAAACAAAGGGTAATTTGGCTGTTCCTATCAAGTTTAACACCTAAATGACAAATGCTGGGATTGCTAAGCTCAAAGTGAAATGTTTAATTAAAGGATGTCATATTTAGGAAATGTCTTTTTCTTCTGATGTTCCATTAATTAATTTATTTATTGAAATTTGTTGACCGGGTAGGCCCACTGAGACAACAAAGTCCCTTTTTCAGGGGCGACCCGGAATTAATTACAGATAAGAGACACAAGATACCTCCTGGTAGAAAGTATGTTAGAATTAATTCCGAGGAAGGGTCTAGCTGACCTCATCCAAAAGGGGGTGGGGAAAATAGAGAAAAAACATGTAACATTGTACATGAAGACATAGATATCATCTTGGGCTTTGAAAAAACAAAGTTCTCTCGCTAACTAAAAGAGCACTTAGAAAGATAATAGTTAGAAAGCAGTTACGTCTTTTGTGGTAGGAATGTTTGTTCTGAAACTTCCTTTTTGTTTTATAAGATTGTAAGCTGTATGACATATTGTTTTGTGTTTTATCTTACTTGTTTTATAATTTTTTAGTAAAGAACATTTTCTTTAAAAGACTGCCTGGGTGTCAGTTCATTTTGCATGTGACGTATAGGTGGTTAAGTCTGACAACTGTTCAACAGCTTGATGGTGTTACTGAGCTTGGGAAAGAAGGTAAGAATATACCTAAGGTCTCTTACAGAGTTTTAGGGGTTTATTTTGGAAAACCTGGCTGGGTGCCCGTGGGCGAAAGATTATATTGCATCCCCCTGAAGAGAGTATTATCTGAGCCTGTTAATTGGGTATGCTAGCATAAGGTTCACAGTTTGAATCCCTCCAGAACTTGAGACTAAAGGTGATTCGGACCCAAAGCAGACAGGAGGGTTACCCTGTCTGTTACATGTTCACACTATTGCGCTCTGAGGTTGGCACTGTGGGAGCAGAGGGCCTGACCTGCGGAGTGCGTTTGTGACAGAATTGGTTGGCAACAGTGCGATTTAAAAAAATTGGTAACACAAGCTTTAACAGTTCAGTGTGTCAGCTTAATACTGTACAGCTCACTTGAAAAAATAAGGCAGTGATTTATTTTTAAAAAGAAAATAGAACTATATCATTTTGCTTACAGTCAAAGTTCCTACCTGTTTTTTTTTTTTTTTTCTAAAGTGCAAGTTAGAGTAGCCATAGTTAGGGAAGAAGATGGCTTCCAACTACAGCAGGTACACTGCAGACTACTTGAAGCAGTTGTGCCACGACAGAGGAGTCCAGTATGAGGGGAAAGCCAACAAGCAGAACCTCATAGATGCCCTGATGGCAGCAGATGCCCAGAGCATTGAGTCACAGATCATGACTGAAAAGGACCGAACCTTGGGCGTGGACGGGCCAGTGTCCAGATCCAGTGAGGAGGTCAGCAGGGCCAGTGCAAGCCAAGGGCCACAGCAGCAGGGGAAGGTCACCAGTATTTTGGAGCCAGAAGCACTCAAGCTGCAGATTGAGTTGCGCAGGATGGAGCTGGAGTTCCAGAGAGAAGAGCGACAACTTCAGCGAGAGGCGGAGCAAGAACGGTGAGAGGCGGAGTGAGAGCAGCGAGACGCTGAGTGAGAGTGGCGAGAAGCAGAGCGTGAACAGCAAGAGGCTGACCGTGAAGAGCGTGAGTGCCAGAGGCAACATGAACAGGAGAAGCTATGACTCCAGCCACCAGCACCAGAGCAGGTAAGTGGCTTGGGTTTAACTGGAACTACAGGACTAGGTTACAAATTAAATTCCAAATTGATAGCCGAATTTAAAGAGGGGGAGGATATGGATGCCTTTTTAAATTCCTTTGAAAAAGTTTGTATTCTGGCAAATATTCCTAGAGGGTCCTGGAGCTTCCAGCTATCCCCACTACTTACTGGGAAAGCTCGGGATGCATTGGGTCAGATGGACAATGAGGACAGTAATGATTACAGCAGACTTAAAGCTGCCCTTTTAGAAAAGTTTGAATTAACTGCACAAGCATACAGAGCTAAATTCCGTAAGCTCAGGAGAAGCCCTTACATGAGCTATGAGGAGCTAGCCATGAAACAACATCAGTTTTTAAAATGGTGGGAAGGAATTGAACCAAACACTGTAGATAAAATTGAAAATACTGTATTGTTAGAGCAGTTTTTTGGGCATGCCCAGCAGAGCTGAAAACTTGGCTGGAAGACCGAGATCCAAAAACAGTGCAAGAAGCTGCTGAACTCTCGGACCGCTATGTCAAGAGCAGACCTGCTCTGAGAGCAAATGGGGCAGGGGTGGCAGCGCAGAAAGGGAAAAGCTTGCCTTCAGGGCAGCTAAAAGCCTCATTGCCTCCCCCAAAACCAGTTAGCCCCAGGTTTCAAAGAAAAGATTTTTCTGAGAAAAGAAACAAATGTTGGGTTTGTAAAGCAACTGGGCATATTGCCAGACAGTGTCCCAAAAGGACGAGCAGTACGCAAAGTGGTGCTAGGAAAGAAGTGGGTTGTTTGTTCCCTGGTCCCTGAAAGCATGCCTGTAAACATGAGGGAACACGTGCACCCAATTGCTGTGAATGGTGTACAGACACAAGGGTTAAGAGACACAGGGGCATCCCTGACGTTGGTAAAAGGGGATCTGGTAGAGCCTGGTCAGCTTATACCCAACAAATTTGTAACTGTACAGGGGTTCACTGGGGATGAGAAAACATTGCCACTCGCCAGTGTTCTCTTAGACTGGGGTGAAATGGGGAAATGTGCAACAGGTTGCTGTAGCCGGAACTTTAGCAGTTGACATCATCCTCGGCAACAATCTCAAATGTGATGGTGTGTGTAGTTACCCATAGCCAAGTGGCAAGGGAAAATTGTAGTTCTCTGGACCCCGTAGAAGCCACTGTGGAAACCACTGGGAGGCTGGTTCCCCAGCCTGTGTCTCCTGCTATGGAGACTAATGAAAGGGGGTAGAAATTTCCCCGGTAGCAGTTAACCAAACAGCTATGGAGGGTTACTTCAAAAAAGGAGGGGTGACCCATTGTAAGAGGGTTAGGGATGGCAGTGATCCTGAGTGCCCTGATGCTAGAGCTAGGGACCCTAGTTTAGATACTTGAGGGGACCTGTCCCATGCCTTGGGAATGTGTATGGAGTTTGCAGCTGCTCAGAAAAGTGACCCTAGTTTAGAGAAGCTGAGGGCTTGGGCAGACTCTGACAGAGCACAGGGAGGTGACAGGAAACATAAAGTTTATTGGGACAATGGACTGATGTATACGCAGGATGCTAAGACAGAGGGATGGGTGATAGGCGGGCAGCTTGTCGTTCCCCAGGAGTACTGTGAGCAGTTGTTGAAGATTACACACGATATTCTCATATCTGGTCACCTGGGAATTGCACGCACTACGCAACGATTGGCCCAGAATTTCTATTGGCCCAACTTCATCCAGCAGGTGAAGGAGTATTGCAGATGTCACCGGTGCCAAGAAATAGGGAAGGCGGGTAAGAAAACCCAAGCCACCCTAATTCCATTGTCCATAGTGGAGGAGCCATTCCAGAGGGTGGGAATGGATATTGTGGGGCCTTTAAATACCCTCAGCTCCTCCGGTAAGAGGTTCATCCTGACTGTGGTGGATTATGCCACCCGGTATCCAGAGGCAGTTGCCCTATCCTCACTGAGGACAGACGAAGTGGCAGATGCCTTACTTGGGGTTTTCTGCCATGTTGGGTTTCCGCAGGAGGTTATCACCGATCAAGGGGGTTCCTTCATGTCAGACCTGATGAAATGTTTGTGGGAGAACTGTGGGGTGGTGCAGAGATGCACAACACCTTATCACCCGCAAACCAATGGCTTGTGGAGAGATTTAACAGTACCCTAAAGTCAATGCTCCAAGCGTTTGCTGAACAGCATGGGAGGGACTTGGAGAAATACCTTCCCCACCTGTTGTTTGCATACAGAGAGGTGCCCCAAGAGTTGACTGGGTTTCCCCCTTTGAGCTCTTATTCAGACGCCGGGTACGTGGGCCCCTAGACTTGATCCGGGAGGACTGGGAAGGCAAGCACGCCACCCAGGAACTCCCATAGTGGATTATGTCCTTAGGTTTAGGGAAAGGCTGAAAGAGCTTATGGGGATAGCCCAGAGCAACCTGGCAGCTGCCCAACAAAAACAAAAAGTGTGGTATGAACGCAGAGCCAGAGCTCACTCATACACGGTGGGTCAGCAAGTCATGGTCCTCATTCCGGTCCGGAAAGACAAGCTGTAGGCTGAGTAGGCAAGACCATACAGAGTAGTTAGAAAGGTAAATGATGTGAATTATATCATACAGTTACCTGACAGAAGACATACAGAAAGAATGTACCATGCCAACATGATGAAGCCATATGCTAATAGGGCTGACATGGTGTTTGCAGTGTGTAGCCTTGGGGAGGGGACGCACGAAGGAGACCCCTTTCTGGACCTGCTGGAAGAAAGCAAGCGGGAGTCCTCTGTGGAGGCAGTTAAATTGTCACCCCAGCTGGCCCCGGACAAGATCCAGGAAGTAAGGGAGGTTTTTGCAGACTTTGCCCCACTGTTTAGCGCCAAGCCTGGACTAACCCCCTTAGTGAAACACGTTGTGGAGACAGGGACACAGGTGCCCATACGGGGGACAGTATATCGGGTGTCAGAGGCTGTCCAAAAGGACATTAGGAGGGAGGTGGAGGAAATGCTGGATTTAGGGGTAATCCAGAAATCCCACAGCCCCTGAGCCTCACCTATAGTCCTTGTGCCCAAGCCAGATGGCTCTGCTCATTTTTGTGTGGACTATCGTGGACTGAATGCAGTCACGAAGTCCGACACCCACCCGATGCCCTGGACAGACGAACTCCTGAACAAGTTGGGAGGGGCAACCTACCTTACTACTATTGACCTGACAAAGGGGTATTGGCAGGTAGAGTTAACTGCCAGAGCTAGGGAGAGGTCGGCCTTCATCACTCTGATAGGATTATTTGAATTCAGAGTAATGCCTTTTGGAATGAAGAATGCCCCGACCACTTTCCAAAGGTTGGTGAACCAGGTGTTAAATGGTGCTGAGGAGTACACCGTGGCGTAACTGGATGGCATTGCCACCTTTAGTGCCAGCTGGGAGGAACACCTGTCCCACCTTAGGGAAGTGCTGGGCAGGATACAGAGGGCCAGGCTCACTGTCAAAGCTGAGAAGTGACAGGTGGCCATGGCTGAGGTGGCATACCTCAGGCATGTTGTAGGCCAGGGGCAGCTCCGTCCTAACCAAGTGAAAATAGAGGTGATCAAGGCCTGGCTCAGACCAGAAACACTGAAGCAGGTCAGGAATTTTCTAGGGACAGCAGGGTACTATAGGAAATTTGTACCCAATTACAGTGCCCTGGCTGCTCCCCTATATGACCTGGTAAAGAAAGGGATGCCTAAGAAAATTACCTGGGAACCAACCTGTGAAAAAGCCTTTACCAGACTGAAGGAGGCACTGTGCAGTGCTCCTGTATTGACAAGTCCGGACTATAGCAGACCCTTTATAGTCCAGACTGACTCCTCAGATGTGGGTATTGGGGCTGTGCTGAGTCAGACATCCAACCAAGGGAAGGATCACCCCAATTGTGTACCTAAGTAAAAAATTACTTCCCAGGGAGCAGGCATACTCTACTGTGGAAAAAGAGTGTCTTGCCATAGTGTGGGCCCTAAAGAAGTTAGAGCCATACTTATATGGGCAGCATTTTGAGGTACAGACTGACCACAATCCTCTGGTTTGGCTGACACAAATGGGAAAAACGAATGGTAGACTATTAAGATGGAGTCTTGCCTTGCAAGGGTATAACATGACGATCTTACATAGGGCTGGAGCAACCAATCAGAACCCAGATGGCTTGTCGCGTCTATATGAGGAATGAACTGACTTGTGGAGCTCATCCCAAGCAGGGGATAGAGCCCCCGAATTCAGTCTAGATGGGGAGGATTGTGCCACTTGGCCATCTGGTTATGATTATTGTATGATATTGGTATTAAAAATACATGGTCTGTTTATGAAATGTCAGTGTATGAAAGATTTGGCCTTTAAATTACAAGGTCAGCAGCTAAAAATCGCAGGATATATTACACTGACCAGGAGATCCCTGTAATTGAAGACTTCCTTAAATAAATGGCATTTTATTACCTTTTTATGACTTGCCTAGGCTTTTCAAGTGAAACTAAATCTAAAGTTTGTGACTTCAGGAAAGAAAGGGTAATTTGGCTGTTCCTATCAAGTTTAACACCTAAATGACAATTGTCGGGATTGCTAAGATCAAAGTGAAATGTTTAATTAAAGGATGTCATATTTAGGAAATGTTGTTTTTTTTTTTCTTCTGATGTTCCATTAATTAAAGATACCTCCTGGTAGAAAGTATGTTAGAGTTAATTCTGAGGGAGGGTCTAGCTGACCTCATCCAAAAGGGGGTAGGGGAAGACAGAGAAAAACATGTAACGTTGTACATGAAGACATAGATATCATCTTGGGCTCGGAAGAAACAAAGTTCTCTCTCTAACTAAAAGAGCACTTAGACAGGTAATACTGTAGTTAGAAAGCAATTACGTCTTTTGTGGTAGGAGTGTTTGTTCTGAAACTTTCTTTTTGTTTTATGAGATTGTAAGCTGTATGATATATTGTTTTGTTTTAGAATTTTTTAGTAAAGAACATTTTCTTTGAAAGACTGCCTGTGTGTCTGTCAGTTCTTTTTGCACGTGACATATAGGTGGTTAAGTCTGACAACTGTTCAACAGCTTGATGGTGTTACTGAGCTTGGGAAAGAAGGTAAGAATATACCTAAGGTCTCTTATAGAGTTTTAGGGGTTCATTTTGGAAAACCTGGCTGGGTGCCTTTGGGCGAAAGATTATATTGCATCCCCCCGAAGAGAGTATTATCTGAGCCTGTTAATTGGGTATGCTAGCATAAGGTTCACAGTTTGAATCCTTCCAGAACTTGAGACTAAAGGTGATGCGGACCCAAAGCAGACAGGAGGGTTACCCTGTCTGTTACATGTTCACACTATTGCGCTCTGAGGTTGACACTGTGGGAGCAGAGGGCCTGACTGGAGTGCGTTTGTGACACCCCAACCCCGCCCGTGACCAAGATCGCTGGTGAACCATAGTCCACAACCTCTCTGGTGGTCAGTGCCCCCCCTAACCCTCACAGGCCCCTGCTCACCCAGTACCCCCGTCATCGGTGGGCAGCTGCAACCCGCCGCACACCGCCCGACTGCCTGCTGAATGACAGTGTGCTGTATGGGCTGTGACCCTTGGTCCACAATGTGGACCAGGGGCTCACAACTCATATAGAAACGCTGTCATTTGGTGAAGTAGCCAGGCGGTATGCGGGCTTGAGTTACAACCCGCCCTATGACGAAATGCTGGTGGGCAAGGGGCCTGTTAGGGTTGGGGGCTACTGGACCACCAGAGAGGTTGTGGACTATGGTTCACCAGCGATCCTGGTCATGGGCGGGTAGATTGTACCACTAGACTACCAGGGATTAGTACATATTATTGTATGGGCGACACGGCTACGGGCGGAGAGGAGGGTGCCACTAGACTACCAGGGAAGGTGTCCGGATTCAATTCAAAGTGATTGCAGCATCAGGAGGGAGGGGAGTGCCACTGGGCTGCCAGGGATTGAGCTACATTTCTATTTGGCGATCGCCTATAGGGAGAGAGGGGGTACCGCTAGACCACATGGGACTACACTGTTACGGTCCAGTGCTTGCCGCTCTGGGGAGGGGGGGTTCCACATATCATCCTCTGGGGGCAGCACATGCTGTGCAGGGCGCCAGGCACATTTTGCCGGCCTGCGCTGCTCAACACATGCAAATGGGGCCATAATGACATGCAAATGGCCCCATTTGTGCCTTGCATACATTATGGCTCCATTTGCATGTCCAGGTCTGAATATCTGGGAATTGCGCCCAGTGCAGGTACAGTTGTGCTGGAGCATTCCCAGCCCTACCTGTCTGGGGGATGCGCCGGCGCATTGTATATGCGCCCTGCGCATTCTGTGCTATATTCAGAGGTGATGCGCCATGGCACATCTCCTTTGAATATCTCCCTTTCTTGCTACGGCATACCTCGGTTGTGCTGCGCCACCAGTTGCGCCATTGCCGGGCGCATTCTGAATATTGGGCCCCCTGTGTATAACCCTTTGGGGTCCATCATTGCTTTGTGTTGTTCCTACGTGTGTTATGGAATAAAGCCACACTCTAGAATCCCAAACTGGTATAGACATTCTTGTTATTGCTTCCCGTGTGGAATTACTTTGGGTACCCCTGTCTAGAAGTGCAAACCTAGCATAGCCCTGAGCAAATGTTTTCTTCCCGGGACCTGAGTTGTTGACCATGCATTGGTCCCACCAGGTGTGTGCCAGGTATATTGTGCCACACCTGGTTGTGGTCTGCATTGGTCCCATCTTGTCTATGGTGGGCAATCAGACACAGTTTTGCTGGTACCTTTTGTGTACCTTCTCTTCCTGTAAATGGTAATGTTTAGTATGTAACTCCCACCCCTCTCTCTTTGTCATGCCCCTAGAGCCTGTGTGTTTGGTATGCTGAGAGGTGTGTCCTTCTAGTTAAATAAGGGGGCTGGTGGGGGGTTACACATGTGTTTCATAATGTCCTTGGTTCAGGTTCGTCCCTTGCTTCTGGGCAGTGACACAGAGAATGTTGGTTTAATTAAAATGTTTTTCATAGTGTCTGCAGAAGCCGTAGGGAATGTAATCATATTGATAATAACAGAATAGACTAGCTCGCTCGCTCAATCACTAAAAATAATGATTTCCCCATTTGAAGTGGTCAGACCAACTGTAACGGGCATGGCCACCCATTACAGTCAACCTACCCAAAAATAAATAGCAAGACAGAGGGACTTACCTGCCGCAGGGTGCCAGGGTAGGAGTCCGAAGGGGTGACGCCAGAGTACCTGTAGAAAATAAAGATAGAAAGGGGTCACAAAGGATCTGCAGCTCTTTAGGGGTCCAGCAGGGTGGAAGAGACAGGATAGAAATAAAAAGTAATACTTATCTGATAGATAGGGGCCCTCGTCCTGTCAGACCTGTGAATAAAAAGAGAAGGTTAGCAAGGTAAAAGAAACAGTAAAAAGGCAGAAATAGAGGAAAGAAAGTGAGATTGGAGAAGGGGGGGGGGTTCAGCAAAAGCTTGTTTGACCCTTGTGGTGGCCGAGTAGCCAATATTTTAGTTAATAGCCCAAGTGGACTAGTGGGGGGCTAGCAGCCTTTTGTTAACATAGAAAAATCCCAGTTTGCATTGGTGGTCTTTTGGGGTTTGGAAATGCCCTGGGGGAGACCAATTTTAAATAAAATGCCCTGGTAGTCTAGTGGGCTAGCACAAGGTGCAGGATGCCAGTGACTGTTTTAAATTAAAGTTAAAAACCTTTCCCTGGGGTTTAGTGGGGCTTCCCTAAGCCCTGTTGTTGCTGTGGGCGACAGTTGGGTGGCAGGCAACAGAGCAGGAGCAAGTTTGGCTGTAAGTTCAGCCAAAGGACAGCTGCTGCTAGCGAGACCGCACTAATAAGAGTGCCTGTGGGTACTTAAATTCTCAGCCCGCTTGGAGTGCAGTCTGCGGCCTACTCCGTCCGGGTGGGAGTCGGGGAACAGAAGTGGAATCAGCGGGAGGTGGAGGATGTAGTAAGGAAAGTGCCTCCCCTCCATCATCCATCTGGCGGTGCGGCTCTACTGATCTGCCACCCGCCCTACAGCTTCTTGGCTCCCTGGGGCACCGTGAGCAGGTATGGCCAGTTCCCGAGGTTTTGTTTTGGCTCTGTGTTTTGTTAATTTTCATACTTCGGCACGCACAAGGCTGGGACCCTCTGATTGGATGTCTCCTCACGCTGCAGCACAGTGATTGCTTCAGTAGCCCTTTGTTGGGCTTCCCATCTGGTGGTGCAGCTCTGCTGATCTGCTGCCCGCCTTACAGCTTCACGGCTCCCCGGGGCATCATGAGCAGCTTCAGTAGCCCTTGGTTGGGCTTCCCATCTGTCGGTGCGACTCTACTGATCAGCCGCCCACCTTACAGCTTCTCGGCTCCCCGGGGCATCGTGAGCAGGTACGGCCAGTTTCCAAAGATTTGTTTCAGCTCTGTGTTTTGTTAATTTTCATACTTCGGCGTGCACAAGGCTGGAACCCTCTGATTGGATGTCTCCTCACCCTGCAGCACAGTGATTGGTACACCCATAAGCTTGACTCTTGGCTCCTGCCAGTAATAACACAGATCATAGCTACAGCCCCTGCTTGCTGCATTTTATTGTAAACTACAGAAGCCCTCATATTTTCTCTCGCTGTGCCACACTATTTAGCTGTACTGTGTTGTTAATTTACAGTCTTAGAATCTGCCTGCATGCCTTCCTAACTGAACCCTGTTGGTATGATAGTTTTGCCGTGTTATTTTAAAAATCGAATTGCTTTCTGTTATCCATGCTAATATATACCTTGTCTCTCTCTCTCTCTCTCTCAGTGTTGTTCCTGACCTCTGGAAGATGGCACGTATAACACCCATCCTCTAAAAAAGTGACCCAAAGGAAATCTCAAACTACAGGCCCATTGCTATTCTCTTGGTCCTGAGCAAAATACTTGAGAAACTTGTGGCTCGCCAGACATTGGACTACCTAATCAAATGGAATCTTCTCTCCGGAATGCAGCACGGTTTCAGAAAGGGACATAGTACGTTGACGGCTCTTCTTAAATTTGCAAATGATACTCTGTGGAATATGGATGCTGGATGACTTACAGGAACCGTTTTCATTGACCTCATTGGCTTTCGACCTTGTAGATCACCCCCTACTTCTCTCTGCACTTAGGCTGAATTTC
Source organism: Neoceratodus forsteri (assembly GCA_016271365.2). Taxonomy (NCBI): domain Eukaryota; kingdom Metazoa; phylum Chordata; order Ceratodontiformes; family Ceratodontidae; genus Neoceratodus; species Neoceratodus forsteri. Next base: position 500,514,961 of record CM028138.1, on the reverse strand, counting down.
TGTTCCCCAATTGTTGACTGGTATAGCAGCTACTTTTCCAATAGGTCCCAAGTTGTGAATTTTAACTCCTCCCTGTCTTGACAGTTTCTCCATCAACACTGGTGTGACACAGGGTTCTATTCTGGGGCCCCTTCTTTTCTCTCTCTTTATAAATAACATTGCTGACATTATCCAACATTGCTCAGCCATTCTTTATGCGGACGACCTGTTTTTCTTCACTAGCTCCACAAGTGTGACGAGCCTTAACTCGCATCTCTCTGCTGACTTCAAGAACATACAGGATTGGCTGTTGGCACACAAATTGGTCCTGAATGCACAGAAAATGAAAGCCCTACTACTAGGCTCTGCTCCAGAGTTGAAGGTTTGCTTGGTGCCCCTGATGGTAAGTGATTTGGGTGAGACACAAATCGAGGTAGTCAAGTCATCTAAATACCCAGCAGTCCTACTAGACCAATCCCTGGATTACGATTCTCACATACTGTCCACTTGCAATGCTGTCAACTCTAAACTTGGTGTGGCCTATAAAACAGTTACTTATTAACGCTGTCTTCCAGATTGGCTATTGCAAGAGGCATCCTGCTCCCTGCCCTTACTTATGGGGCTCCTATTTTTGCAGCAGCTCACAAAACCACCCTTCACAAGTGGGATGTCGTGTACAACAATATATGTTGTTACGCCTCGTCGTCTCCTCATTTGAAGCACCATTGCCAACTGTACAGTGACCTAAATTGGCTCTCTTCCTTGGCCTGCAGGCAATACTCTCTTGGCTCCCTCACTGACTCTGTCATTAGGGGGAAGACTCCAGCCTCACTTGCAGCTTTACTGTCTCCTTTAAAATCCTGTCATGGTCTTTGATCAGCTGACAAGTTCTTACTCATTATTCCCAGGTGTCGTATGTCAAAAGGCTCTTGTGCTTTCAAATTCGTTGCCCCTCAACTTTGGAGCTCCCTTCCCCTTGCTCTTCGACAGTCAGAGTCCCATTACTGTTTTAAAAAGGAACTGTGCCGCTACTTAGCTCTCGCTGATGCATGTACTTGTTTTGACCCCACTTGAAACCTCAGAGCTTTCTGTGCTACACCTACCCAAATTGCCACTCCTCACGTCCACTTTTGTTTTTGCCCCTTTTTTCCTCTCCTCCTCCTCCCTCCTCACATTCCCTCTCCTTCCACTCCCCCTTCCAGTCCTCCTACTCCCTCCTGCTAACTTGAGATTGCTCATATAGGCTGAATTCTCACTATTACCTGTTCTAATACTATATTATATTATGTTACGCTCTAGTGGAGCGTACTGCATTGTCTTGTAAACTTGCTTTCCATTGTTATTTGTTTGCACATGTTAAGTCATTGTATTTTCTCTGTCTATCTGGTTTTTACTGTTGATTGATGTAATACGTTCATGTTTTCCTTGTCGTACTCTCCCGGGTCGTGCCTGAAAATCGCCATGTTTTGGCTAGTGCACCTACCCAGTAAACAAAAACTAAATACATTTGTAAATAACTGTTACCTGGCTTTTTTTCATTGTATTGGCTAATTCCTGCTAATTACTGCCTCACAACCTTCCTCCTAATTTCTCTCTTTTTTCCTGTTCTCTGCTAATACTCCTAAACCCCCCCCCCCCGGGCTCAAGTTTGACCTGCCCTGCCACCTGACTGTCCTTCTCAACTCGAACCAGGCGATTCCTTATTCTTTTGTTTAGCTTTTCCTCTGTCTCCTGGTGTCCATGCCCTTCATTTAAAATTCATTCCTGTTTGCCTTGACTGGCTTCAGCCCCCCCGCTGTCCTGTGATCTTCAGTGAATTTACTCCTGCCCCCTCATCTACTACTGTCTCCTCCGTCCTCCTTTCTGTCTCCTTATCTAATTCTTTTTCTGTTTCTTTCGCCCCACAGCTTCAGTAGCCCTTGGTCGGGCTTTCCATCTGGCGGTGCGGCTGTACTGATCTGCCCCCGCCTTACAGCTTCTCGGCATCGTGAGCAGGTACGGCCAGTTCCCAAGGATTTGTTTCGGCTCTGTGTTTTGTTCATTTTCATACTTTGGCGCACACAAGGCTGGGACCCTCTGATTGGATGTCTCCTCATGCTGCGGCACAGTGATTGATACGCCCGTAAGCTTGATTCTCGGCTCCTGCCAGCAATAACACAGATCATAGCTACAGCCCCTGCTTGCTGCATTTTATTGTAAACTACAGAAGCCCTCATCCTCCTATTTTCTCCGCCCACCCTCCTGGCTCCGACCTCTATTAAATACAGCTTAGTCCCACCCACTGCTATCCTTCCCCCTACCCTTTCCCATATTCCCCTCTCATCTTCCACTCCCCCTCTTAAAGGGCCACGAGAACTCTCCAAGTCTTACTCTTCCAGTATAACCTTTTAATCCAATTATGATGCCTGCTAATCTCCTATTTGGCCTGCTCTCATTTCTGTGCATCCTTCCACTTAACTGCACAACTGGTACACAAACAGATGGGAGTGTCTACGACTTTTAAGTAATGAATACCCACTATCGGTATATGGGACCTACACTAGGATCATGGACCTGAATCATAATAAGGAACCCTCGCCAGGCGGTACACAACCCCTGGTTACTCCGCCTACATCTTAGGAATAATACTCTTTTCATTAGCTCCACAATGCCATTAACCTGCTCACTCCGCCATGGCAGAAAACAAAAGACGAATCAGAGGATACGCATACACCAAGGGAAACTCCTAATAGCCTTCCTCAAACGTCTCATCCTGCTGCTGCTCATCTCGGGCAATACACATCTGAATCCTGGTCCACCGCAACTGGCACCCAAGAAATCTTACAGCTCTGCTATGCTTTCCATGGCAAGCATAAACATCTGCAGCTTGCTTCCGAAACTATATACCCTCTCTGCATGGATCTCCCAACACAACCCAGACATACTATCGGTACTTGAGACGTGGCTGACACCTAAGATCCCCGACTCTGCTATATCCCTGCCAGGTTACACAGTGTACAGGAAAGACAGGCTTACAAGAAAAGGAGTAGGCTGTGCCCTTTACCTAAAAGAGATGCTCAAGGGCCATGTTGTCCCTGTGCCTAGCAACGGGAATTATATTCAGATTCTTGCCACCAAGGTGCTGCTCGGCGTGTATAATAAGATACTCACCATTGCCTCGGTGTATATCCCACCCAAACTGGCTAATAAAGGTCTCCCCTCACTCTTCAACTGCATCAACCTCCTTGGTAGTAGCTCAGAACTTATTTTGCTGGGAGATTTTAATGTCAATTGGTTGGCGCCCAGTACAAACTGCTATAAAGATGTCTTGGTGGCTGCCAACATAGTACAAATGGTACAATCACCCACCAGGATTAGCTACAGGACAGGAACTTCCACACTGCTGGATTGGGTTCTGACCAATAGGCCAGAACACATCACTAAAACGAAAGTGCTCCCGGACACCATTAGTGATCATTCTCCTGTCCTATCCCTCTGCTGGACGAACAAATTCACCCCAAAATTCACAGTTAACAGAGTCGTCATACCTGGGCACCTAAGCCACCTTAGACAACACCTCCAAACACTCGACTGGTCTCCAGTAGACACTGCACAAGATGTGGACTCAGCACTTGATTACTTCATTAAAGCATTTAATTGAGCATGTGACATCCACGCACCATTCAAAAAACGTAAGATCAGAGGTACAATTAACCCATGGGTTTCCCTCAACCTCCTTGAACAGATGAAAGTTCATGACCAGCTCTGGTATCGCGCGAAGGCTAGGAACACAATAGCTAACACCCAGGCCTACAAAACCGCACGGAATGCCTGTACCAGAGCCATTTGCCAGGCAAAAGCTTACTACTATAAGAATGCTCTTGCTAGCACCTGGAATGATGGCAGGAAGTTCTGGAACAACCTTTTGGAGGTCACTGGAAAAAAAAAAAAAACTCACACCAGCAATGCTTAATATTAATGGGGTAATTACCTTGGATAAAGCTGAAATAGCCAACGCCATCAACACCACTTTTACAGACCTAAGTCATGTGCTTCCTCCAGACTTTTTTGAGCCAGCACAAGCAACTACCAGTCCCGCTAGCCCACACAGAACTCAGCAAAAAACAGCTTTTTACTTCAGGAAGATCTCAGAAGGGCTAGCCAAAAAACATCTACTCAAGGTACTTGGGAAGGCTAGGCACAGTAATGACTCCCTTGATTTAAAGCTCATTTCCCTCAACATGGATGAAGTCCTGCCACCCCTAGCGAAAATTCTCAACCGCTCTCTGTTGCTCTCGCAATTCCCAAGTAAATGGGCCCCTGATACACAAAAGTGGTGATGCGACTTTCACAAGCAATTATAGACCAATCTCCATCCTACCCCCGCTCTCCAAGGCTCTGGAAAGGATAGTTGCTGACCAACTCATTGAATATCAGGAAAAATATGACCTCCTGTGTCCTCAGCAGCACGGCTTTCATAAAGGGCCCAGTACCACCACTGCACTCTTAGACTTCACCTCCTACATCCACCAAGCTATAGATCATAACCACCTGGTTGGCACCACCTTTATTGACCTAACAAAGGCGTTTGATACCGTCAACCACTCCCTACTGGCCAGACAACTGTTGTCCCTTGGACTATCTCCAGATGCCACCGGCTGGTTCCAAAGCTACCTTAGTGACTGCTCCCAGCAGGTCAGAATAGGGGATACCATCTTGTCCCCCTGCCTAGCATTCCCCAAGGATCTATCCTTGGCCCACTGTTATTTAGCATCTTTGTGAATGAGCTTTCTGCATCGTGCCAAGACAGAATTCTTCTTTATGCTGACTATGCAGTCATCTACACAAGCCACATCGACCCCTGCCTTCTACAACAGAAACTTCAGCTAAGTTTTGCAGAGTTTGAATCCTGGTTCCGATCCCACAAGTTCATCCTAAATTACACAAAAACAAAAGCTATGCTGTTTCACGGCACCCATAGCAAGCACAAACTCCAGCAGCTGCCTATCAAAAATAGCAGTGGCTCCATATTGGAACAGGTTGAACATTTCAAATACCTAGGTGTGACCCTAGACTACACACACTATCATATGCCACTTATATTCACAACACTGCCAGAACAACTAACACCCGCATTGGACTGCTATATAGACACAGGCACTGTTTGACAACTCAAGCACTGAAGGCTGCCATTCACAGCTTGGTTACATCGCTAATTGACTATGGCCTGGTAGTCTATGGATCTGCCACAGATACTGCCCTCCGGCGTATAGCATTAGCCCTAAACAAGTCTGTGAGCTTCTCACCTCAGCCAAGCGACTCACGCATACATGTGACCTATACGAGCAGGCAAACTGGCTACAACTATCGGGCAGAATAAAATATCAGACCTGCCTTCTTGCAAAGAAGGCCTCAATAGGCCTCCTGCCCCCTGGGGTCCAGTCAATACTGTCCCCTTACTGTGCCATTCGCCACACCAGGAGTTCTGTAAACCAAGCCTTCTCTGTTCCTCGCTGCCGGACCTCACAAGGACAGCGATCCTTCAAAGCTAGGGCCCCAAACTGGTTCAATTCACTTCCTGTTGATATCGCCAACACCTCGAACCTTACCACCTTTAAGCATTACCTTCGACAACATTTGGTGGCCAGTGCCAGCTGTGATTGTTTTTAGTAAAATACTTGGCACGCTTCCCTGCCTCCCATGTTATGTGTTTTGCTTTCCCTCTCCTAGCGCACTCCCTGAATTTTCCCCTTAAACCTCACCTCTGTCTACCTCCCTTCACCTCCCCGTGGCTCTTACATTTCAATACTGCCCCTATCTGTTTTTCACCCTTCTCTCTCTCCTCTCCTCTCTCCCTATCCCTCTCTCTTCTCTCGCTCTCACCCCCTCTCTTTCTCTCTCTCGGCCGCACTCTCTCCATCTCTCCTTTACTTTTCTCTTGCTGTCTCTCCCTCCCTCCCTCTTACTCTTGCTCGCATTCTACCTCCCCCTCCTCCTCCCTCCCTGCCACAAACACACAGCACTATATCACCCATTTCCCTCCCCCCCACATATCCCCTCCTCCCTTTCCACTTTGAACTATGCCAGTTTCTCCTATTTCTCTGCCCTCGCCCCCAAAGTCACTCTGTTTCTTTATCACCCCTCGGTGCTCTTATTGCCTTTCAAACCTCTCCAAGCTTACTTTCTACATTAAATGGATCTCAGTTGCTTCATTAATTATTTCTCATTTGTTCTTCTAGACAAAACCTCTGGCTGCTTACCCAATGTTCATATCTGTAAATTCCTTACCTGCTATTTAACCTGAATGTTCATCTTAAGATACTGTAATGTTCTACCTGTTATTATTGATACTTGCTTGTCATAAATTTGTCCTGTCTGTCCATGACGTGGAACCTTTGTAAAAGAACCATGTGGCTCAAAGGTGCAATCCGAAACCTTAATAAATAAAATAAAAATAAAATACCTTCCCGATCGCCGCTCTGACAGCAGTAATTTTTATAAATTATGCCCTACGGGGCTTAAGGCAGGCAGCAGAGGAGAGAACAAAAGAGTGCAGCAGGATTTCAGGAAGACAACGCCTCATCCATCCCTGGCCAGGGCAGCATCACAGCAAGGAACTACATCATCCTCCTGAACTTCGCCTTTTGGAGTTGAGGTACTACGAATTGTGGCAAAAAATAGACTGAAATGTGTCCAGGACATTTACTGTTCATCTTGGAGGATGTGTGGTACAAAAGTTCTAGATGATTTGTCAGGGAAAAAACGGATATTCATTTGTGCAAATGTTTTTCACTGTTTAGGCTGCGCAGCCATGTTCATAGCCATTTACCTTGTCATTGAGAGAGCCATTGATGAAATAAGAAAAAAGCAGTTATTTATAGTCTGCTAAATAAACTGGCTCTAATTCTGAAAGAGAATTCTGCCTCGTAGTATTTCCTACAGCACTGTTATTATTGTTATATAGTTCTTTCTAACCCCAATTAATATCTGCCAGCCTTGTAACTAACCTTCCTTGCAGCTAGCCGGACTTCATCACCCAGGTAGGTGAAAGCAGGGTACGGGCAGGTGTTATACAACAACTTCATTAATTTATAGTAACACCATCGTAAGCCGTATACTGGTATTTATACAATAGGGGTGAGTGAAATATGAGTGAGATAAAATGTGTTATTCTCACCAGAGTGTGATAAATGATGACATCAGCACAGTGAAAATAAATGACATTTATCACATGGATTGCACAAAAATTGCCGTTAGCGTGAAATAATAGCATGATTGAATACCATTTCGCAACATGCATTATGCAATCGCGCAAAACCCACGCTATTCAGAGCAAATGGTTACTTCTGCACAATTTACGTCTGACAATAGGGGGCCCTATTGTATAAATAGGATACATGAAGTGCACTCGTGATATGGAAAATATTTTCCTTCCTGCACAGTGACCTCTGGATCCTCACTCGTGGCTTTGCCACTCATACGAACATACAAAGAAGCCAGCAGAAGAAGGCCATTTGGTCTATCAAGTCTGCTCATATTGCAGGGTCTGCAGCTTGAGCTAATGTCCCTGCCCTCCCTCCGCACTCCTCCCATCCTCCCTACCCATGAGTCTTACCTTCCCCCATGCCTATCCCAGCCTCTCTTAAAGTTGCCCACTGTCTTCAATGAGATGACCTCTTCTGGCAGTTCATTCCAAGTGTCCACCACCCTCTCTGTGAAGAAGTACTTCCTGACCTCCCTCCTAAACTGCCCACCCTTCAACTTAAGATTGTGCCCCCTCGTGTTATGGTTGCCACTCTGCTTAAAGGGACTCTCCTTATCAGCCTTATTTATCCATTTCAAGTACCTGAAGGTCCCAATCATGTCCCCTCTCTCTCTCTCTCTCCTGTCTTCGAGGGAGTGCATGTTCAGTGCCCTCAACCTCTCCTTGTATGCCTTACCCTGCTAACATACTAACATACTACGAAGCCAGCAGAATAGGCTCTATAGTCTGTCTAGTCTGCGCGACGGTCAGTGCCTACACAGGGCACCGATTGTAGCCCCCCCCTCCCAACAAAGACCCCTATTTCTCAGCGGGGATCCTGGATATACCCTCCTCCTACACCTATCCCAACCCTTCTTTAACTTCCCCACAGTAGTAGCAGCGGCCAGTTCCCTGGGCAGTGCATTCCAGGGCTCCACCACTCTCTCAGTGAAGTAGCGCCTCCATGTTTCTCCCCTCAGCCTCCCCCCATCCAGCTTCATTGGGTGACCCCTGGTGGCCCCCGCTCCCTCAGCGGAAAGACCCCCTCAAGGCTTACCCTATTTATTCCCTTGAGATACTTGAAGACCCCTATCATATCCCCCCTGTCTCTTCTCACCTCTCCTCCAGTGAGTACAGGTTGAGCTCCCCCAGTCACTCCTCATAGGGCCTTTTCCCTAGCCCCAGTACCATCCTGGTCACTCTCCTCTGCACCCTCTCCAGTAATGCAATGTCATCCCTTAAGTAGGGATGCCACAACTGCTTGCAGTATTCAAGGTATGGTCTAACCAGGCAATTGTACAGGGAAGGAGTACCTCACTACTCCTTGATGTTATCCCCCGGCTATGCACCCCAGCATTTTATTTGTTTGTGCTGCCACCCTTCTACACTGCTCTGAGTTGTTCATTTTGGCATCCACCACCACCCCGAGGTCTTTCTACCCCCTCGAAACCTGCAGCATCCCCCCCCAAAGTGTATACATGAGTCGGGTTTTTTGCACCCAGGTACAGAACCCTGCATTTTGCAGTGTTAAACTTTAGTTTCCAGACTCATGACCATCTCCCTAGAGTCTCCTGGTCCTCCTGGAAATCCAACTTTCCCTCGTCCCCATCCACCACCACCCACAGCTTTGATTCATCCGCAAAGAGGCTCATCCTGCTCCTGATACCACTTCTGATGTCAGCGACATAGGCATTAAATAGGAGTGGGCTCAGCACTGTCACCTGTGGGACCCCGCTTTTGACTAGCTTGGAGGATGAGACTTGCCCCCACCTCACCCTCTGTACATGCCTGTCGAACCAGTTTCCTATCCACGTGCCCATCTTATCCCCCACTCCCATACTCTCTAGCTTCCCCAGTAGTCCATGATGTGGCACGGAGTCAAATGCCCTGCTGAAATCCAGAAAGAAGACATCCACTGGCCTGCCCTGATCCAGCGCCCCCATCACCTCTTCATAGAACTCCACCAGATTTGTTTGGCATGATCTGCCCTTAACAAAGCCATGCTGGCGAACGTCTAGGTGACCCTGTGCCCTCAGAACCCCCTCCATCCTCTCCTTCAGGATGACCTCAATCACTTTGCCCACTACCGACGTCAGGCTAACCAGCCTATAGTTTCCCGGCTCCTCTCGTGGGCCACCCTTGTGGATAGGCACAATACGGGCCATCCTCCAGTCCTGAGGTACCCACCCGGAGTGCAGAGAGGAGTTAAAAAGGTCTGCTTGGGGGGGGCAGGGTATCTGCCAACTCCCTGAGCACCCTGGGATGGATCCCATCTGGGCCCGGTGCCTTGTCCCCTCTTAGGACCTTGAGTGCTTCCCACACCCTACCTCTGGGTATTTCATCATCGGTTTCCCTCTCTTCATCCACCGTATCCCCTACCCCCTCTCCTGTCCGTGCCACCTTCCCCTCCTCCTTGGTTAAGACCGGCTTTCATCTTTGTAGCCCTCCTCTGGACCTTCTCCAGTAGGTTAATGTCCTTTTTGAGGTGTGGGCACCAACCAGTACTGAGCTCCAAGGCATAAATTAGTGTTGGAGACTTGATTAGCGGCCCTTGCTAAACAAAGTAAAAAAATGATTAGCTTTGGCCAAAGTTGATTAGCAATTACCAAAAATTGATATTTTTGCTCAAAACCCCATAAAATGTACTTATCTTGCTCTATATTGATAACATACACATTTACACAAGTTTCTGAGACTGATATCTGTTTTATTTAGCCATCTCCAGAGAAATACAGCAATTGTGTAGCGGCACGTACATTTTAAGAGCTGAGCTAGGATGTCTGCCAATGCCAAAGCGGACTGTAAATTTGTGAGCGTGATCGTGAGTCATGACAGATTAAACATAAATTTACAATGAACCCCTGCCCCAGCATAAAAACTCCACCAGGACTAATTGTGATAGACCACGCAGTAACCAACAATGACTGGGTGCGATCTATTTGTTACTCTTCTCCACCAGGCATGTAGCCAGTAATTCTGGCCTGTTTTGGGGGGGAGGGACCTGAGGGTGGTCCACCATCCGCAGCTGCCAAATCACCAGGACGTCTTGGTTTAGCACTAAAAAATATGTCTACATGTCAAAATATGTCTGTCTGGGTTGAATTCAACTGGAGGGGGGCCCTGCTTTTTAATGCGAATCAGTGTTCCTACAGTATCCTCTGCCAGACTTGCTCTCCAGTCAGTTTTTGCCTTGTTCATAGTTGAAAAACACCTTTCTGCAATTGCATTAGACACAGGAAATACTCTCAACAGATTGACAAGCTGCAACAGATTTGGATAAGAATTTTGGAAATCACATGCCAGCTTTGACCAGATAGTAGAGGCAGAAAGATTGATGAAATTTGGTTTGAGCAAAAATCTTAAACTCTTGGCATTCTGCAAGTATCAGAATGCTGTCACAGTCAGGCTGCAAAAGTGCTGAAAAGTGGTCAGCTACTGCATTAATGTCACTGTTACCATACAGCTCCAGATCTTCCCTTGTCAATCTTCACCATTCATTACTTCCTGGGTGTAAGCCGGAGGCACGCGCACCCGTCACGGGAGCTTTTTTTTTTTTTTTAAAGTTGCCTAACGGCCCCGCCCTCGAGAGCGACGTCATGCGCGAGGGGCGGCCGTTAGTAGCGACCGACTCCTCCTCCAACTCAGTTCTGTTTCTCCCGCCGTCGAGGCAGCACCTGTTTAGACATCCATTCTCCACTCGTCAGCGACTCCTCTTTCCACACACTCGGCGCCGTCGGTAAGACCGTTCTTTTGTCTTTCTAAAAGCGGCGCCGGGTGTGTTTCCTACTGTTTTCTTGTTGATTTCGCGTTATGTCCGGGTCGAGCTAAGCGTGTTTGAAAACGGGCGCGCCCCTATCGTCGGTGTTACTGTGGCGGCATTTCTCCGTCTCGGACCGGCGCAGCGTTTGTCTTCGTTGCCTGGGACTAACCGCGGCATGGATTGATGCGGCGCCTGTTTCTCCATGGACCACCGTGTCCTCGAAATCGCAGCGTTCAAGCTCGGCAAAGCCCGCCGACCTTGAGGGGCGGCGTCGCTCAAAGGTTCTCAGGTAAGGTCTCTAGGCCTTCCCGGGTCCCCTCCGGGCCTACTCTGATCTGAGGAGGAGGGTCTCCTCGTCTTTTCTTGCCGAGGAGGCCCCTTCTGCGGTGTCGAGAGGCGTCGTCGTCCCTCCCGGGCATGGCGCCGAAACACTGCCACCGGCAGTCACCTCTTCAGGTGCAGGCTCCCCGTGGCGAGGCCCTCGTCTTTTGGCCCCTAACTCAGGTGGACCCTCGATGCCGCCTTTCGGCGCGTTTCGGATCCTGGCGTTCGCGGTGCGGTGTCGAGCAGTGCCGTTCCAACGCCGTTTTAGGTCCAGCGCCCCGTGCAGCGCCGGTGATCTTAGCGATTACGCTTTGGGCCTTGCGCCGTTCGCAGCGTCGATGGACAGGTGGCGCCGTCGGCCGATGCCGCCGCCTTCGCGGCGCCCGGCGCCGTGGGCTGGTCCTTCCTCCGGGCGGTGCCGGCCCGCCGGCGCCCGTTTAGAGTGTGGAGCTGAGCCTGGCGGCTACGGCGTGAGGAAGGCGGCGGCGCTCCAGCAATGCCGGGGCGTTCGGCGGCCCGTAGCCCTCGAGGGACCCCTGGGTGGCCAGCATTGAGGTCCTGCTGGTCTGCGTCCTCCTCGGAGGCGATGGTTCAGGCGTGGACCCATCCTGGCACCCCACTCTTCAGTCTGGGTCCCGGTGGCTAGAGGTGCCAGCGGCGCGCAGGCCCCTCCTCTGTCCCCTTCCGTGCGCCTCCTGGGGTTCCCGGCTGGGGTGGCGGAGCCCTGGGGGCAGGCGGGGGTGGCGCGGGGGAGGCTCCCTCTCTGGAGGCCGGTGACAGCTACTACGGGGTGCTGTCACTCTCTCTGAGGACAGGGGACACTGTGGTCGGGAGGAGGGCCTCTCAGAGTCCGAGGGGTCGAGGGGCAGGGGGTCTGCTGCTCGGTCTTCCTTGGCCACCTCAGGGGGGGTGGCCAGGAGCCGAAGTGCAGAGCCTCGCCCCTCCCTCCAGGGTTCTAGGGTGTCCTTCGGCGGCGTTTGTGCGGACTGCCCTTCTGGATCCATGCAGTCCCGGCGTCGTCACAGGGGAGGTTCTCCCCCAGGGCTCTTCCAGGCTCCGCTTCCCCAGAGTTCCGTTCTGCGGCCTGGTCTGATATCCGGGATCCCCCTTTCCAGGGCTCCTTTCCCCGGATTCCAGAGCCCTTGCAGAGAGCAGTTGCCTCCGCGGAGGTGCCCCTCTCCCATCTCTCTGCCTTCACCACCCCCACTCCCAGGCCATGTCGGCCCTACGGGTCCGTTATCCTGGGAGCAATTCAGGGTTCTCGCGGCCTTCCCTCATACGTTAGGTACATGCATGGCGGGTCTTCGACTCTCCCCACCGCCCAGAATCCTCTGGGCATTCCAGTTCCCCATCATCCTCGTCTCCCTCCTCGGGGAGAGGAACCCCTACTCATCTGTCCTCCGATGCTGATTTCACAGAATATCAGCGTTTCCTCTCGAGGATGGTGAGGGATCTCCGGATTTCCTACGTTCGAAGAGACAATACCGAACGGGAGACGCGTGAATTCCTTGGTGAATTCAGTGCCCAGCATCTGGTGGTACCTTCCTGGCCTATCCCCTTCCAGGAGGCGTCTATCCGGTTATGGCAGTCCCCTGCCGCTTCTTCCCCAGCCCCGGCGGACTGCCAGCGTAGGTATTGTGCCCCCTCTGAGTCTCTAGGTTCCCTTCCCAACCCGTCCTCAGGTTTGGTATACCTGGATACTCCTTCTGGGCGCCGTTGCCTGGCGCACGACCGCCCACCGGATTCGGACTCTCTCCAGTTCGACCGTTGGGGGCGAAGAGTGTTCTCTTCTGCTCGTGCGAGTGCATGTATTGCATCACATCAGGCTCACCACGCTGCCTACAACCGGCATCTGTGGTCGATGATGTCAAGCTGCTGGCATCTATGCCTGATCACAGACCAAACCAGACAAGCCGTTGCCCTCTCCAGCGGTAGGTCTGGAGCTGGCAAGACACCAGCAAGGGCATCTTATGATGCCAATGAGGTAACTTCAGGCTTCAGGGACAGCGATCTGCATCAGGCGGTCAGATGGCTCGTCTTTCCAGGTTGTCACCCTGGCCGGCGTGGGGTGATTCGCTCCGCCTTCCGGAGGACCGTCTTTTCTCTTCCAGAGCTGGGAGACTTTACAGGGGCTCCCTCCGTCTCCTCGTCCTCGGAGGCACCTCCTAGCTCTTCTCCCTCTTAGGCTTTCTGAATAAGCCAGGGTCTTCTCCTTCTGTTTCTCACCAGCAGAAGGCTGGGGGTCTTGTTCCCTCAGGGTATGGCCTCTTCCCCTCCAGGGGAAGAGAAGCTTGGTACTCACCCAGGAAGTAATGAATGGTGAAGATTGACAAGGGAAGATAGGAAAATTACGTACCTACCGTAATTCTTGATCTTCTCTTGTATCTTCACCATTCATTACCACTCCCACCATCCCCTCAGTGCCTCTTCCTGTGGCTTCTCCACCTCCATCTCCTTCCTCTCTCTGCATTTATATAAAATATGGAAAATCATAAATTTTCCAAAAAAAAGACAAAAAGTAAAAAAAAAAAAAAAAAAGATCTTTCTTGGGGGGTTCTAAAATCCAGAAAAATTACTTACTCTAAGATTCATGGGCCATTCGCGGATTGCATTGGCGATCAGACTGCACAACTATCTCTTGCTATTCTTATGGCAAGATACCTCTGGGGTTTTTTGGCCTGGCTCAGGCTATTCAGTTTTGATCCTGCAATCCCGTGTTCAGATAGTTGCCCTGAAATCTGATTCCCCCCTCTATTCTTACCTTGCAGAGCAGAGGAACGAGTACGTCTGTTCCTTTCTCTTTAAAAAAAAAAAAAAAAATGCTGAGGGAACTCTCTCCGACTGCTATAGGCATCTTGGTATCTGGGTCATGCATCTACTTAAAAAAAAAAAAAATAATATTTTTATCTGTAAAAAAAAAAATGGAGAAATCAAACAAGAAGGCAAATGAGAAGGTGAGGCTATCCTTCTCGCTGTTTTCATAGTGGTTTCTCCTTTAAGTGTCCTCCTGGACAATTTTACAGTAGACCTCTGCTGACCATATCCAATCTTAGCCAGCCTAAGCCTTGGCCGGCCTTAGCCAGTCAGTCTGAGTCCCATTTCTATCTTGAAACGCCTGAAAGGCTTACATTTTCTATTTCTAAACCCCTGAGCAGCGCTCTCATGCTGCGGGGTTTTATTCTTCCCTCCTCGGCTGTCCTCCACTAAAGGCCCTCCGCGGCCAGGGCAGTGGGTGTCAGACAATGGCATGTTGAAGATGAGGACTATGCCCTCCTGGGTCTGTCTAGCGGTTCGGTGAACCTTCTCTTCAGCTCTATCTCGGGATTCTTGCTTCCCCTTTAGTGAGCCTTCAGCTACAAGCTAACTATGCTCGTTGGGCCTTCTGGTCCCTTCAACATCCCATCTCTCTCTTCTCTTTCTTCTCTTCTTCATTTTCTCATTTCTTACTCATCTCTCCTCCTAGAGTCTGCCCAGGTAAGAGGCCCTGCACTCCTAGGCTAGGGATGTTCTTATCTCCTCTGTCCTTCCTCCATCGGCTTATTCCTTTTCAGTTCATTCTTCCTTGCTTGCTATCCCTCGCTATCTTGCCTCGCTATCTATGTTTTCTGCTTTCACTTTTGCCTCTCCGGCTCACAGAACTGAGTTGGAGGAGGTGATCGCCTGCGGCCGCCCCTCGCGCATGACATGGCGTCGCTCGAGGGCGGGCCGTTAGCAACTTAAAAAAAAAAAGCTCCCGTGACGGGTGCGCGCCTCCGGCTTACACCCAGGAAGTAATGAATGGTGAAGATACAAGAGAAGATCAAGAATTACGGTAGGTACGTAATTTTCCTTTCCTCTCTGTCTGCAGCTGGCCATCTCTGGTATTTAACACTTTTGCACAGTTAATGATATTACTTTCATCAGTCAAACTGAACCTTTCTTCACAACAGTTCTTAACGTTTATATTATATTTCTCAGTTTGCTGTTTAAAAATTTTAACAACTTTCACCCGGGCCGGTTGCGTAGAGAGCTAAGGCGTGGCGCCTTACCTCGACCCACGCTGGCAACCCGGGTTCGGGAATGAGCCTGGGGTGTTGGAGGTCAGCACGGTGGGGGGAGGGCGGAGCTGGATGGAGCTGCCGACACGCAGGCTCTCCTCTCCGGGAGGAAGTGCAGCATCCCTCGACTGATGGGTGACCCCCAGTGGAGGCTGGAGGAAGCTCGGGCCAGAGGGGGCCTAGGCAGTAAGCCGGGGGGTGAGAGAAGGAGGCCATTACCGGGGCTCTTTGGCGCATGCGCGCCTCCATGCTGACTCCTAGGGTCTCTGGGAAAAAACTGAGGGGGAAAAAAATGCCGGTTGGCAGGGTGAAGACTGACCCCCCCCCCACAGGTGCCGCTCCTGGGCCGGGCAGGTAAGAGCCGGTGATTCCGTGGGACGGGGCGGGGGGCGGCGGGGTTGGTCGGATGGGGGCCAACTGGCAGGGGAGAAAAAGGTGCCATGATAAAAAAAAAGTTTTAACAACTTGGCCACTAAAATGTGTTAATTTCACACCCTTGTATGTGACTTGAGCACATGCTCCTTAAAGAACATCAGACCCATTTTTTAAGAGAAAGTCAAGTTCACTGCCACCTATGGGACCACTCTGCTTAGCATGGTATAGAGTGTTTCTCAATGTTTCAACAGAGCTAAGTAGCTCTAGCATTTCAGCTACTTCTTTTTTGAAGTGCTAGTGAGAACCTGGCAAGTGGCTGAAGCAGCTGTTCAAAATACAAAAGGTGTGCCACCATTTGGAATTTAGTCATAATTTGCAAAACTCCCTTGACTTTTTCCTGGTCATGAGTCGGGTCTGCGGCCCTAGATTCTAAATGGGCACAAATTATGGGGAATGATTTGGGAACAGCATGGGTGGCAAGACATTTATGCTGCACCCAACGTGTGCCATGGGCCTTCTTGGGCTTTTCAACTGACATCTCCATGGCCTGGGCAAGGGACCGTAACTCCATGAGTCTCTTAGGACTTTTCTGCTAGAGATAAAACAGTTGGGTCAGAAAGTTTGAAACATCATTGAAATGATTGTTATCCAAAGCGTCTGTTGTGGCCAGTTCTAATCTGTGTGAGAAACAATGAACGCCAACTACCCACTGTATGTCTTCCCTTAAAAGAGCAGCAAGACCCCGTCTTACATCCATGTTGACAGATGCCCCATCAGCCCCAAACCCAACCATGTTTTTTTCTATTAAGGCCACACTCTGTAAAAATGTCTAAAAGGAGATTTTTTTAATCCCTCACTTATGCCATCTGATACAAATTTCATTCGTAAAAACTTAGTCTCCACTTGACCACTGATGGGATTTACATAAATTATGTAAACCAGTTTCTTTTCAGTTACACCACTGTCAGTACTACCATCCATAAGCACTGAAAAATAATTTGCATTTTTGACAGTTGCCAGCAGGTTTTCTTCTTGGCTGTTGCCAATACACATTGTGAGTTCTTTCCCCACTAACAGCGTTAATGTATTTATTGCCCAAATGAACTCCATGGCGCTTCTCTTGTTCTTCTGTCGCTTCAACTTTTTAATAGGGATGTCCTCTTTGGCCATCATATACAGGACCTCCATCAGCCTGCCTAGAATCATTCTATGCTGTTCCGCTGCATTACTGAAAGCTCTCCCTGCAAATAAATTTAAATTGTTTTAAGTGTGGGTCCAAAGCCCTACCCCTCCTCCCCTTACTGGTTTAAACTTACCAATTGTGGTATGGCGATATATATTAAGTGGTGACCTTGTTCTACCAAATTTCAAAATTTTAACATCTTTCTTGTACTGCTGTGTCAGAAGATGATTCCGAATGGTGTTAACTTTTAGCTGGGGGCCTGTAATTCCTGCAATTAATGCCTCACTGAAGTTCCTCAACCCACGTAGCTCATCTCTGTACTCACTGCACAATTTGCAGCTAACACGCACTGTAAAGTCTCTCTCACTTCTTATCTGTAGCCAGTTTTTTTCTGGATCATATTTTTGATGCCATCCTTCTGCAGTTGTTGATTTTACTCCAGACATGTTACAGACTGTAATTATTAGAAAGTTTGAAGTTAGCAAAACAAGGGTGATGTCCCTGGGTGTGAACTAACGCATTTCAGTGGCTTAGTATTAAAGAATAATAGGCAACTCTGCAGATTTGCTTCTGACCCCCAGCCTCCCCCCCCCCCCCGGCTGTGGCTGCCAAACCTAATGACATCAGTGAACATAGCAGCACAGTTCTTTCCAGCATGGATCAAGCAACAGCAGGGACATCATAATTTACTTACATTTTCACACTCTGTGGGCTGCCAATAACTTTAAGACATGACAGTCCACAGAGTGAAGCACTCCAGTAAAGCAGGGTACAGTTCTCTTTTTCCCCATGGATCAGCAAATACACAGCAGGGCACATATCTTTGCAAATTAAGCAGGGGCACAAGTGCATCAAGTTAAAAATCTCTGCAAACTAAGCAGGGCACAACACTTTTAAATGTCCTTTCCCATGTGGGCACATAGTATTTGTTGTAAGGGTCTTATGTCTTTCCCATTCTCTGCAAGCAGGGCACGAACACTTGTTAAAAATTGTCCTTCCCCAAACTGGACACACTTTGTGGTTTTGAATGTCCCCTCTGCAGTTTGCTGCAGAGCAGTCCTTTCCCACTGGTCTGCTTGTTTTTAGTGTCTTAATTCCCATCTCTGCAAAGCAGGTCACATTAAACTTTTAAAATGTCTTTTCCAATCACTGCAAAAATTACAGGGCACAACACTTCGTTATCGTTTCACATCTCTGCAAGGCAGGGCACAGAATACATTTAAATGTCTTTCCCATCTCTGCAAATGCAGGGCACAAATTACTTTTGAATGACTTTTCCAATCATTACAAAAACTACAGGGCACAACATTTAGTTATCATTTCACATCTCTGCAAGGCAGGACACAGATTACTTTTAAATGTCTTTCCCATCTTTGCAATGCAGGGCACAGTTACTTTTAAATGTCTTTTCCAATCACTGCAAAAACTACAGGCCACAACACTTAGTTATCGTTTCACATCTCTGCAAGGCAGGGCACAGATTACTTTTAAATGTCTTCTCCATCTCTACAAACGCAGGGCACAAGTTACTTTTAAATATTTTTCCAATCACTGCAAAAACTACAGGGCCCAACACTTAGTTTATCGTTTTCTCTGCAAGGCAGGGCACAGATTACTTTTAAATGTCTTTTCCTTCACTGACTGCACAGGGCATAATGACTTGTTTGTGGTTTACTTATGTCTTTCAACAACCTCTGCAAAAGCAGGGCACATTACTTTTAAATGGCTTTCCCATCACTGCAACTTGCAGGGCACAACACTTAATGTCTTTTCCCACTGATCTGCTTGCTCAGCTCAGCATCACCCGATCATCTGCAGCAGCTCCCCCTATTCAGTTGCAGGCCAGAATCCACAACGTGCCTGCCAGTGCCCAGCCGTCCCCCCAGAGTCGTGCCACTGCCCAGTCCATACCCTCCCATAGTTCACTCCTCCTCCAGGCTCCCCAACAATATAAAGTGAGCCGTCCCAGTGGCGCTGAGGGTTGAGGTGCTGAACATACACACCTCGTACCACTGGCGACCTGGGTTCAGGAGTGTACTCGGTGCCATGAAGTGCATTCGAGGGAGGGTTGAGGATGAGTGCCCGCGTGGTGCTTTCCTCCCAGGGTAGCATGGGAGGGATGTCTCAGTGTGCTGGTGACCCCCGGTGGAGACCAGGGGCACTACAGCAGCCAGGCACGCACATAATTAGCGTGGTCGATGCTGGCAGGGTTGCCGTGTGCCAGTGCATCGTTGTGCACCACGCAGGGGAGGAAGTGGGTGGAGCTCGCAAGAACACGGAAAACAACGGCACTCTGGGTGGGTGACGGCACCGGTCCACCATGTCCTCCACCGGGCCTTTTCCCGACTGGCCTTCCAAGTCCTCTGTTCCCCAGCCCTCCCCGAGCCAGAGTCTGACTCTTAAGCACGCCCAAGAGGAGAGGGCGACCCACCCTGGGCGGGTTAAACTAGGGGTACTGGCTTTGGGAAGGGGGAGGAGAGAGGAGGTGCAGACTGGGGAGGCTTCAGGCTGGGCAGGAAAAAGGACCAGGTTGCCTGAGAGAGGATCCAGGGCGCTGCAACCGGAGGGAAAGAAAGTTGAAAAAAAAAATATATAAAGTGAGAAGTTTTTACTTTTTTGGAGATTCCTGATCATCAGGTCTGCTGCTGCTGTGCCAGTTGCTCCAGCGCCAAATCTGTGTCACACCGCGATGCCTACCCTGTCTGGTCCTGGTCTGGTCCTCTCTCGCTTGGCCTCCTCTGCTCCTCGTTGCCCTGCGGTTCCTCTCATGTGGCCCACAACCCAGCGATGCTCCTCCCTGCAAAACAAAAAACAACATTAAATACTGGACACCACCTGATAAAAAAAAATAAGTCTAGTAAATGTAAAAAAGTAACCTGGAACTTACCTTTTCTGCTCTGGTTGGAACTCCTGGACCTGCTTGCTGGGGTGACGGGCTCCAAGAGGACGCTCTCGTGTTTCTCCTGCGCATACACTGGGTGGGGGGAGGAGAGCAGAAGCAGCTGGCCAATCAGGGGAGATGGGGCATGGCATGGGGGAGGAGGAGGGGGGAAAAAAAATAAACAAAAAAAGAAAATGTAAAGCACCCAAAAAGGCCCAAAAGGGCATTTTAAAAGGACCCAGGGCCAGTTGACAATGATTAGCAATAACTGCTAATCATTGCCACATTTGACTTGCGTTTCCTGATTCTTGGGTCACAAACTGCGATGTGAACCCGCTTATTTTATGCCTTGAACTCCATACTCTAGATGCGGCCTTACCAGTGACCTGTACAAGGGCAGTATAACCTCCTCTCTCCTACTAGTGATTCCCCTAGATATGCACCCCAGCATCTTGTTTGCTTTTGCTGCTGCTTTCTTGCACTGCGTGGAGTGCTTCAGGTCACTAGTGATCATCACTCTTAGGTCCTTCTCCTCCTCCTTCTCTGATGCAGATACTCGGACTCCACCCAAGTAGTACTCTGTCCTGGGATTCTTGTCTCCAATATGCATAACTTTGCATTTCTTGGTATTGAAGCCAAACTGCCAGATCCTGGACCACCTCCCAGCTTTTCCAGATCTTCCTGTAGGTTCTGTATCCCTTCAGCTGTGTCCACTCTCCCACAGAGCTTGGTGTCATCCATGACTAGGCACATTTTGCCTTTAATGCCATCCCCAATGTCACTGATGAAGACATTGAACAACACCGGTCCCAGCACCGAGGCCTGGTGATTTGTCCACCTTCAATGCCAGCAGCCCTTCCCTCACTCTATCCTCCTCTATCACTACATCTGTGTTCCCCTCCCTCCCGCTCCTCTTTTCCCTCCTGAAGCCACTGGTCCGTCCTTCTCCCTGGTAAAAACGGAACAGAAGTATTCATTTAGTATCTCTGCTTTTCCCCCACTTATATAATTAAAGAAAGCCTTCTCCCCCTTCTTAATTCCTTCAGCTATCTGCAGCTCCTTCTGTGCCTTTGCTCGCCGGACTTCCTTACTTGCCTCACTAGCCAACCTTAGGTAATTTTTCCTATCCACCTCTCTCTTGGCCTTCCTGAATTTTCTATATGCCAACCTCTTTTCTCTTTCTGCCTTGGCAACCCCAGAACTGAACCAGCTGGGCGCTTTGGCCCTTACGTTCTTCTCCCTGAGTCTAACGCACTCATCTGTGGCAATCAGTATTCCTTCCTTAATGATGAACCACCTTTGGTCTACCCCCATATCTGCTGTGATGCCTGCCAGATGGCTCCTTAGCACTTTGCCCATTTTCCTGAAGTCCGCCCTCCTGAAATCCAAGATTTTGATCTTAGTCGGGATGCTTTCCCTGCCCATATCCAACTGGAACCACACTGTGCAATGGTCACTTCCACCCAGTGGCTCCCTGACCATTATTTCCTGTACATGCTCCCCATTTGTGAGCACCAGATCAAGAATTACATCAGCTCTTGTTGGTTCAGTGATGCCCTGAGTCAGGAACCCACTCTGCAGTCCCTCCAGGATCCCCTGACTCTTAGCACATGTTGTGGATGGTATGCTCCAGTCCACCTTGGGCAGGTTGAAGTCCCCCACAATTACCACCTCTCCCCTTCCCCGCAGCTTCCAGTATTTGTGAGATCAGTTTCCTGTCCCTCTCCTCATCTTGACTGGATGGTCTTAAACCACCACTAACCTCACCTTTCTCCCTCTAGTTGACCTTTACTGAACCCATAATGCCTCCACCTCCCCTTCCTCCGACTTCTCCCTCATGCAAGTTATTCCTTCCCTGATATAAACTGCCACCCCTCCCCCTTCCTACTACCCTGTCCCTCCTATAGTTTATATCTAGGATGCAAGGTCCCAGTCATGGTGTGATGTTGCCCAAATCTCGGTTACTATAGTTATATCCACCCTCCTGTCTGCTAATAGTGCCTGCAGGTCGTCCATCTTGTTTCCAAGACTCCACGCATTCAGAGACACCACCCTCCACCTAGAGTCTGACCTTCCTTCTTTTCCCTCTTTTCTTCTATTCACATTTATCCCCCTCTGTGTGCACCCCTCCACATACCCTTGTTATGTGTTCCTCACCCCCTCCACCCTTTGTTAACTGTGTTTTTGCCCCTTCCACCTCCTCTTTCACTCGTGAATATCCAGAGGTCACTCTAGAGGAGTGAAAATATTTTCCATATCACACTCGTGCCCATCATGTATCCTCTATTTATCAAGTGACTTGTGCTGACCTCAGGTAAAATGCGGTCCGATGCATGGTTGGGGGGGAGCGAGGAAAGAGCACAACGGCTCTTCTCACACCGAGTATGGGGGTTTAAATGTTTTTCCTGTAATGTCCATGGTTCAGGTTCATCCCTTGGTTCGGGATGGCCACACCACCACACAGAGAATGGAGGTTTAATAAAAATGTTTTTATACTGTCCTTGGGTCCTTGGTTTTGGCTGCTTACTTAATGTGGAAAGAGCAGGACGGCCATACCAACTATGATTTAATAAATGTTTTTCATACTGTCCTCAGTTCGGGTGCTTACTACATTTCTTTGGCTCTTATTATGTGATTTTTTTATTAAACATTATTTGATCTATCACTATAACGCAGTCGATCTTATGTTTCAACTTGGGGAGTGGTGTATCAGTAGCCATCTTAGGTTTCAGCTGGGGCGGGGGTGTGTTGAGAAGTGGCGTTTGGCAGGCATCTTCATTTTTTCTTCATTTCTCTGGGAGAGATGTTACACATAGAGTTTACACATAAGAACTATGAATACAGTGTAAGTAAAATATTGCTGTGGTGAGGGTGCTGTTTGTTGGGGGCCATAATAGTGTGGGGACACTGGTTGTAGTGGTGGGGTGGGGACACTGGTTGTGTTGGTGGGATGAGGAATCTGGCTGTGGTGGTGTGGTGGGGACACTGGCTGTGTTGGTGTGGTGGGGACACTGGCCATGGAGGTGGAGTGGGGTGTGGACAGTGGTTGTGTTAGTGGGGTGGGGATACTATCTGCGGAGGTATGGTGGGGGTGAGGACACTATCCGTGGTGGTGGTGGGGTGTATTGCATGCTACCCAATATGTCCATCAAAGTCCAAAAGAAGTTGTTTTATGTATTTATTTTTGACTGTGGAGCTCAGGCTCTGTGGGGCCTGTGGCTATTTGGGGGTGGTGTAGAGGTTGGTTGTGTTGGTGGTGTGGGGTGAGGTCACTGGCCATGGAGGTGGGGTGGGGTGGGGTGGGGACACTGGTTGTGTTGGTGGTGTGTGATGGGGACACTGGCCATGGAGTATGGTGTGGGTGGGGACACTGTACGGAGGTATGGTGGGGTGGGGACTCTGGCTGTGGTGGTGGGGTGGCAGACTGGCTGTTTTGGTTGGGTGGGGTCACTGGTTTGTATTGGTGGGAGTGGGGACACTGGCTTTGTTGGTGAGGTGGGGAAACTGGCTATGTTGGTTGGGTGGGGTGGGGACACTGGTGTTGGTGGGGTGGGAAACTGGTTGTGTTGGTGGGGTGGGAAACAGGCTGTGTTGGTCAGGTGGGGTGGGAAACTGGCTGTGTTGGTCAGGTGGGGTGGGGGCACTGGTTATGTTGGTGGGGTGTGGTGGTGTAGAGGTTGGTTGTCTTGGGTGAGAATTTGCTGACTGTGTACCTTGGTGGGGGGGGGTCCGTGTTGGTTGGGCGGGGTGGATTGTCCATTGTTTGGGGCAGTGGGTACTGTCCGTTGCTGAGTAGGGGCAGGGGGCAGTAGAAGTCGTGTGAGTGGAATATTGCTTAACTGACAGCAACTGTCAGCACATTCTGCTCTCCTCTCGCTGTATGTCTAGCTGGTGCATCTCTCTCTTCCTCCTCACATGGTTAACCAAGGAACTCCTTATTGTTTGCAACTTTGTTCTACTCTTCTGTCTCTAGCCGCATACTTCAGTGATACAGCAGCCGTGTTTAGAGCTGCCTAAGTACATTTTACACGTAAAGTCAGGGACATCCCTGTTGAGCAGTGTGGTTGTTCTTAATAAACTTTCTGACTCTGAAATGCTGGTTAGCGTATGTGGTGTCTGATTTTAACAATGAGAGTGGAGATTGTTGTGG
This sequence comes from Neoceratodus forsteri, assembly GCA_016271365.2. Taxonomy (NCBI): domain Eukaryota; kingdom Metazoa; phylum Chordata; order Ceratodontiformes; family Ceratodontidae; genus Neoceratodus; species Neoceratodus forsteri. The sequence goes on along the minus strand of CM028138.1, from coordinate 500,491,050 downwards.
TGGGTGGGGGCAGGGGGGCGCACTGTCACTACACACAGGCTGTCAGTAGGAACGGACAGTGGGTCGGATCTCTGTGCCACACTTGATATACTCATCTGCATAGATATCTCTGACCATTGTCAGTACAGTTTTCAGAACAGGGAATGCTGTTGCATGCCCTAAATTGCTCCTGCCCTTAAGTGGTCACGGACACAGTGTGGAGTGGAACGTCTAAATCCGATGGTGTGGGGTGCTTGAGAGTTGATGCAAAGCACAGGGAGTGGAGATTGTGGGGGGACAACTAACGGAGTACAAGCAGCTATGCCAGGATGTGGAACGGATATCTTGGTGTGGGTGGTAGGGGGAACGCCCTGTCTTGCCTGCTGACTCTCCCTGGCCGAGGAGCTGGACTCCACAGACGGCACAGGACGGGGAAAGAACATGCCTGCCTCAACAGACAGACACATACAGACATTGACACATATACAGGGCACAGGACACATTTCAAAGTCATGCTCGCTGACTCGGCACTTGACATGGTAAGTGGACCCATCGGTGGGGAGGGGAGATCTCTCTCTCTCTCTCTCTCTCCCTACAGCGACTGCTGGCTCTGCCTTCATGGACAGGTCACGCAGGAGAGCTGTCAGCTGTTGTCTCTCCCTCTGAAACATAGAAATATAGAATTTGACGGCAGATAAGGACCACTTGGCCCACCCAGTCTGCCAATTTCCCTACCTGATGGATAAGCTGCAGATTCTAGTTAATCAACAGCTTACTTCCTCCTGCTCCCCACTAGAATTGCCTTATGCCTGTCCCATGCATTCTTGAATTCTCCCACTGTTCCTGACTCCACAACCTCCTCAGGAAGGCTGTTCCATGCATCCACAACTCTCTCTGTGAAAAAATACTTTCTAACATTACCTCTGAGCCGTCCCCCCTCTATCTTCAAATTGTGCCCCCTTGTTCTTGCACTTTCTTCTTCTGAAAGATACTACCCTCTTGTACCTTGTTAATTCCGTTGAGATACTTGAAAGTTTCTATCATGTCCCCCCTCTTCCTCCTTTCCTCAAGGGTATACATATTAAGCTGCTTTAGTCTCTCCTTGTGTGTCTTCTGGTGCAGACCTTGCACCATTTTGGTTGCCCTCCTCTGAACAGCCTCCACTTTGTCTATGTCTTTGCGTAGATGGGGTCTCCAGAATTGCACGCAGTACTCCAGATGGGGTCTCACTAACTGTCTGTAGAGAGGGATAACGACTTCCTGTTTTCTACTGTCGATGCCTCTCCCTATGCATCCCAGTATCCCCCCAGCCCTCACCCGCACCCACGCTATTTCTTCTGTCTTTGTCTGCGGCTCATGACTACTGCTACCAGCTGCAGTCTCTCTGCATATTGCTGTATCGGGGGAGGGGCCTCAGGCTGTGCTGTCAGCAACACATATGGGAGTGCCACAGAGAGGGACAGTGCAGTGTCTCTCCCCAGGCTACAGGATGGGAACAGGAAAAGAGGTATATAACCTGGGGTACTAAAAATTGCCTTACGCCAGTGGTACAACAGCATCAGGTGCGAGTTGCGGGGGGGGGACAGCTGCAATGGCTGCCTGTCTGATTTCAACTATCCCCCACAACAAGTGCCGTTAGGGACGCTTAACAACTACGATGCGTATATCAGGGATTAATCAACAGTCATCCGATGCTGTTCTACCAATGACCTGAGTGTATTTCAGTACCCCATGCCATGTTATAAAATGCATTTCTTTATTTACTGTGGGTTGTAGTGCCCGTACCCACTTCACCCTGTCTATCCTGAATGCAAACGTAACAAAATGTGCCTTTTGTTTGAGCAAAGTATCCGTTTTCAGTGGACCACTTACGCATATATTGCTTCTAACTATGGAAGACGAGATGTATCAGTATTTTTCATGCAGCAAGTGAGTTTGTGTGACTGCGTTTGGGATGAGGCGTACTCGTGGGCCAAATTCTATCTTGGGGTTCTTGAAAATAAATCTTGAAGGTAGGCTGCCTTCAGACACAGAAGAAGTAATTCTATCAAGTTTGTGTGGGTACTTATGTCATTTTTATGCACAGTGGTGTGTGTGTGTGTGTGTGTGTGTGTGTGTGTGTGTGTGTGTGTGTGTGTGTGTGTGTAAAAATAAAGCCAGACACACACTCAGAGAAAAAAAATCTTTATTAAACCACATCAAACTGGATCAACCATTTTTCATCTGTCCAATTCAGAACTGTTCTTTCATGCTTATTTTATTTTTAACGTGCAGAATGCAGAAATGGTATGCATAAAATGCTGTTCTCATATTAGTATGATTCGTGCGTGACTACTCACATCTGAGGACTAGACAATAATTGTGAAGTAGTTGGTGGGGTAGGGGAGTGTTCGCAGCAACCTTGGCCACCACGACCAGGACCTCTCCCCACTGACACGAGTTATAAAAAAACAGAAAGCAAGTACTTACCTTTCAAGGTGGGTCCTGCGTGGCTGTGCGTGGGTATCTTGAGGTGTCGGTCACACAAACGGGGGTGAAATATTGTGTTGGTTCCTGCGGTGTCTGTTCTCATGGGTTATGTGGTGGGACTGCCTTGTTGGTGACAGAGCAACTTGTGTTTGCTTGGGTGGGGTGGGAGAATTTTCAGACATGAGTTTTTAATGTGTTTGAGCTCTGACATGAAAACTAAGAGGCTCCCTTTTCATGGAGACCAAGTAAAAAAGTGGCTAATTTACTGTGGGTGCTATTCTGGATATTCTGGATTGGTTTATTCTTTTGGAGATTTGTGTGTCTCTCCATTAGCATCCTCACTGATTACTTGTGGATTTACTAACGGGATGCACTTTGTTTACAAATGAACCAATTCAGGCAGTTAGATACTAGATAGGACGGAACCGAGGGAGTCCACCTTGGCGTCTGGTGGTTCGGCTTAAGTCAAGTCTGAGCTCTGACAGAAAAGCTGCTGTCCCATCTGAGGGGTGGGGGCTGCAGTGCTGCACCAGCTGCCATCACACCTGAGGGGTGGGAGCTGTTGTGATGCACCTGCTACCATCACACCTGAGGGATGGGGACCATAGTGCTGCTGCCATCACACCTGAGAGATGGGGACCGCAGTGCTGCTGCCATCACACTTGATGGATGGGGGCCATAGTGCTGCTGCTGCTGCCATCACACCTGAGGGATGAAGACCATGGTGCTGTTGCTGTGTCGTCACACCTGAGGGATGGGTGACGCAGTGCTGCTGCCATCACACCTGAGGGATGGGGGCTGTAGTGCTGCTGTCGTCACATCTTCTATCTATTAAAATAACTTTTACTTGTTACAAGGATGGATAGATGTACAATAGTGAAGGTAAAAATTGCTAAAATGCATGTTAGCAGAGTAAAAAAACTGTTAAATAAAGTACACAAAACAAAACACCGGTAAAATCGGATTTTGCCTTAGCAGACACCGGTGACAATATCGTTTTTTCCAATGTGCAAAAACGGAATTTACCCTTTCAAACAACATGAAGTCTTGCTGTATTCTGACTATTGCAGTTAGGTCCTGCCTTTCAACTGCCCCGGAGAACAAAGGGTTAACCTTTCTATGCCTTGCATAGAATGTTCATCACGAGCTCGGTTGAAGCCTCTGCCTGTTGTATTCAAACTGCAACCGTCAGATTCTTTACTCCGCCTCACTGAACAGTCTCTCCAGAGCTTTCTCCTGCTGCTCAGTTCAAAAGTTGGTTGAAGTGTCGGTTTTCGGTCGGTTTCTTCCGAATTGTTGTTTCCGCATAGTTGGTTCAAGTCTCTGTCTGTGGTACCGTGAGTACTAGATAGGTTTTTGTTCTGTTTTCTGTGTGGAACTTGTAAACTGTGGATCGGTTCGGCTGAACCGATCATTTTGAGGTAAAACTTGTACTTTACTTTAGTGTGTGGTTACTGGTCCATATCGGTTCTAAAAAAAAGGGTCTCAAATGCGTTTTTCCAAGACCCGTGACACGGTCAGGAACCGATAGGGGAGTCTTGCCTGGTGGATTGCTGAAAAAAGGGTAAGTTTGGTTAGGTTGGCCATGTCTGAGAAACCCAAGAAAAAAAACGGGCCTACTGGGTTTCAACACTGCAGTGTGTGTGGGGAGGTCTTTGCTAAGACTGTTCCCCACACCGCCTGTGTTTATTGTCTGGGGTTTGACCACCTCGATTCAGACTCAAATTTGCAAGAATTTTCCCAAATCTACCATGGAAAAGAGATTAGGTAGACTGAGGGAAAGGAAGGCCGAGAAGTCCGCTGACCCGGATGGCCAGCCCGGTTCGGTTCCTACCAAACCAGAAGGAGTGCCCTCTGACCAGGGCGATACTTCTTTGGGCAAAAGGGGGGCCGATTCCGAGGAATCGGTTCCGGCAAAAAGGAAAAGAAAAGCCAAATCGACCAGAATCTCATATTCTGACCACCGATGAGATAGCCAAAGCGATTAGGATTATGGAATCGCTTCCGATCGGTTCCGACCGAACCGGCACCATCTGGCAGGGACTCGGTTCGGTCGGTTTCCCCGGTTCCGGATTATACCTTGGAAGAATTTTATGAACTGGAGTTTGAGGAGGAGGGAGAGTATGAGGATGATTACGGTGATGGTGAAAGTCTGGATGTGCCTATTGACCCGGACATCTCCCCAGACATACCTTCAGGTGTTTCTCCTCCTAGGCTTTCTGAGTCCCCTTCACACTACATGTTCTACAGAAAGGTGGCTGATACCCTCCAGCTTCCTGTGGAGGAGGCAGTAGAGGATCAGGAAGAGCCTGATTATGTTGAGATGATGGACATCCCAGAGTCAAGGAGACTGTCTATTCCCCTCCACAAATCTTTTGGGAAACAGACACAAAAAATTCTTAAGTCTCCCCAATTCTATACCTCCTGTGGACAGAAGAATGGACAAGAGGTACACTCTCTCAGGCTCAGACATGGAGTTCCTTTTTCGGCAATGCAGCCATGTTGGGGTTGTACAGGCTGCTGCCTGTGATAAGGCAAACATTTCCTTGGCATCACACCCCCCCCAGACAAGGACTCCAGGAAGATTGATGCCATGGCAAAGAAGCAGTACATGGCAGCATCTTTGGGACTCAAGCAGGCTAATTATATGGCCTATGCGGCCAGGTACCAGAAGTCCAGGTGGGACACTGTGCTGGCTCTGGCTAAACAGGCTACTGCCCAGCTTGCCAAGGAGCTGGAGCAGGTGGCTGCAGATGGGAATGAGACATCGAAAGTACAGTTTTATGCTGCTGTAGACTCCAATGATGTATCATCAAGAGTCATGGCTACATCTGTGGCTCTTCGGAGAATGGCTTGGCTCAGATGTAGTAGCCTCTCACAGGATACCCAGGCTAAGGCCATGGATTTTCCTGTAGTTGGTAATTCAAACAACATGAAGTCTTGCTGTATTCTGACAATAGCAGTGAGTCCCAGCCTTCGAACTGCCCCGGAGATGAAAGAGTTAACTTTCCATGCCAGGCATGGAACGCTGAGCTCGAGCTCGGTTGAGACTCTGTCTGTTGCTGTTTAAACTCAAACCGTCAGATTCTTTACTCCGCCTCACTGAACAGTCGCTCTGGAGATTTCTCCTTCTGCTCAGTTCAATTTGTCGGTTAAGGTACCACTTTTCTCGGTTTTCGGCCGAATTTAAACCGTAACCTGTCGGTTCAGTCTCTGTCTGTGGTATTTGTGAGTACTAGATAGGTTATATTTTATTTCTATTCTGTGTGGAACTTGTAAACGGTTCATCGGTTCGGTTTGAACCGATCAAGTTGTTAGAAATTCTTAATTTGTACTTTTAGAGTGTGGTTACCGGTTCTAAAAAAAAACGGATTTTATTACGGTTTTTCCATGACCCGTTACACGGTGAGGAACCGATAAGAGGGTCTTGCCTGGCAGATTGCCATTAAAAGGGTAAGTTTGGTTAGGACTGGCACAATGTCTGAGAAACCCAAAAGAAAAACCGGGCCCACTGGGTTTCAACACTGTAGTGTGTGTGGGGAAGTCTTTGCTAAGGCTGACCCCCACACCACCTGTGTTTATTGTCTGGGGTTTGACCACCTCAATGCAGACTGCCAGATTTGTAAAATTTTTCCTTCAGCTACCCTAGAAAAGAGAGTTGGTAGGCTCAGGGAAAGGGAGGCCAAAAAGTCCGCTGAACCGGATGGCCAGCCCGGTTCGGTTCAAACCGAACCAGAAGGAGTGCCCTCTGACCAGGGTGAGACTTCTTCGGGCAAAAGGAGAGCCGATTCTGAGGAGTCAGTTCCGGCTAAGAGATCTAGAAAGGAAAAATCAGCTGGTGTGGAGCCAAAACTTTCTCTCCAACCGCTGAAGAAATAGCCAAAGCGATCAAAATTGTGCAGTCGCTTCCAGTTCCGACCAAACGGCACCATCAAGGCGCTGTCAGTTCGGCCGGTTCCACCGGTTCAAGATTATGATTTAGAGGAATATTATGAACCGGAGGAGAGGAAGAGGAGTATGAGGAAAGTAAATGTGGTTTTGAAAGCCTGGATGTGCCCATTGACCCGGACATCTCCCCAGACAGACCTTCAGGAGTGTCTCCTCCTAGGCTTTCTGAATCCCCCTCCCATTTCATGTTTTATAAAAAAGTGGCTGAAACCCTCCAGCTTCCTATGGAAGAAGCTGTGGATGACCAGGAGGAGCCTGACTATGTAGAAATGATGGATATCCCAGAGTCTAGGAGGCTGTCTATTCCCTTGCACAAATCTTTTGGGAAACAGACATTTAAGATTTTAAAGACTCCTAATACTATACCTCCTGTGGATAAGAGAATGGACAAAGGTATACATTGTCAGGCTCAGATACGGAGTTCCTTACACAACAATGCAGCCATGTTGAGGTAGTGCAGGCTGCAGCCTGTGATAAGGCAAATATTCCCTTGGCTTCCACACCCCAGACAAGGACTCAGGAGATTGATGCCATGGCAAAGAAACAGTACATGGCAGCATCCTTGGGACTCAGACAGGCCAACTATGTAAGCTTATACTGCTAGGTATCAAAAATCCAGATGGGACACTGTTATGGCTCTAGCAAAACAGGTCCCTGGCCAGCTGCCAAGGAACTGGAGCAGGTGGCTGCTGATGGTATTGAGGCATCCAAGGTGCAATTCCATGCTGCAGTGGACTCCAATGATGTTTCATCTAGAGTCATGGCTACATCTGTGGCCCTTATTAGGATAGCTTGGCTCAGATGTACTAGCCTGTCTGAGGATACTCAGACTAAGGCCATGGATTTTCCTGTTGTGGTAATTCTCTGTTTGGGAGGACAGAGAATTACATGAAAAATGGACAAATATAGGACCACCTATAGAGTGCACAGGCCAAGGAAAGGCAGGCCACTCCTCAGAGGCAGCATCCTAGGGGCAGGGGCAGGCATTTTCACAGGCCTTTCTACCAAACCCAGGCCTCCTCTTCTGCTTATGCCCAGAGGGGGTTCTTTAGAGGGAGAGGCAGACGGGGTACAAGCAGACCTGCTTCCACCCCTCAGCCAAAACCCCCTGCCAAACAGGCACCCTGATGGGTTGGCCAGGGCCGATTCTCCACTACCTGTAGGGGGCAGGCTGGCTTACTTTGTCCAGGACTGGGAGTCTCTGACATCAGACAAATGGGTCCTGGAAGTAGTAAGCCAGGGACTGATTCTCAAGCTTCAAAAATTTCAAAGATGAGAACCAGATCCTTTCCACCTGCAAATCCTCAGAGATACTTGCCCTAGAGGCAGAGGTCTCTTCCCTTCTGGCTCTCAGAGCTGTGGAAAGGGTTCCACCCCTACACCAGGGCAAAGGGTTGTACTCCAGGTACTTCCTTACCCCAAAAAAGACAGGAGAATGGCGGCCCATCCTGGATCTCAGATACTTAAACAAGCACCTTTTAAAACCAAAATTCAAAATGGTGACTCTGGGAATTATTCTACCCTCTCTCAGGCCAGGGGACTGGCTAGTGTCCCTGGACCTCAAGGATGCCTACTTCCATATTCTCATCAGACGCTTCCATCGAAAGTACCTCAGGTTCGAGCTGCCCTCAGGCCATTACCAGTTCAGAGCAATGCCCTTTGGTCTGACCTCTGCTCCAAGGGTATTCACAAAATGCCTGGCAGTAGTAGTTGCTGCTCTAAGAAGGCAAAGGATTGCCATCTTCCCTTACCTGGATGACTGGCTCATAGTAGGCCAGTCCCCAGACCAAGTCAAGTTACACTTACAGATAACTCAGCAACTGCTCACCTCTTTGGGTTTCCTTCTGAATCTTTCAAAGTCAGTTCTAGAGCCTGTCCAGCTCCTCACCTTCATAGTCCATGAGCTAGACACAGAAAAGACAGAGCTTTCCTTCCCTGGACAGGACAAGGACCCTTATCTCTGGCCTCCTCATTTTACCCTGCAGGTGTCTCAACCTGCAAGACATTTCTACAGCTCCTGGGGCACATGGCTGCTTCCACAGCAGTGGAGCAGGGAGCAAGATTTCAGATGAGGGACATTCAGTTTCATTTGAGAGCCTTTTGGTCTCAAAGGAAGGACCCTCTGACCAAATTGATCCCAGTGACTCAAACCCTGATCCAGGCCCTACAGTGGTGGCAGGATCAGAACAATCTGAGACAAGGAGTTCCCTTTGTCACTCAGTCTCACTCTTTAATCCTTACTACAGATGCCTCCCTCTTGGGGTGGGGGGCTCACTTGGGCGACCTGACCACCTAGGGGTTGTGGTCCCCTCAGGAATCTCTGCTTCACATCAATCTGTTGGAACTCAGAGCAGTATTTCTAGCACTTCAAGCTTTTTCCAAGTCTGTTCAGAACAAAGTTATCCAGGTCAGAACAGACAATATCCTACAATGTGGTACATCCAACAACAAGGAGGCTTTCGGTTCTGACCTTGTGCACAGAAGCAATGAAGTTGTGGTCTCTGGCTTATTCCTGAACACCTCCTCACAGCAGTTCACCTCCCAAGCAAGGACAATGTCCTGGCAGATGCTCTCAACAGGATATCCAGGGCCATCATGAATGGTCACTGGATCCCTAGTCTTGGAGGTGATATTTTCCAGATGGGGCACCCCACAGATAGATCTTTTTGCAGCCCCAGACAATCACCAACTTCCCCTTTTTTGCTGCAGGCCCCCAGTGTTGGGCTCAGTCCCCCTGGATGCCTTAGTTCTCAGTTGGGAAGGGAAGTTCCTGTATGCTTTCCCCCCGTTCTCTCTCCTGTTCAAAGTGCTAGTCAAAATCAGATCTCAACCCGGCAAGATGATCCTGATTGCTCCAGACTGGGCCAGACAGCCCTGGTATCCACTCCTACTGTCCTTAGCAGTCCATCTTCCCCTGTGTCTTCCCAGGAATTACAACCTGTTAACCTGTGCTCGGGGAAGGGTTTGGTACCCGAATCTCAAATCTCTCAATCTCAAGGCCTGGCTCTTGAAGAGTTAGAGTTTGCTGATTTACACCTCTCCCAAGGTGTAATGGATATTCTGAAGGCTTCTAGGAAACCTTCCACCAGGGCTACTTATAATTCCAAGTGGAAAAGATTTTCCATATGATGCTCTGGAAAGCATATTTCCCCAGAGTCTGCTGATCTGCCCACAGTCCTTGATTATATGGTCCACAATAGCTTGGGCTTAGACCAGCTACACTGAAGGTGCATTTGGCAGCTGTTTCTGCTTTTATTTCAGCAGGTAAGCACTCTTCTCTTTCAGCTCACCCTGTATTCTCCAAGTTTTCAAGGATTGCTTCACACCAACCCTCCATTCAGGGACCCTGCCCTGCTTGGGACCTTAATGTTTGCATTGCTCAGCTTATGCAACCCGGTTTTGAGCCTTTGTCTTCAGCAGAGCTTAAGTACTTGACTTGGAAAACTGTGTTTCTGGTGGCCATCACTTCTGCCAGACGCATAAGTGAGTTACAAGCTTTGTCAATAGAGCCTGATTTTATCTCCTTTATTAGAGATAAGGTGGTCCTCAGGACTAACAGGAAGTTTTTGCCTAAGGTGGTTTCAGATTTCCACCTTAACCAATCTATGTCTCTTACTGTTTACTTCACTGACCATTCCTCCTCTGGCAAGAGGAGGCTGCACAGTTTAGATGTGAAAAGAGCCCTTAGCTACTACATAGAACGTACCAAGGGTCACAGGTTTGACTCCCTCCAACTGTTCCTCACTTATGGTGAGGTTGGTAAAGAAACCTGCCACTAAAGATCCATTGCCAGGTGGATTGTCTCTTGTATCCAATTTTGTTATGAAAAACTGGGTAGGTTCCACCCTCAGGCCGAGTTCACTCTACCAGAGGTACAGCTGCTTCCTGGCTACTGCCAGGGATATCCCTATTCTAGAGATATGTCAGGCTACCTGGAAAACAGTTCACACTTTTACCAAGCATTACTCCCTGGATATCCAGGCTAGGAGTGATGCTCGGGTTTAACACAGCTGTTAGCCTAGAGCCTATTCCCTAAGTAGGTTCTGTCCCTCCTCCATGGAGGTACTGCTTGTAGTCTGCTATTGTCAGAATACAGCAAGACTTCATGTTGTTTGAAGAAAAAATTACTCACCTTAGTAATGTTGTTTCTTCTAATGGAGTCTTGCTATATTCTGACCTCCCCCCCCTGCCCCTCTCAGAACCTCTGTTTCTAGGGACATGGATATGTTGTTCATCCACACTGTCTGGCAGGTATCCTTGCCGCTTTAAATCTTGCCGGAAGGTCTTCAAGCTGGCTCCTCCCACTCACCCGGGTGGTAAAACTCTCGGCTCTGCCCCATGGCCTAGATCTTCCTTACGCTTGGGCTCAAGTTCCCTCCTTAACGTTCTGCGTATAAGACTGGTTTCCTAATTCTTGGTTTCTCGACTTTAAAGTTTTTGCATTATAGACTTGAGTCTTCTATCCCTCATGGCTGCGATGGACAAATCGACTCCGGTTTTGGTGAAGTGCCTTGTGGGCAGAAGATGTCAGGACGGATCCAGTACTCACGTGTGTCTACTGTTTGGGCCTTGAGCACGACCCGCGGAGCTTCCGACCTGTGCTCTTCCTTCTCAGCCTCGTCCTCGAAGACCGTGCTGCCCGTTTACAACTGGGGCGTCCCGAGAAACATTTTCCTCCGGTAAAGTCAAAAGAGGCCCGGTCAGCGGTTTCCGTGGCGGCAGGCTCGGCGGATCAGCTAGAGCAGATGATCACCCTCGAAGAGGAGGCGCATGAGGCATCTTCTCGACCCGGCATTTATCCGCTCTCCTGGGTTCCTCTTACACAGCTTCCTTTAAGGAGCTTTGTCTGTCCCTCTCCACTAGAGGAGAAGGACCAACGTCTGCTGGACCTTCTTCTCGGTCCAAAGAAAGACAAGGGTAAGTCCCTCCGTCGATGCTCTTGGGAGGCGGAAAGGTCCCTCTCCCGAGTTGTCGGCCATCGACTTCGATCGGACCGGCCGACCCGCACTGGTCTCCGGTGTCCCTGTCAGGTCAGTTGACCCGGGGCTCCCGTCGATGCAGTCGAGATCTTTCTCGACCCGTTGGACGGGTTGTCAACTGGCGAAGCCAAAATTCCCCTCTCCCCGGTTCCCCCGGTGGGAGTTGAGGATCCCGCGGGCTTGCCAGTGCCTCCAGTTCCGGAGCCCTCGGGTGAACCCTCCGAGCCGAGGGAGGGGCCGGTTCCACCCATCCCCTCCCTGCACCATCCTCGGAAAGGCTGAGGTCCTCAGTCTCGGTCTCGGACTTCTTCGCGGTCCAGCCAATCCCGCCATCACCGGGGTCTCCAGTCTTAGCACATGATGGCAGCGCCGCCGCTCGTCCTCCTCCTCGGTTGAGGCTTGAAAGCGTAGATGCGTCGGCGATATGAAAGGGAACCTCATGTGGCAACAGCTCCTTCTGACCGGGAACAAGCGCGCGCCAGCGCCTTACCCGGCCATTAAGTGGCTGTCACCGGGCGGCGAAACAACCCCTCGTTTACCGAGGCCTGTTCCCAGGCGGTTGTTCGGCCAAAACCAGCTGCTCCACCGATTCGGTGGAACCTCCGCCCTCCACAGCCGCTGTTTGGGGCTCGACCAAGAACTCTCGGTCGGCTCAGGGTCTGCCCATAGGCTGTCGGTCACCCTCACCCCGATCGCCCTCGGCAGGTGGAGGGTGGCTCAGGCAGGCAGCTCTTTGCGGACTCTTCTGAGTCCGGCGACGATTCCTCCCTTTTCTCCAAGCGAGTGGACTTGGAGTCCTCTGGAAGTCAGTCACTGGACGACAGCCCTTCGTCCTTCCTGGGTTTGCTCAGGCTCATCTCGGAGTCCACCGGGATGCAGCTCGAGCCTGTATCCAAGCGGGCCAAGTATCCCCTCACGGAGATATTGGACCGAGGGGATTCCCCTACGGAGGCCTTTCCTGTGGCCGAGCCCATTGTGGGCCCGGCCTTGGAGCTCTGGCAGTGCCCTCCTTCCTGCCCTGCGCCTTCGGCCAGGATGGCCAGGGAGTATGAGGTCCCAACCGGTTCCCTGTCCGGTTTCTCAGAACATCCCTCAGCTGAGGGGTTAGTTACTGACAGCGTTTTCCGGCGTGCGAGAAATGCTGGGGCGATGGACAAACCTCCCGACAAGGAGTCCAGAAATTGGACTATGCGGGCGAAGAAGTCTCGCTCGTCCTCCCTTGGCTCGTTAGGCAAGCTCAGCCGTGCTTATGGCACGTTTCTCCCATGCCCTGTTGGGCTCCCTGGATGAGGTAGTCCCTCATCTCCCAGCTGACCTGCAGACCACGGTTAGGCAGGTGCGGGACCAGGGCAGGGCAGTGGCCAAGCAGCAACTTCAGACTGCTCTGGACAGCCGGAACTCATGCGCCAGGTCAGTGCGGCCGCAGTGGCTGTCGCCGTGAGGGCATGGCTGAGGATATCCACCTTCTACAGCGGATACCCAGCACAAACTGGCGGATGTCCCCTTCCTGGGGACTGACCTCTTCGGCCCTGGAGTGGAAGGCCACCTCCAGAGGATCGAAAAGTCCAATGCCACCTTGGACTCAGTCTCATCCGCTCAGAGGGACAAGGGCAGCAGACCGCAACCCAAGCCCTTTCGTCCGTCTGCGCCCCCGGCACGTCTGGCCCAGCAACACCAGGGCCAGAAGGCTCGCGCTTGGCATCCCAAACCCAAGCCTGCAGCTTCCTCCTCCAGGAAGCAGGGAGGTAAAGGCCCAGGTGGTCCCTCGGCTGGTCCCTTCTCCAAGCCTGCACAGTGACGGGTTGAGGGGTGTCGCCCCAACCTCGTCACCTCACCCAGGTTCCCCATTGAGGCAGGCTCCAATGCTTCCTTTCCACCTGGTCTGCTATTACCACAGACGGTGGGTGTTGGAAGTGGTAGGAAAGGAGCCTGCCTCTGGAGTTCGAGCAGGCCCCACCCTTCAGAGCCGTCGCACCTCGGGGGCCTCAGGATCCGAGCCTCGCTGTCAGCTCGCCGAGCCGACATCACTCTCCTCCTCGAGAAGGAGGCGATAAGAGAGGTGGCAGACCCTCCCTCAAACCCGGGGTTCGTGTCCAGGTACTTCCTGGTTCCGAAATGGACGGGGGGCTGGCGCCCCATTCTCAACCTTCACGACCTAAATAAGTTCCTAAGGTCTCGAACCTTCAGGATGGTCACTCTGGCTCAGATAATACCATCCTTGGAACACGGCGTGTGGTTCTGCTCTCTGGACCTACAGGATACGTTCTTTCCGTCCCTATCCAGTCCGTTCCATCAAAGGTTCCTTAGCTTTCGAGTGGAGGATCCCTTTTCGAGTTCAAGCCATGCCCTTGGCTTATCTCCAGCTCCAGGGTCTTCACCAAATACATGGCAGTGGTGACAGCATTCCTGCGGCACCGAGGGGTCGGATTTACCTTACCTGGACGATTGGCTGATAGCAGCCCTCCAGACAGGAGGTGGAGGTCCAGAGATCTGGCCCTCAGGTTTGCTCTCAGGTCGGCCTCCTCATCCAAGAGGCCAAATCGAACTCGAGGCGAAGCAGGTGATTCTTTTCATCGGGCAGAGCTCAACTCTCTTGAGCCAGAGCACGGCTCCCGCCGGACAGGGCCGAGGTTCTTTCCTCCTTTGCCCAGTCATTTCTGGTTGGGCAATTGCGCCCTGCCCGGGACTTCCTGCGCCTTCTGGGTCTCATGGCGGCCTGTACCAGCGTGGTCCGTTGGGCCCACTGGAACATGCGCCCCCTTCAGTGGGGGCTGGCCAGCCAGTGGTCCCAACGCTGCAATCCATTGGACCAGCTAGTGACGATGACCCAGGGGATGTGGAACGCTCTCCAGTGGTGAACCGTTCCAGTTCATCTGCAGGAGGGCATCCCGTTTGTCCGCCCCGAGCCGACGGTCTCTCTATCGACTGATGCCTCTCTGATGGGTTGGGGTGCCCATCTGGGGGAACCCAGGCGCACGGCCTCTGGTCCCCGCGGGAGTCCCGATGCCACATCAACCTGCTGGAGCTCCGAGCGGTCCGCCTAGCTCTCACCGCCTTTGCTCCATTTCTTCGGAGTCAAGTGGTCCGGGTCCAGACGGACAATACCACGACCATGTACTATCTAAACCGCCAGGGCGGGACGCGCTCCATGCTTCTATGCAAGGAAGCTCTCCGCATCTGGTCACTCGTGCGCAGCCTGGAGGCGGATCTCCTAGCCATTCATGTGGCAGGATTCTCCAACACCCTGGCCGATGCCCTAAGCCGGATAGGGGCTGGCGCCCACGTGTGGTCTCTCCTGCTGGAGGTACTACAGATCTATTCTCCATTGGGCACACCTCAAATTGGACCTGTTTGCCTCCAGGGAGAATGCGAGAAGCTGGTTGTTCCATGCCGCTCCTCAGTGAGGCTGCATGCGAGGATGCCTTCTCGAGGCCGTGGCCCCTGGCCTTTCTACGCCTTTCCCCATTCCCCTTGATGCACAAGGTGCTTCTCAAAGCAAGGAGGACAAGGCGCAGGGTGATTCTGATATCCCCAGACTGGCCCGCCAGTAATGGTACCCAGATCTCCTCAGCCTCAGCTCCAGGCTCCCGAGGCAGCTTCCAGCTCGCCCGGACCTGCTCTCAGTCAATCAGGGGAAGGTATTCCATCCGGACCTTCAATCCTTGCACCTGACGGCCTAGTTCCTGAGCGGCTAGAGTTCCAGGCCTTGGGTCTTTCCGACGAGGTCCTCAACGTAGTTGAGGTGTCCCGTAAGGAGTCGACCAGAAAATGCTACGCCTTCAAATGGAAGAGATTTTCCATTTGGTGCCAGGGCAAGGGCCTGGACCCTTCCTCCTGTTCCTTGACGAGCATATTGGACTACCTTTGGTCCCTTTCTCTGCAAGTGCTTAGGTCGACGACCCTTACGGTGCACCTGGCAACCATCTCTGCTTACTGGGCACGGGCCGGGAAGCAGTCGGTGGCGCAGGAGAAGGTGGTCTGGTGCTTTTCCAAAGGCCTTGATCACATTTCCCCTCCGGTGCGAGAACCTCCACCTCCATGGGATCTACTGCTGGTACTGGCAAAGCTCATGGGCAAGCCATTCGAACCAATGCACAGGTGTGAACTCTCTCACCTGTCGTGGAAGACCGCCTTCTTGGTGGCTATGCCGTCAGCCAGAAGGATGGGAGAGCTCCAGGCGCCTGCATCGAGTCTCCTTACCTGGTCTTCCACAGGGACAAGGTTGTCCTGCGCCCCCACCCGAAATTCCTTCCGAAGGTGGTGTCGGAGTTTCACCTTAACCAGGTGTTGACTCTGCCGGTGTTCTACCCCAATCACACCTCGGAAGCCGAATATAGGCTCCATACTCTGGACCCTAGAAGGGCGCTCGCTTACTATAAGCAGCGCACGGCTGAAATTCGGGGAGATGTTCGCCAGTTGTTTGTCACCCACGCTGAAGCCGCACCTGGCAGACCTGCAACCAAGCAGACGATAGGCAGGTGGGTCACCTCCTGCATAGATCTCGCTTATAAGTTGGCGGGCATGGAGCCTCCCAGAGGGATAAGAGCTCATTCTATCCGCATACTGCTGCATCGGTGGCTGCTTCCAGGGGCGTCCCTATCCAGGAACTCTGCAGGGCTGCTACCTGGAAGTCAGCACACCTTCATCACCCATTACCACATCGACCTCCAGTCACCGGATGCTGGCTTTGGGGCCTCGTGTTCTCCAGTCTCTATTCCCCAAGTAGGGGTGTGCACCTTGCCTCCTTCCTCCCGGAGAACTGCTAGAGTCTGCCAGACAGTGTGGATGAACAACATATCCATGTCCCTAGAAATACAGGTTACTCACCTGTAATAGGAGTTCTAGGAATGGTATATGTTGTTCATCCAACGACCCATCCGACCTCCCGGCTCGACGCACAACCTGAGCTTCTCCAGCGGCCAGATCTGGCGCCATGGGGCGGAGCTAAGAGTTTTACCACCGGGTGGGTGGAGGAGCCAGCTTGAAGACCTTCCGCAAGATTTAAAGCGGCAAGGATACCTGCCAGACAGTGTGGATGAACAACATATACCATTCCTAGAACTCCTGTTACAGGTGAGTAACCTGTATTTTGGGATGTGGGTGGGCAGTGGCAGTGTTGGCACTCAGTAGGTGCCCACCTTGTTGTTTTCACCCTTTTCTTGGGTGAGTGGGTGTTGTGTTTTCATTTTTGGGTCTCCTGACTTGAGTCTTTGTTTTGGGACCAAAAATGTGTTTTTATGTTTAGTAGCCAGTTGGCTAGTGTAGGTTTACAGCTTCCACACAGGACCTTAGTGAGTTTAGCTCGTAAAGATCTGGACGGTTTGAGTTTAAACAGCAACAGAGTCTCAACCGAGCTCGAGCTCAGCGTTCCATGCCTGGCATGGAAAGTTAACTCTTTCATCTCCGGGGCAGTTCGAAGGCTGGGACTCACTACTATTGTCAGAATACAGCAAGACTCCATTAGAAGAAACAACATTACTAAGGTGAGTAATTTTTTTCTTCTCTGTTTGGGGAGCAGACAGAGAATTACATGAAGAAAATGGACGAATACAGGACCACTTACAGGAGTGCTCAGGCCAAAGAAAGGCAAGCAACTCCTCAAAGGCAGCAGTCCAGGGGCAGGCCTTTCCAAAGGCCTTTTTACCAAGCTCAGGTCTCTTCTTCTTCTTTTTCGCAGAGGGGGTTCTTTAGAGGGAGAGGCAGAAGGGGGGATGAGCAGGCCTGCATCCACCCCTCAGCCTAAACCCTCTGCCAAGCAGACACCCTGATGGGTCTGCCTGGGTCGATTCTCCTATACCAGTAGGGGGCAGGCTGGCTTACTTTGTCCAGGACTGGATATCTCTTACATCAGACAAGTGGGTCCTGGAAGTAGTAAGCCAGGGACTGGTTCTCAGCTCCAAAAAATTTCCCAAGATGAGAGCCAGATCTTTTCCACCTGCAAGTCTGTAAGAGACCCTTGCCCTAGAGGCAGAGGTTTCTTCTCTCCTAGCTCTCAGAGCTATAGAGAGAGTTCCCACCCTACACTGGGGCAAAGGATTGTACTCCAGGTACTTCCTAACCCACAAAAAGACAGGACAGTGGCGACCCATCCTGGACCTAAGATATCTGAACAAACATCTTTTAAAGCCAAAGTTCAAAATGGTAACTCTGGGAATTATCCTTCCCTCTCTAAGGCCAGGGGACTGGCTAGCCTCCCTGGACCTCAAAGGTGCCTGCTTTCACATTCCCATCAGGTGCTCCCACAGAAGGTACCTCAGGTTCGAGTTGCCCTCAGGCCACTATCAGTTCAGAGCAATGCCCTTTGGCCTAACATCAGCCCCAAGGGTCTTCACAAAGTGCCTGGCAGTAGTTATTGCCTTCCTAAGAAGACAAAAGATTTCCGTTTTCCCATACTTGGACTACTGGCTCATAGTAGGTCAGTCTCCAGACCAAGTCAAGTCACACCTGCAAGTGATCCAGCAAGTGCTCACTTCTTTAGGATTCCTCTCAGCCTACCAAAGTCAGTTCTCGAACCAGTGCAGCTCCTCACCTTCATAGGTGCAGAACTGGATACGGTAAAGGCAAGAGCCTTCTCCTTCCCCTGGAAAGGGCAAGAACCCTCATGGAACTGGCCTCTTCATTCAGCCTTTAGGTGTCTCGACTAGCAAGGCATTTCCTTCAGCTACTGGGCCACATGGCAGCTTCCACAGCAGTGGTCCAGGGGGCAAGATTCCAAATGAGGGACATTCAGTTCCACTTAAGAGCTTTTTGGTCCCAAAGAAAGGATTCCCTTACCAAACTAATTCCAGTGACTCAAACCCTGATCCAAGCCTTGCAATGGTGGCAGGATCAGGACAGTTTGAGACAAGGGGGTTCCATTTGTCACTCAGTCTCATTCAGTGATCCTCACCACACATGCTTCCCTGCTGGGCTGGGGAGCCCATTTGTGGGATCTTACCACCCAGGGACTGTGGTCGCCTCAGGAATCTCTGCTTCACATCAATCTCTTGGAACTCAGAGCAGTGTTTCTGGCACTACAAGCTTTTTCCAAATTTGTACAGAACAAGGTGGTTCAGGTCAGAACAGACAACACCACCACTATGTGGTACATCAACAAGCAAGGAGGCACTCGGTCTTCGGCTTTGTGCACAGAAGCAATGAAGTTGTGGTCCCTGGCCTATTCCCTGCAAACCTCTCTGATAGCAGTTCACCTCCCAAGGAAGGACAATGTCCTAGCGGATGCTCTGATTCTGAACTGGGAAGGGAAATTTCTGTATGCTTCCCCCCCCCGCCTCCTGTTCAGAGTGTTAGTAAAGATAAGGTCACAACCATGCAAAGTGATTCTGAATGCTCCAGGCTGGGCCAGACAGCCATGGTATCCCTTGTTGCTGTCCCTAACAGTCCATCTTCCCCGTCTCTTCCCAGGAATTACAACCTGTTAACATCCTCTCAGGGGAGGATTTGGTACCCGAATCTTCAGTCTCTCAATCTCAAGGCTTGGCTCTTGAAGAGTTGAGTTTGCAGATCTGCATCTTTCCCAAGGGGTTCTGGATATCCTTAAGGCTTCTCGAAAGCCTTCCACCAGAAAGACTTACAACTCCAAATGAAAAAGATTCAGCATTTGGTGTTCTAAGAAGAATATTTCTCCAAACTCTGCGGAATTGCCTACGGTTCTGGATTATATGGTCCATCTTAATGACCTAGGTCTCAGACCAGCTACCCTTAAGGTACGCTTGGCAGCTGTTTCTGCTTTCCTGTCTGTAGGCAAGTCTTCCTGTCTGTTATCCCATCCTGTATTCTGTAAGTTTTTCAAGGGATTGCTTCACACCAATCCCCTTTAGGGATCCTGCTCCTGCTTGGGATCTTAATGTTTGCATTGCTCAGCTTATGCAACCCCGTTTTGAGCCTTTGTCCTCAGCAGAGCTTAAGTACTTGACTTGGAAAACTGTGTTTTTGGTAGCCATTACTTCTGCCAGACGTATCAGTGAATTTCAGGCCCTGTCAGTGGAATTTGATTTCATCTCTTTTCACAGAGATAAAGTGGTCCTTAGAACTAACAGAAAGTTCTTGCCTGAAGTGGTTTCAGATTTCCACCTCAACCAGTCTGTATCTCTCCCTGTTTTCTTCACTGATCATTCTTCCTCGGGAGAGAGGAGGCTACACAGTTTGGATGTTAAAAGAGCCCTTAGCTACTACATAGAGCGTACCAATGGTCACAGGTTTGAATCCCTCCAGTTGTTCCTCACTTATGGAGAAGCTGGTAACGGCAAACCTGCTACTAAGAGATCTATTGCCAGGTGGATTGTCTCTTGTATGCAATTCTGCTATGAAAAACTGGGTAGAACTCCACCCTCAGGCCTGAGGGCTCATTCCACAAGAGGTACAGCTGCTTCTCTGGCTGCTGCCAGAGATATTCCTTTCTTAGAAATTTGTCAAGCAGCCACCTGGAAAACAGTCCACACTTTCACCAAGCATTACTCTGGATATCCAGGCTAGGAGTGATGCTCGGTTTGGCACAGCAGTACTTCAGAGCCTATTTCCAAAGTAGGTTCTGTCCCTCCTCCATGGAGGTACTGCTTGGTAGTCTGCAATAGTCAGAATACAGCAAGACTTCATGTTGTTTGAAGAA
This sequence comes from Neoceratodus forsteri, assembly GCA_016271365.2. NCBI lineage: Eukaryota > Metazoa > Chordata > Ceratodontiformes > Ceratodontidae > Neoceratodus > Neoceratodus forsteri. The sequence goes on along the minus strand of CM028138.1, from coordinate 500,471,067 downwards.
AAAATTACTCACCTTAGTAATTATGTTTCTTCTAGTGAAGTCTTGCTGTATTCTGACCTCCCCACGCCTCCCCTCTCAGAACCTAGTTTTTGGGATGTGGGTGGGCAGGAGCAGTGTTGGCACCCTAGGGGTGTCCATTTTACACCCTGTTTTTTCTTTGGGTAGAATGTTGTTTTTTGGATGTGTTTTTGTTTTTGGGTTTCCTGACTTGAGTCTTCCTTTGAGAACCAAAAACATTAGATATTTGCCAGTTGGCTAGTAAAAATTTTACAGTTTCCACACAGAACACCTAGTGAGTTTTTGCTCGTAAAGATCTGACGGTTGCAGTTCGAATACAACAGGCAGAGGCTTCAACCGAGCTCGTGATGAACATTCTATGCAAGGCATAGAAAAGTTAACCCTTTGTTCTCCGGGGCAGTTGAAAGGCAGGACCTAACTGCAATAGTCAGAATACAGCAAGACTCCACTAGAAGAAATATAATTACTAAGGTGAGTAATTTTTTCTTCTTGGTCACGGTAAACCAGTGTCCCTGTCCTTATCCTGCACCTCCCTCGCTAAGTTCCAGTCCTCCCTATTACACCACCTCAGTGCCTCATCACTTTGCTCTTCCGTTGACTCTTGGTCCGGCTTCCATAATGCATAAATTTTCCCCACTCACTGATCCTCATATGTATAAGAATCCCCGCTCCCTGACCCTGTTCCGTTTATGTAAATACAGTATTTGATGTAAGTATATCTGTAAATGGAGCATTTTGTACATTTTCGAACAATGTAAATATAACCACTGTAAGTACCATGTCTTTGTAATCTGTAAATGTTTAATCTGTGAATGTTTCTGAAAATGATGAATTTTTGTAAATCAGTGAATGATGTAAATGCATCCACTACTACTGACATGTCATTGTCTATGTTCTGCACTTTCTGGGTGGCCCCTGAAAAAGGGACTGTAATGTCTCAGCAGGCTCACCCGGTTACTAGAATTCAAATAAATAAATAAATTAGTCCAGGCATGGGCTGTGCAGGGAAACTGGTTGCGGGGGGAGCAAATCTATTCTGCAGGGCATTTACCGTGGGGTTACTGGCTGCAGCCGGGATGCTAAATGGAGCAACTGGCTGTACTGGGGGTTTCTGTGCTGCATGCAGGGTTATTTACTGGGCACACGGGCTGCTGGTGGGGACTGCTGAGCCTGAGGCATGCTGAACATAGTGCTCCAAGACTGATTGGGCAGTTGATGTTCCCTGTAACTCCATGACGATTTCCCTTTGTTTGCCGGTAGATTATATTATTTCCGGGATTATTTCCTATGGAAACCTGAATTGTTCTGTGTTACTGTATAACCAAAGCAGTGCAAACTGTGAGCCCTGCAGTGACAACTGGTGTGGGCAGAATGCCTGAAATAAACATATGTTTTTCCCTAATGACACTTCTCATGGCACCATGTGGTTCCAACATACAGTCTTCTCCCCCTGGGCTAACTAAATGGCCCTAAAGGGGTCCCCAAGCACCCTATTATGCCCTGCCTGGAGTCTCTGGCAAGCCTTTTTTCTGTAGGGCCCCAGACGTTGCTACTTGTGGGCACTACATGCTGTATCCCATCCCCACTTACATCAGGAACACCCTTCATAGACAAGCCATCCCCTGCAGCGGCCCCCTCCCCCCATCTTTCACTTCTAGTTCTGTGTAAGGCGTCATTGCGGAGCATGTAAAGCTGTGCGCCATATTGTGGATGTCAACTTAGCAGATTCCTGCTATTTGGAATATGATTTCTATGGTTATGAATGGCTTCTAACAACTGCAGTTGCACCAATCACTGCTCCTGAAATTTACAAAATCCTCTGATTTGCGATTTTCAGACAAGAACTGATGATATAATATTAGATCTTCAAGAGGAAGCACTTGCAGCAGGTAACACAAGTAGGACTGACTCCACCTCCGACGTCACCCTGTATAAGGGAGGCGTACCCCATGTGCTCCAGTTATTTCCCACCGCACGGTCAGAGTCGCTTTCGGTTTACCGCTTGCAGTGCCGATCGCTCTTTTCCTTCTCCACCACTTTTCAAGAGTTGTTTTTCGCATCTATGTCCTCTTCTTCCAGGGGGCACATCAACAAGTGGTCCTGTGGGTGGCAGATACCCCCTAAAGATGGCCATTCTGCATGTCTTTTCTGCCTGGGGCCCGCCCACGACACCAGCACCTGTCCCCATTGCCAGGCCTTCAACTCCCGAACACGCATCAGGTGTCAGAAATCTCTTTCCACCTTTTTAGCAGAGTCCAAACTGGCTGCGATGGAATACGCTTCATCTTCAGGGGACTCTGACCACCCTCCTGCCCACAAGAAGCACCACAAACATCGGGAGCACCAGGAGAGAGAGAGGACCCATTCTAGGCCCAAGTCCTCGGGTTCAAAATCGGGGTCATCAGGGCATGAGTCCCACCTCACGGCACTTAAACTGTCCGCTGGGTCTGCCATGGCCAAGCCCTCAGGGACCACCCTCCAGCCATTGAAGGTGCGTCTGCCCACCGAGAAGGCTTTCTCCCCGGTGCAGATAAGTCCTCCTCCCACTCGGCCTCCACTTCCAAGGCCAACCCCAGGAGCCGAGCAAGGCCTCTGGGTCTTCCGCCGGCAGGGCCTGATCCTTGCTGCCAAAATCTAAAGACTCCGACTGGTGCCCGCCTTCGGCGGCTGACCGATATTCAGTCGAGAAGTCTTCAAAATCTCACAAGTCTGACCGTCTCTAGGCTCTCGCCACCGAGGGATGCCCGTCTGACTCCAGAGACAAGCGGACGCCAGACCAACGCCTGCCCATGGCTCCTCCAGCCTCCACTCCTCTGGCAAAGGTCACCCTGCTGCCAGTCAAAGTTCTTCCGATGCCGGTCACCCTGGTGCCTCCCAACGTCAGCTCTGAGACCCCCCTCTCCACAACAGACGCCGGTCCACCTGATGTCGGAGGCCAAAGACGGGGGAGCTGATGCCCCCTCCGATGCTGCCCCATAGACCAACACCAGTGCCTACCGACACTGGCGACAAGGGTTCGGACCCGACGCTGGCACCCTCACATTGATGGAGCCGGTGACGATACCGGCTCTGGTGCACCACCTCCTCCTGCGCCTGGTTCCCCAAAATTGAACCTTTCGCAGATTAAGGAGCTCTTCTTCCACTGGTGGGACATGGTTAAACGTGATCTCCCAGTGGGTGCACCTCCTCCTCCTCCCATGCCTACTCTGGTTCCAGTGCCTGACGCCTCGGAGCCGACTGATCAAGAGGCAGGGAAGGAGCCAGCACCACCCAAGAAACATACCGATAAGAGGTGCAGGAGGACCAGGTCCAGCAGTTCCTCCCACTTTCCCTCTCCGGACAAGAGGCGCAAGAGGAGATGACACAGGTCCCCATCTTCTTCGGCCTTGGACTCTTATGTCGACTCCAACACCTCTTGTGTGGATTCAGATGTCAAACTTGATGTAGGGGACATGGAGGAACACCCAAAATCCCCTCTGGATGACCCCAGCTTCATGGAGGTGATGAGGCACATCCAAGCAAACATGGGTTGGGACACCAAGGCCCTAG